>CM053029.1:100945654-101195654 GCA_028564925.1 Lithobates sylvaticus
CAACCATTGGACTGTCAGTGAAATCATCCGAGACAAAAGGAAAAGCTGGGACACTACCCTCCGGGCCCCATCATTGTTGTTGATTTCCCCATTTGATTGGAAATGTTGGACTTTGTTGGATGGATGCCTGTGGTTGTTGTGTCTGGTTAGGGGCAGAGCTGCAGTCGGGAGTCTGAGGAGGGGTGGGGTGAGGACACTGACTCACCCAGTGATCCTCAGCACCGTAATTGAAACATCCATTGTTTCTAGAGCGACTCATCCCTCTTCCATTTCTGCCTCTAAATCTGCCTCTACTTCTTCCTCTGCCTCTAAAATTTCCCTTCATATTCCCTTGGAAATGTTGTGTGGAGACAGGCGACGGCTTTGGTATATCAAAACAACCTGCTGCATCCAGAGGTGTTGCTAGGGGGGTGCGGTCCGCACCCGGGTGACACCCGCTAGAGGGGTGACACCCTCCCGATGGTGAGGAAAGCCCTGGTATTTTTATTTTTTTTTACCCCTTGAAATCTTCCACATGTTACAACCAGCACTGTTTATTTTTTTCACCCCCCCCCCCCCCCCCCGCAGTCTGCTGGGCTGAAACAACACACCTCCAGGCTCCAGCGCTGCAGCCGCGCCTGGTGTGTGTCACTCGCTGTCCTCCTTCCTTCTTCTTCCAGCCTGTCACATCTCACACTGCAGAGTGCAGACAGGATGATGACGTCACTACACAGTATCTCCGCTCCGCTGTGAAGCTGCCCTCCTCTCCTCTCCAGACGCCCGAACAGGTGGGGGGGGGGAGGTGTCCGAGCCCAGCCAGGTTGAGGTGTGTGTGTGGGTGTGTGGGTGCCATGGTACTGACACGGACACACCACCAAAGAGCTGGTGTGGGAGGAGGGAGGACTCCCAGTGTCTGGCACCCTGGCTGACCTGTGTTATACAAGTATAATAGGGGGGGGGGTGCAAGGTGGTCTGCTAGACACAGCTATAGATAATATATATATATATATATATATATATATATATATATATATATATATATTGTGTAATATAGCTGGTCCAGCCGCCCCCCTCCCCCCCACCAGACCAGCTCGCTCAGCTACTGTGCCTATTATATCTAATATAATATAACTGTGTCCAGCAGCACCTCCCCCCCCTTATCAGACAGACAACACTCACTATATTATATTAGCTGACTGAGCCACCCCCACCCTGAGCTGGTCTGATGATGATGATGGGGGGGGGGGGTGCTGGACACAGATATATTATATTAGATATAGGCACAGTAGCTGAGTGACACACCCCACCCACCCTGGTCTTAAGCAGTCACCAGGTAGCTGAGCGGAGCCGCCCTAAGCTGGTCTGATAGGGGGGGGTGTCCACAGACCACAGCACAGGTGTAGACAGACAGTGTCCCACACCCACATCAGATCCATCCAGCAAGCAGAAGGTCACAGCAGCATCTTGCCATCTTCCCTGCGGCCATCAGATTCGGTCCAGCAAGCTACACGCCTTGTCGTCAGCAGGTCACAGCATCTTGCCATCTTCCCTGCAGCCATCAATCCGGTCCAGCAAGCAACACACCGTGTCAGCAGGTCAGTTCCAAAATCCAAATCAAATCGTCAATGCCTATGATGCCATTATCTGCTGTCTCCGGGGACAGATCCGATCCAGAGATCACCATACATTGGTATCTCTGGATCGGATCTGTCCCTGGGGACAGCAGATAATGAAAAGTGTGGGGGCAGAGCTGCGATGAACTCACTCATCGTGTTGGAGCCCTCGGTTAGGCCCCTTTTACACCGGGGTGGTGGGTTATCATCTGGCTTCCTATGAGATAGCCTATCTATGGTTGTTGTGCTAAGGTAGGCCAACTAATAATATTGCTATTGGGCTATATTGTCAATTTTATATTTTTTCTGTCTGTGTGCAGGGAGTGGCTCTTATTCTTCTCCCTTTCATATTAACCTTTCATTCACCCATTTGTTTACTTTTAACAATGGATGTTGTGATAACGGTTACACACTTACATATCTTTGTCTATAAATATATCTATTTTTCTCCTTGTACCTTTTTCTAACTGACACGCCCCCACGTCTAGTCCTGAATTACCTGATGCATGCCATCTATGGGAGTCCTTTTCATATCTACCTTTTCGATACATGTTACCAATGTTCTATTGTATATTATGTATCATTTTGTACTTGTATATGCTTATATATTTCTTTCCCTTTCTTCATAGAACAGCTATTAAGCTCCCGATGAAGCATTCAATTGCGAAAATTGTAGAGCAAGCGTTCTATTGCACAACACACATTGTTGCAGGATTATTGTGATGTTTGATATCATTTGTTCTGCTGTTTTAGGGATAAAAGCAATAATATATTTTTGCATGTATTCATCTTGCAAAATAATTTTTTAATGAAAAAACCTCTTTTGTACTATGTGTTTAATAAATAATTATGTTATTTTTTATAAT
This sequence comes from Lithobates sylvaticus, assembly GCA_028564925.1. Lineage (NCBI taxonomy): Eukaryota > Metazoa > Chordata > Amphibia > Anura > Ranidae > Lithobates > Lithobates sylvaticus. The sequence goes on from CM053029.1 coordinate 100,948,113, forward strand.
TGGTGCCTACAAAGTCCATTTCTTCTCCACCTGCTTTTTGATCTAAAACCATTTTGTAGGACGTGGCACTGTTATATATTTAAGACCCCCACAGTACCATCCTGTGATGGAGTCTTGGTAAATTTGTTAATTCCCCCCCCCCAGTGTTCTCAGGCTCCCCCCTCATGTGCTCTCCACCCCCCCAGTGCTCTCTGACTTCACACCCAATGCTATACCCCCCCGTGCTCTCCAGCCCCCCTGTGCTCTCCGGCTCTCCACCCCCTGTGCTCTTAGCCCCCCCCTGTGCTCTCCAGCCCCTTGGTCATCTCAGTTCCCCCCCATGCTCTCAACCCCCCCCCCCCCAGTGCTCACATCTCCCCCCCATGCTATTCATCCCCCTAGTCCTGTGCTCTCAGACCCCCCCCCCCAGTGCTCTCCGCCCCCGTGCTCCCAAGCGCCCCCCCCCAGTGCTCTACATATGACGGAGGGATGTTATTTAACCACGGTGATCAGGGCTGAGCAGCCCTGATTTTCGTGGTCAGAATAGAGAGGGCATACAGGAAGTGGATCATTCAGGTTTTTTTTTTTTTACAGTTTATAGGGGGCAGATTACACAGCACAAGCGCTGTGCTGTGTAATCTGCTTTAAGGGACCAGGATCTGTATATTTAAATTTTTTGGGTTAACAAACACTTTAAAATGATCTACTTACAGGCCCGGACTGGCCATAGGGCACACGGGCACTCGCCGGGGCCGCCGGGCCACATGTGCTGGTATGGCCAAAGCAGCTGGGCTGCTCCGTGAGCCTGCGCCGCTCACCTGGCCTCTCCGCGGCCGGACACTTCCGCCGTCAAGCCAGGGGGGTGGAAACTACAGGTCAGGTGATGTGTGATCATGACGCGGGAGGGGATCTGGAGAAGGCTTGATTCTTCTATAGCCTCCCATCCATTCTGCTGCCCCCCCTGTGCTCTCTGACCCCCCAGTGCTCTCTGACCCCCCAGTGCTCTATGCCCCCCTGGGCTCTCAGGTCCCCCCCCAAGTGCTCTCCACCCCCCAGTGCTCTCTGACCCCCCCTGGGCTCTCAGGTCCCCATGTGCTCTCCACCCCCCCCCAGTGCTCTCTGACCCCCCTGGGCTCTCAGGTCCCGCATGTGCTCTTCACCCCCCAGTGCTCTGACTTTCCCCCAGTGCTCCCCCTGCCCTCCAGCCCCCCTCCCAGTTTTCTCCAGCCCCCCCCAATGCTCTTTGCCTCCCCTGTACTTTCCAGCCCCCAGTGCTCTCCACTTCCCCCTAGTGCTCTCAGGCCCCCCACAATGTGCTCTCAGACTCCCCCTGTGCTCTCAGCTCCTCCTCAGGCTCCCCCCAGTGCTCTCAGCTCCCCCCATGCTCTCAGGCTCCCCCAGTGTTCTCAGGCTCCCCCCATGTGCTCTCCACCCCCAGGTGCTCTCTGACTTCACACCCAGTGCTATCCCCCCTGTGCTCTCCAGCCCCCATGCTCTCAGCCCCCTCTACCCGTGCTCTCAGCTCCCCCACCCATTTAATCTCCACCCCCCCAGTGCTCTCTGACTTCCCCCCAGTGCTCCCCCCTGTGCTCTCCGGCTCTCCACCCACTGTGTTCTTAGCCCCCCCCCCTGTGCTCTCCAGCCCCTTGGTGCTCTCAGCTCCCCCCATGCTCTCAACTCCACCCCAGTGCTCACATCTCCCCCCCATGCTCTTCAGACCCCTAGTCCTGTCTCTCAGACTCCCCCCCAGTGCTCTCCGCCCCCGTGCTCCCAATCGCCCCCTCTAGTACTCTACAGCCCCCCTAGTGCTCTACAGCCCCCCCTGGGCTCTCTGCCCCTCGTGCTCTCCGCCCCCATGCTCTTTCCCATTCCCCCTCGCCTCCATTAGGATTGAAATTGGGGACGGGGGCCAGTAAATATACCATGGGCCGCTCAGTCTAAAATGCCGGGGCCTATTTTTTCTCCCAGTCTGGGCCTGTCTACCTATTCTCTTTTATGATTACAAAGTAGTGATTGAGCTAAAGCCTTGTCATTTTACCTAGTCTGAAACCAAGTCATGATTTTGCTACAGGCAAGAGAATAATTTTCTCAGACTCCCCTGCCTCAGTGATCAGTCCCAAGATAAGAGGCTGTGGGCTAATCTGTGTCAGACATTTGTGAACACAGCTATGAACTACATCAACACCAGTATTTAAATTACTCTGTAGATGGTAACCCTAGATAAGGCCTGAACAGGGATAGCACTTTTCTTCAGGAAAGAGAAATTTAAAAGAGACTTTGTTCAAGGGAGTCCGGTGAGCTATGTGAGAGATAATAAATACCTGGAAGTTTTACAGTTACACATTACAGAGTATTTATGCACTTTAATATTTTGTTAACATGGGGGGGCGTGTCCAGATGTGAACCGAGGAAGACGTGCCGCTGTAGAGCTCCGTGTATCCTTGTTGCAATCCTCAACCATCCTCTACGCAGAACAACCCGGTGAGCCTACACCACTGCCCTGCCTGTTCTAGGACATCCCCAGCATCAGTCCCATCCTATATTTTGGAGCCCGGCTGCATAGATGCATGGCCGTGGCCTTCTACACTCAGCAGAGACCCGCCGCCATTTTGAGGCCTACGGAGCCTCCTGAATCCTCCTCGCTCGAGTGCCGCGAGTCGCGGTACGAGCGATCACTCCATGCCGTATACACCCGCGGATCGCCGCCATCTTGAGGTCTACGGGGCCTGCTGTGTCCTCCTCAGCCGGGTGATGGGATCAGGGGAAAAACGGCCATCACACATTCCCCCCTCTGTGTCAACATCTCTGCAGGGGACAGGTAGTGAGAGCTGCATCTGGAGGCTGACAGCCAGCATCATTAGGCCTCAGTGGGGCTCAGCATTACACCAGCCACAGGTATCTGTCGCCACTGCATGTCAGTATTCCTATCTGCTGCCACAGATTCTTAAAGGGAACAAACCCACTATCCTGAATTTTATCCTGAATAATCTCAGATCGCTTGCTCATGCCCTCAAAGAGCAAAACAGCGACCAAAAAGGCGCTAGCACAGCCCACCCAGTGTCCCAGTGCCATTTTGAATCAATTCAAAGCGCTGTTAGAGGACATGGAACAGGCAGCGATTCCAACGGCCTCTCCACCTCCTCAAGCAAGCGATACCACTGTCATCCTTGCGGCCAAAGAACAGAGCAGAACTTCCTTATTGGTCCGCATTGATCACCTGGCTGAGGAATGTAACCTCATCAGGGCAGATTTGGACAAATTCAGGGGCAGACTTTCTGAGACTGAGTCGCAAATTTCCTCCACAGAGGACCTCACTGCTCGCCATGATGATGCCCTTTACACATTACAGCGCACTGTCCAATCCCTGGTGGCTAAATCTGATGACGCGGAAAATCACCTTCAGAGGAATAATGTAAGGGCCCTGGGCCTCCCGGAGGGGGCGGAGGGGGCCCGCCCGCTGAGTTTGCAAAAGCATTCTTTAAGACACTTCTTAACCTGACCGAGGTCCCCCCAACCTATGTGGTGGAAAGGGCTCACAGAGTCCCAACCGGCCGGAGCACCCCTGGAGCTCCACCGAGGCCCTTTCTAGTGAGATTCCTCAATTATAGAGACCGAGACCGCATCCTCCGCGAGGCGCGCAAACATCCCACCCTACCCTTCGAGCACACAGTGGTGCATCTCTATCCTGACTTCTCTGCAGATTTACAAAGACGTTGCACATCCTTCACTGATGTCAGAAGACGACTCCGGGAACATGATATGAAGTACTCCATGCTATACCCAAGTCGCCTACAAGTTCAGCATGGCGGTTCGGTAACGTTTTTTGAATCCCCCGACGAGGCGAACCCCTGGTTACTATCTTTGCGGTAATTCTTGAACTTACTCTCCAAGCTACAATCCTTGCTGATGTTTTTGTCCCAAAGTCCATTTGTTCCAGTTCCATGGCGGTTTGATTAACTCAGCACATTACTTACTTATCACTGGTTAACACTGTTCTGGATTTTCCTGTTCAGGGTGGGGAGGGGGAAATGGGGAGTTTTGCCATGCCCTTTCCTCATACATAAGCATCTGCAAACGTGCAGGCCTACTCAAACTTGGCCTCTGTTTTTTGCGCCATATGTACCCCCTCTCATGGGAACATCACAAATCCTGGGGGTAGGGAAGGGGCACTAACCAACAAGTTATCCATGTGAGCATCTAACAGGTATCTTTTGCGGAGTCGCTACAGACACGGACACTATGACTTCAGAAGATGGACTCTAGAACAGTTCTTTTGTACTCTTTTTTGCACTTTTTCTTTTTTTTCTACTGTTTCATTTTGACCTTTTCTATGGTCATGCCTTCCAGGACTTTATTTGGACAAGGTTTGGGAAAAAGCTGCTTTTTGTTTTGGTTTGCTACACAGCAGCAGGGAGTTAATGGGGTTTGGGGACTTTTCTACTTAGCAGGTGCAGCTTTTCACATTAGACCTTCTGTTATACAAATGATATGGTGCACACATGAATCGCATAGTCTACTTTGTTACCTCCCTTCGATACAGGTACACTATATAATATATGTTAAGTTAACATGTGAAAATGGAGAATCAACGGTTAATGTGGTATACTGGAATGTCCGAGGCTTAAATGACAAATTTCGCAGAGCCTTAATGTTCCAATATTTAAAAACGATCACACGCATGTGGTGTTTTTACAGGAGACACATCTGGATGGAAGCAGGGTACTGGCATTACGTAGAGCCTGGACGATGTAATCCTGACTAGATAATTATCTGACTGTGTGATGATTGGGTGCACCATTGACCCCTGAAAAACAAAATGTTTTTTTCATTTTATGTACAGTTATGAGCATGGAATGTGATAAAGGTAACAATTGAAAGGCTGCACAAGGGTTAGGGGGGGGGAGTGGGGAGGGAGAGGGAGGGTGAGGGGGAAATTTTGGTACACGTTGTACTGTACTGTATGTGTTGTAAAAATGTTAATAAACAAAAATTTTCAAAAAAAATATTTTGTTAACATGCAAATTGTAACTAAGCAATTACATTTATAAATAACTTGGTTATACATTTCAGTATATGGAAGATTTAGATTTGTGGGAAGTAATGCAATAAATGTAAATAATTGCTGACACTACTCTACATTCCCACTGGTTTGACAAAACACTTGGCATGAATTTAATTAACATTAAAGTATATCTAAGGCCTATTTGGTTTTACAGAGTAGACCCCTAATAGTTTTTTTTTTTTTTACTATCTGTGTCTCACTAGGGAAATTTCCCTTAAATTTCTCTCCCTAATTCATAGGACGAAGTCAGAGGAAATCTGCAAAGTAATTGGAACACAGCTGTCACCAGATCAGATGACACCACTGTAAGATTTCCTCTGTATTCCTGTTCTAGTCAGGGCCAGATTAAGAACATCATGGGCCTGGTGCTAAGGATTTTGGTGGGGCCTTTTATAAACAATAAATAAATAAATAAAAATGCAAACAATTTTTTGTTATAACAAATTAAATTAAAGAGAGAGAGGGAGGTTGAGAGAGAAAGGGGATGAAAGAGGTGTGAGGGGTAAGGGAGGGAGGATGAGAGAGAAAGGGGGGATGAGAGAAAGAGGATGCACATGAGCATGCGTGGGAATGACATCAACGCAGCCTGGCCAAGGCAAGTGACCAAAGGCACAGAACCCGGAAGGAAGACCGGGTGAAGATGGAAGCGCCCATGCCCCGCCGGATTGATCACAGCACAGCACTGGAGGGCTCAGTCTGACAATTTAAGTGTACCCTAATGTGCTAATATACTGTGCATACTTGTACATTATGGCATAACCTACTTCAGGGCCTCTAAAAAGTAGTAATGTTAGAAAGGTTTACTACCGCTTTAATATCACAGGAGCCTCTCATGGGGCCTCCTACTGACCCTGTGGCCCTTGGGTGCCTAAGTGCATATTTGCCAACATTTCAAAAATATTTTCAGGGACACTTTTTTTACAAGTGGTATATTTAGAATAGCTGACATCCCCTATGTTCCTCTATACATCACAATAGTAATTACAAAATTAAATAAGTACTAATAATGGGACAGAACAAATATAAGGACTGAGATTTCCTTTAGTTGAACTAACAAAAGTGTGCCCATTCTAGAGCTGGTAACATTGAGGATATTCAGTATAATTTTAAAGAACTGTTTTTGTGGGTAAGAGGCATAGGGGAGGAGTATGGATGGTATAAAAGTGGGAAGTATGTGCAGGTGAGGGAGAGGAATGTGGAGGGTCTAACGGTGGGCACTATGTACATGAGAGGAGTGCGGAGGGTATGGCAGAAGGCACTATGTACAGCAGAGGAGTGTGAAGAGTATGACAGTGGGCACTATGCACAGCAGAGGAGTGTGGAGGGTATGCCAGTGGGCAGTATGTACAGGAGAGGAGTGTGGGGGGTATGACAGAGTGTAGTTTGTACCGGAGAAGAGTGTGGAGGGTATGACAGTGGGCACTATGTATAAGATAAGAGTGTGAAGGGTATGACAGTGAGCAATATATACAGGAGAGGAGTGTGTAGGGTATGATAGTGGGCACTATGTACAGGAGAGAAGTGTGGAGATTAGGACAGTAAGCAGTAATTACAGGAGAGGAGTGTGGAGGGTATGACGGTGGGCACTATGTATAGGAGAGGAGTATGGATAGTATGACAGTGAGTAGTATGTACAGGAGAGGAGTGTGGAGGGTATGACAGTAGGCACTATGCACAGCAGAGGAGTGTGAAGGGTATGGCAGTGGGCACTATGTATAAGAGAGGAGGATGAAGTAATCTAGGAAGGAAAAATGTAAAGGTTTGTGGAAGGATGTTTAGGGACTGCGTAGTGGTTAAGTGGGCCATACATGGATTGAAATTACACCAATTAAGCAGAGACCAGCCATAGTGATGGGCACAGTAAGGCGGCAATTATGGGCACAGTGAGGCTGCATGGACTGGCACAGAGGCTGCATTGATGGGCACAGTGAGGCTGCATTTGATGGGCACTGGTGAGGCTGCATTGATCTCCTGTATCATGTCCGCAGTCTCTAACCATTTCTTGTACCATGTCTGCAGTCTCTGACCATTATTATTATTATTATTATTACAGGATTTATATAGCGCCAACAGTTTACGCAGCGCTTTACAATATAAAAAGGAGACAATACAGTTATAATACAATAAAATACAAGAGGATTAAGAGGGCCCTGCTCAGAAGAGCTTACAATCTAAGCATACAATCTAAGCATACATGTAACATGTCTACATTCTCTTAACATCTTTAGTATCATGTGCTCAGTAAGGCTGCAATGGGGCATGGGGAGGCTGCAATGAGGGCACAGTAAGGCTGCAATGATGGGCTATGGTGAGGCTGCAATGAGGGCACAGTAAGGCGGCAATGATGGGCATGGTGAGGCTGCAATGAGGACACAGTAAGGCTGCAATAATGGGCACAGTAAGGCTGCAATGGGGGCATGGTGAGGCTGCAATGAGGGCACAGTAAGGCTGCAATGAGGGCACAGTAAGGCTGCAATGATGGGCATGGTGGGGCTGCAATGAGGGCACAGTAAGGTGGCAATGGGGGCATGGTGAGGCTGCAATGATGGGCATGGTGAGGCTGCAATGATGGACATGTGAGGCTGCAATGATGGACACAGTAGGCTGCAATGATGGGCACGGTAAGGCTGCAATGATGGGCACAGTAAGGCTGCAATGATGGCACGGTGAGGCTGCAATGATGGGCACAGTAAGGCTGCAATGATGGCACAGTGAGGCTGCAATGAGGGCACAGTAAGGTGGCAATGATGGGCACAGTAAGGCGGCAATGATGGGCACAGTAAGGCTGCAATGATGGGCACAGTGAGGCTGCAATGAGGGTACAGTAAGGCTGCAATAATGGGCACGGTAAGGCTGCAATAATGGGCACAGTACGGCTGCAATGATGGGCACAGTAAGGCTGCAATGATGGGCACAGTAAGGCTGCAATGATGGGCACAGTAGGCGGCAATGATGGGCACAGTAAGGTGAAAATGATGGGCACAGTAAGGCTGCAATGATGGGCACAGTAAGGCGGCAATGATGGGCACAGTAAGGCTACAAAGAGGGCACAGTAAGGCTGCAATGATGGGCACTGTAAGGCTGCAATGATGGGCACGGTGAGGCTGCAATGATGGGCACAGTAAGGCTGCAATGATGGGCACAGTAAGGTGTCGATGATGGGCACAGTAAGGCTGCAATGATGGGCACAGTGAGGCTGCAATGAGGGCACAGTAAGGCTGCAATGATGGGCACAGTAAGGCTGCAATGATGGGCACAGTAAGGCTGCAATGAGGACACAGTAAGGCAGCAATTATGGGCATAGTGAGGCGGCAATGAGGGCACGGTGAGGCTACAATGATGGGCACAGTAAGATTGCAATGGGTGCACGGTAAGGCGGCAATGATGGGCACAGTAAGGCTGCAATGATGGGCACAGTAAGGCTGCAATGATGGGCACAGTAAGGCGGCAATGATGGGCACAGTAGGCTGCAATGATGGGCACAGTAAGGCTGCAATGATGGGCACAGTAAGGCTGCAATGATGGGCACAGTAAGGCTGCAATGATGGGCACAGTAAGGCTGCAATGAGGGCACAGTAAGGCTGCAATGATAGGCACAGTAAGGAAGCAGTGATGGGCATGTGAGGCTGCAATGAGGGCACAGTAAGGCTGCAATGATGGGCACAGTGAGGCGGCAATGATGGGCACAGTGAGGCGGCAATGGTGGGCACATTAAGGCGGCAATGAGGGCACAGTGAGGCTTCAATGATGGGCACAGTGAGGCTGCAATGATGGGCACAGTGAGGCTGCAATGATGGGCACAGTGAGGCGGCAATGATGGGCACAGTGAGGCTGCATGATGGGCACAGTGAGGCTGCATTGATGGGCACAGTGAGGCTGCAATGATGGGCAGGTTGAGGCTGCAATGATGGGAACAGTGAGGCTGCAATGATGGGCACAGTAATGCGGCAATGATGGGCACAGTGAGGTCTGCAGTCTCTGACCATCTCCTGTATCATGTCTACATTCTCTTAACATCTTTAGTATCATGTACTGGTGAGGCTGCATTGATCTCTTGTATCATGCCTGCAGTCTCTGACATCTCTTGTACCATGTCCATGCAGTCTCTGACCATCTCCTGTATCATGTCCACATTCTCTTACCATCTCCTGTATCATGCCCACAGTCTCTGACCATCTCCTGTAATATGCCTGCAGCCTCTGACCATCTCCTGTAATATGCCCACAGCCTCTGACATCTTGACATCTCCTGTACTATGCCCACAGCCTCTGACCATCTCCTGTAATATGCCCGCAGCCTCTGACATCTCCTGTACCATGCCCAAAGCCTCTGACCATCTCCTGTACTATGCCCGCAGCCTCTGACCATCTCCTGTACTATGCCCGCAGCCTCTGACCATCTCCTGTACTATGCCCGCAGCCTCTGACCATCTCCTGTCTTATATCATGTCTGCAGTCTCTGAGGGAGTCTGGAGAGGAGACAAGAGTGGGAGCGCCGTCGGGATGGGGGTCATGGGAGAAATTAGACATGTGTGGACTGTGGAGAGGAGACTATAGGAAAACCAGAGCCACCAAGCTGGAGCCGACTGACTGATCCCTGCATGGTGCACCTGAGAGGAGGTCAGTGACAGCGCCGCCAGGCCAGTCTGAGGGGGGGTCACTGATGTAAGGGGGGAGTGAATACAATAATGTAAGGGGGCACTGATATAAAGGTTTCCCCCCTATATCAGTAACCCCCCCTTACCTTAGTGTATTTTCTGCGGAAGGTGGTCTCCCCCCTCACATTCCCAAAGTCCCAGGTGTCCCCCTAGATGATTGCTTCACTTTTACTACTTTTAACTGAAATTTGCTGTTTATATATATATATATATATATATATATATATATATATATATATATATACCTAGCCCTATGTGCTTTCATATCTGTCTTATCTATATATAATACGCTCTTCAAATGTGCTTTAAAATGAATGGTTTTCCCTTTCATGAACAAGAAAATAATGACGTTGGGCTGGTATAATAATGCTATGGGGCTGGTATGAAATTATTTCCAGGGCTGGTTTTTATTCCCAGTCCATGGCATTAAACTGGCAGTAAAGCACACAAAACGATATGCCGTTAAAGTGGCAGTAACGCACACAAAACTATATGGCGTTAAACTGGCAGTAACGCACACAAAACTATATGCCGTTAAAGTGGCAGTAACGCACACAGAACTATATAGCGTTAAACTGGCAGTAACGCACGCAAAACTATATAGCGTTAAACTGGCAGTAACGCACACAGAAGTAAATGGCGTTAAACTGGCAGTAACGCACAAAACTATATGGCCTTAAACTTGCAGTACCGCACAAAACTATATGGCGTTAAACTTGCAGTGACGCACACAGAACTATATGGCGTTAAACTGGCAGTAACGCACGCAAAACTATATGGCGTTAAACTGTCAGTAATTGGGAAGAGAAACAGAAGGCGCCACTCTAAGTGCAATAAATAGTGGAAATCTTCAATGTAAAGGGTTAAAAATAGCTGTACTCACAAAAGTACTATGTCCAAGGGCGTGTGAAACTGAGATGGTGAGCCGGATGTCCACGGAGGGTGTAGAACAAGCGATTTCCGTATCCTGGAGGTGCTGTCTTGTTGCTAAAAACGAGCTGGGGCATCCACTGCTGACACTTCCTGGTCAGTGGAGCGCACACCAGCAACCGGGTGGATCGGTTTACTTCCAGGGGCAGGAGCCGGTCTCGTCAAATAGGCAAACGTTTTCAGAGCATGCGCTCTTTCCTCAGGCCTCAGCAGTGGATGCCCCAGCTTGTTTTTAGCAACAAGACAGAACCTTGTTGGGATACGGAAATCGCTTGTTCTACACCCTCCATGGACATCCGGCTCACCATCTCAGTTTCACACGCCCTTGGACATAGTACTTTTGTGAGTACAGCTATTTTTAACCCTTTACATTGAAGATTTCTACTATTTATTGCACTTAGAGTGGCGCCTTCTGTTTCTCTTCCCAGTACCTCCAGAGGATTTCTTTGCCGCTTCTTAGATCTTCAAACTGGGCTGCCTTCTAAAAACTGCTGCTATTATTCTCCAAACCATATGACATGGACTGTCACAGAACAATATTTTAAGCTATTGCTTTTTTATTTTGGTGACAATTCACATGCAAGTTTGATTGGCCCATCCTTCCCCTGTGCTTTTTTCCCTTCCCAAAGTTTTATCTCCCCCGTACCTTCCACTAACCCATTTGTCCCCTTCCCAGTAGCAATTAGATGATAAACAGATATTGCCAGAATCAGCGCAAATCCACTCTACCAAATCTGTATGTTGTTTTAAACTGTCAGTAATGCACACAGAACTATATTGCGTTAAACTGGCAGTAACGCATGCAAAACTATATGGCATTAAACTGGCAGTAACACACACAGAAGTAAATGGCGTTAAACTGGAAGTAACGCAATCAAATAGACGATGTTCAACCGTCACTACACTGACGCTATCTGAACTGTCCCTACTATAGCTATACACTAATGTCAAGATTACTCACACGGTCTCACTACCAGTGTTGGTCATCTTACTTTAAAAAAGTAATTAGTTAAGTTACAAATTACTTCTCCCAAAAAGTAATTGCGTTAGTAACTCAGTTACTACATTGGAAAAGTAATTAGTTACACAGCAAAGTAACTGACTTTTTTTTAATATATATTTTTTTGTTATATATCATGTAACCAAGGGGCTGCTCTATTATTACTCTAACCAAGGGGCAGATCTGTTATAGCGTGTAAACAAGGGGCGGGTCTATTATTATATCGTGTAAGGGGCAGATGGCTACAGAAGAGGGCTAATGTAAAATTAATGGGCAGAGCTCGCTATATAACAATAATAATAAATGCGCCCCTTGGTTACAGTAATACTAGACCCACCCCTTAGTTACACGATAGACGCCCCTTGCAGAGTAGCATGAGCATCGGGAGCGTGCGGCATCACCTCGTACAATTACATGTTAACTGCGCCTGCATGGTGTAGAGTTCACTCAGAGCTGTCCTTCGTACTGCGCAAGCTATGCGCCTGCGCAGTACAGGGGGGTCCTTATCCGGCGGGGGAATTTTTGGCAGGACACCGGAATTACACTACTGCCATCTAGTGGCGGTAGATGTAATTGCGGTAATGCCGCCCAAGTAATGGGAACTGCGTTACCATGAGGGGAAGAGTAATCAGTTAGATTACTCGTTACCCTCTAAAGTAACTGTGTTAAGTAATTTCGTTTATTTTAACTCAGTTACTTACATCACTGCTCACTACACTACACTGAAACTATCTGAGCTGTCCCTACTCTAGCTGCACACTATGCAAAACTGAATGATGGTCCTCCTCACTACACTAGCCCTAGACTGACACTAAACTAATATTCTACACTGACAATTGAAGTAAATAGCACAGTATAGCACACTAACTAACTAATAGCACTAAACAAAGCTGGCGCCATCCCACCGCACCGCTCCCTCTGTTGGCCGATGACTGCAATGCAGGAAACCTCTAGAAATCCTGGGTGCTCTGGTCCATCCACACGCTGGTCCAGCTGACTGTGCCCTGGAACTCCTCAGAGGCCAAACGATTACGCTCCGCGCCTTACAGGCCGCAGTCTCCTGGTCACCCACAGACCTCACTACAGGCAGGTTTTGAATGGCGTCCCAAGAAACCGAAAAATGGCTACGCTGTTCTTTTTATTCCTCCTCCAGGCATGCAGTGCAGTAACTTTTGCCTTGTGGGTCTGCAGCTTGGCATTGTGTGTTTAGTAGTTCCCAGACTGACTTAAGCACATGAGTCACTTCCTCATTAAACAATATCTCCCACAATGCTTTTTGGCTTTTTAGAAACCAAGTAAAAGTCTTAATCGCATAAAAGAGAAAGGACACTAGAGGGAGCCAAACTTTCATTTAAGAACAACTTATCATTAACATGACAGCTTTGGTAGTAAAACCCCAGTGCTACATTTAGTTATACTTTAAATCAGGGGCGCCCAACCTTTTGAAGCACGAGGGCCACTTAAGTGACTTGGTAACCAGTCGCGGGCCACAATGAGCGGAGCAGGCGGATGGCAGGTCCGTGTCTGCTCTGCATATGCAGAGCGGACACAGACACAGCCCACTAAACTTTTTTTTTTTGTTGCGGATTGGATTGGAGGTAGGACACAAGTTGGTTTACATCTGCCACTCCTTAGAGGTGAATGGAGGGTCTAATTGGGTTGGACTGACCGTGTGAAAGGGCCCCAAGGCTGCTTTCACACTGATGCACTGCGGTTTTTCCGGCACCACGGGTGCAACGCAGTGTACCTGTTAAAAACAGTATTCTATTCTATTCTATCCCAGAGCAGGAGGTCGCGGGCCACATCAGAGGGCGCCGAATGCCACATGTGGCCCCCGGGCCACTGGTTTAACTCTTAGGAACAATGGCCTGGCTATAACTTGGCAAAGCTCTTTAAGGACTTGTGGGTTTAATAAATCTGGTTCAGGGGATTCATTTGCATTATGTTTTTCTAAACTCTCAGCCTGTACATTTTTTCTTTATGTGCTATGAGTGATTACAGATTGGGAAGGGATTCCTTTCTTAAGGCTGCATTCACACCTGAGCGTTTTCAGCTGAAAAAATGCTCGTGAAACGCCCAAAAAAAAACGCACAACAAGCAAAATCCCGTTCATTTCAATGGCACCTGTTAACATCTGAGCGTTTTGTCACCTGAAGCAAAATGCCTGAAAAACCCCTTAAGCTCAAAAAATAACATTAGCTTCTTTGGGGCAGATTACAGGCGTTTTTCTGCTTTTTACATTGGTGACTTGTACAAAACACAGTAAAAATTGCAGCAAAATCACTGTAAAAACGTGTGACTTTGAAACGCTCATGTGTGAATGCAGCCAAAGCCCAGTCACCCAGTTTCTCCACAATCTTCATTCTATACACCACTTCCTAAGCCATCCTGCAGTGTAATAAATCGAAGTCACAGTTTCAACTAAGCAAAGCTTATATCATGCCCTGGGTACCAGACATTTTTCCCTGCTTGTTATCTTCTTGGGCACTGGTCCCCTCAGTGTCCTGAGTTCTTTTGCCTCTGCAGCCTATAAGACCCAGCCACAAGAAGAGTTGCAATGGGGGGTGTCCATATCACACATGCACTGATATGGACACCTGAAGTGGGACCCCAGAAAGTAAACAGAAGAAGAGAGAAGCATCATCATGTGACCGTGGCTTCAGTTGAAGTGTAACTAAAGCCTGCACTCCTTACCTCTCCTTCAACAGTCTCAGGTCCCTCATCAGCATCTTATACCCAGCTGCGTCCAGGTGCTGGGTTGCCGCACATGGCATGTCTCCTGCAATAAAGACCCTGCCTGCTTGCTATTTTTTTAAATGGAGATTTAGTTCCCCTTTAAGTAAAATGGGCATTTGGAAAGTTTTTCAGTGGTAAGTTAGAGACGGGTTGGTGGTAGGGTTCACACACAGCTTCTCTAGAAGATCACGCTAATGTGGGAAGCCCCACCACCAGAGTACTGCATTTCCACTTGCTTTGTTCTTGGGCCTTGGATCCCTCCAGCTGTTTACCTGTGTTACCAGAACTATAGTAGGTCAGGATGCTTTAAGGGACATTGTCTATGAACAGAATCGGATTATTTGGTAAAATATTGATTCTGTTAAAGTATGAGTTTCCAATTTTGCTATATGTGTTTTCTAAAATTACAGCACATTTCCCCTTTAAATTGTTGAACCAAAGTCAGATGCTGTACTTGGACTATGATACGGTACAGTGGACTGTTGTAAGAAAGGTACAAGGAAATATTTTGTGATTTGCTGTTTTCTACACAGAGGATTAAAATGACAGTTATAAAATATAATAGTCTAAGAGGAAGAGTCTTGTCCTTGTCCAGAAAGTCTGATAGCAGAGCCTTCTCATTTTGCTTAAAGCTCATCGGTGGTGAAGATTGTCGTGGAAGCAGCGACGGACACAGTTGAGGTATTTTGCAATACATAGAATTATTTCCAGCCAGCAATGAGGGACACCACTGGTGCCATGAGACTTCATAACAGACAAACTTGTTTTTTTTTTTTTTTTTTTAGAATGTGTTCTAGTGTGATGACTTATTCAACTGTGTATGTATTGTCCACGTATGTCTGTATGTGTAGGAGCTTTTATCATTAGAGACTGATTAATTGAAGTAGATCTAAACCTAATCTCCAAAAGCGGATATAAACTTTGTAAGTCCAAAAGTTGTTTTTGATCTTTAGAAATCTTCAGCTTTTATTTAGGGCCCAAACACATTTATACATTGCGGAAATTAGTGAGTTTTAGCGTACACTATGGCAATGTGTATCAACACATGGGTCAATGTGTGGTGCTCTGCAGTTCAACACAATGTACAGTAAGGGAAAAAAGTATTTGATCCCCTGCTGATTTTGTATGTGTGCACACTGACAAAGAAATGATCAGTCTATAATTTTCATAGAAGGTTTATTTTAACAGTGAGAGATGGATTAACACCAAAAAAATCCAGAAAAACGCATTTCAAAAATTTTATAAATTGATTTGCCCTTTATTGAGTGAAATAAGTATTTGATCCCCTATTAATCAGCAAGATTTCTGGCTCCCAGGTGTCTTCTATACAGGTAACGAGCGTAGATTAGGACCACTCTTTTAAAGGGAGCGCTCCAAATCTCAGTTTATTACCTGTATAAAAGACACCTGTCCACAGAAGCAATCAATCAATCAATCAGATTCCAATCTCTCCACCATGGCCAAGACCAAAGAGCTGTCCAAGGATGTCAGGGACAAGATTGTAGACATACACAAGGCTGGAATAGGCTACAAGACCATTGCCAAGCAGCTTGGTGAGAGGATGACAACAGTTAGTGTGATTTTGTGCAAAGCATATTAAGGTCCTGGAGTGGCCTACCCAGTCTGCAGACCTTAATCCCATAGAAAATATGTGGAGGAAGCTGAAGCTTCAAGTTACCAAACGTCAGCATCAAAACCTTAATGACTTGGAGAGGTTCTGCAAAGAGGAGTGGGACAAAATCCCTCCTGGGATGTGTGCAAACCTGGAGGCCAACTACAAAAAACGTCTGACCTCTGTGATTACCAACAAGAGTTTTGCCACCAAGTACTAAGTCATGTTTTGCGAAAGGGTCAAATACTAATGTAGCACTGACCCTCGAAGGAGCTGCTGGTTTAATTTTGGGCTTACCGTAACCTTCTTGACCTCGTATACGTCTAGGGTATTCCCGAGGTAGATGACCCAAAGAACTGTAGAAACTGACACTGGATCCGCTTGGGATTTTTATTTGCAAAAATGGTAGACAAAACACAGTCTCTCAATAAAGGATAGATGGTATAGGTAGGAAACTGAATGTCTCTCACTATGAAATCCAGAGAATAGCCATTCACAACTGGATATTACAGCTATCGGATAAATCTCCTCTCAGTAGATTTAGCAGCTGATAGATGGTTTGGATAGAGCAAAGTCTCTGCCACAGACTTAGTTGTAGAACTTGTAAATGAAAAGTCTCTGCCACAGACTTGGTTATAGAACTTGTAAATGAAAAGTCTCTGCCACAGACTTGGTTGTAACTGAAGGATAGATGAACTTAGAGAACCCTCATACAGTACCATTATGTTGCAGCCGGTCCGGCAATACCGTACGAGTGTGGATTCACTTGGTGTCTTTCAACTCAGCTTCCAGGCTCTTACCGAGGCACCAGCCTTTTTGCATGGCCCTCTTCTGAAGAGTCCTCCCCTGGTCGCGACGAGACGGCACCGGACCAACTTAGAATCCTCCTTCAAGTTACTGTGCCTCGGGCTAGCCAGCCCCGAGACTCGGAAATGGATGGATCCGCACCCCAGACCATGAGGGCCCCTGGGGGCTGGTCAGGAGGACCAGCACCAAACAGACAGAAAGATCTTCTAGACCGGAACCCAGAAGCACGTGATCTCAGTACCTTGAGTACCCTCTCCCAGAATTCACAGCAAGACGACACACTCACTGGTTGGTTCCGAGAGAGATTGGCACCCAAAGCGTCCAACCAGACTGCGTTCTTATGCTTGCCAGAGGTAACACCGACACCTATGGCCAAGCAGAACACAGTGCAGTCCAGCCAACTGAGTTCTGAAACCATACTGAAACCATACTGAAACCATAATTGAAAACAATTAACCCTAAAACCCAACTGTGGTTCTAGGAACATTAAGTTTACAAAACATATAGCGTGTGCTCGTCAGGAGCCTGACGCTACACTAATTTCACCCATTAAAATACAAATCAATTTATACATTTTTTGAAATGTCTTTTTCTGGATATTTTTGTTGTTATGTCTCTCACGGTTAAAATAAACCTACCATTAAAATGATAGACTGATCATTTCTTTGTCAGTGGGAAAACGTACAAAATCAGCAGGGGATCAAATACTATTTCCCTCACTGTACAGTAGCTGTCAGCGCACAGTGGTGCACCACAATACACATGCCGTGCATTGCACCCTGTGGTATGTAGGTAAAAAAGTTGTCTATTAGTTTGTCTATTAAGGTGTACTAGCAGCCCATTCATAATTGTGAAAAATGTACTCATGGTAATCTTGCCATAAATGTCCTTGTTCAGACACTTTCTGCTATGGGGTGAACACTATATCCCAATTGCGCTACTGCATTGTCACCCTGCCATGTGCCAGTGCTTTCATGCATTGCAAAGGCACCATCCGCTCTTGTCAGAAAACTGGTCCAGAGCAATAATTTTCAGCTGATGCTTTAGAATATGCATGTGGACAGGAAATGGCTGAAAGATGCTACAGGACATCAGCAGAGCCGAGATACAAACAATGATGAAAAAACAATAGTTTATTGAACAAAACATAATGGCAGTTGTTCATGATGCATAGGGGTTGATTTACTAAAGTCAAATAGACTATGCACTTTGCAAAGTGCAGTTGCCCTCTGCAAGTGCAGTTGCTCCAGAGCTTAGTAAATTTGCACCTTGCAAAGAATACCCAATCACATGCAAGGGAAAAAAAAAAAAGCTTTTTAGCTTGCACATGATCGGATGATGGAAGTCAGCAGAGTTTATGCTCATTTACTAAGCTCAGAGGAGCAACTGACACTTACAAAGTGCACAGTCTTTTTCCCTTTAGTAAATCAACCCCATAGGGTTCACTTTGCAAGAGCAGTTGCCCCAGAGCTTAGTAAATGAAAGGAAGCTCTGCTGACTTCTATCATCTAATCGTGTGCAAACAAATATGCTGTTTTTTTATTTTCCTTGCATGTGATTGGGTATTCTTTGCAAAGTGAAGCTTTACCTCATCTACTAAGATCTGGAGCAACTGCACTTGCAAAGTGCACAGTCTATTTGCCTTTAGTAAATCAACTCTGCTCCTATTTTTAAAGGGCCTCCAGATTTTGATAAGGTTTTAACATCCATCAAGCCAGGGAAGTTGGGACATAAAAACAAGGTGCTTTGCCAGAGGGGTACCTTCCCTATGTTGAGGGCATTTGGCCTTGTATAGGAGGGGTAAGGAGCACACTCCCTGCCCCTCCTTTCCTGGCCTACCAGGCTGTATGCTTGGACAAGTGTCACTGCCAGATTAACGTCATATCGTTTTGTGCGTTACTGCCAGTTTAACATCATTTACTTCTGTGTGCGTTACTGCCAGTTCAACGCCATATAGTTTTGCCTGCGTAACTGCCAGTTTAACGATATATAGTTCTGTGTGCGTTACTGCCACTTTAACGGCATATTGTTTTGTGTGCGTTACTGCCAGTTTAACGCCATAGAGTTATGTGTGTGTTACTGCCAGTTTAATGCCATATAGTTATGTGTGCTTTACTGCCAGTTTAACGCCATATAGTTCTGTACGTCACTGTATGTTTGGCGCATTATATTGCAGTATATTATAGTGTATCCATGGAGTGTGTCTGTGTAGTGTGAGTACTCAAATTAAAGTGCACCAAACACCTCTTTACATTGATTAATGTGCATCTACATACAGATTTGAACTTCTTCTTTACATTTGCTTATAAGCACCACCCCCCTTCCTCCCAATAATGTCTGGGAGGACAGCAAGGAGAGGCAGGGGGGCCAGCAACAAATGTGTCCACAGGCAAAGGTGGATGTGGTGGTCAGTCCTCAGGAAGGGCATAATTTCCTCTGTGGACCGTTTGGCTTTTATAAAAAAAAGTCGATTACCAGCTATGAAGTCCCTGATGCCGATGTCACTGATTATATCTTTTTTGGATGTGGAATCTCTGCAGGACTTCGAGGCTGCATAGCTTTGAGGGTGTTCAATCATTTCATCTGGAAGGATGTTTTTAGTATAGGTTTCATGGGCACAATTAACACCCAAAGACCAATTTTTCAGCACCTGTTTGAAAAGGTGCATATCATTGCAATTTTTTACAGCAAGGCCAATTCTTGCTTTCATCGAGAGTACCTCTATAGGGTTACGGTGGGATGGCGCAACCAACATCCAAAGACCAATTTTTACGCACCCGTTACCAAAGTCAAAGTGACACCAGAATATATCCAAAAAATCATCATATACACTGGCTCCCCAGCTGTTGCTGAGCAAAATAAAGGCAGCTTGCAGGGAAAATGTCATTTTTTTGGGCTTTATAAATGCAATTATTGTTGCAGCAGATTCTAGACATGGTACAGATCTGCCACTTTACATGTAGACTAAGGGGACCCCAGGCACTATATTGGAAGGAATTGTGCCCCTCCTTTCCTGGCCTACCAGGCTGCATGCTTGGACAAGGGTCTGGTATGGAATTTGTGGGGCCCCACACTTTCATCTTGTTATTGTGGGAGTACCCCCTTAAAATCCATGCTAGAGCCAACAACATTATTTTTGGTTATTTTGTTTCTTAAAATCAATTTCAGACCAGAAATCAAGCATGGCGACACAAACAGCTATTTCTTCCAACAGAAAAAGGTTATAAATCTGCAAATAATTAGCTAAAAACCTTATAATGCATGCTAAGTAATATCTGAGTACAACACCCACACGTATTAATTACCTCTCTCAGAGGTCACAGTACTTCCCAACCCATGTCATTATCTTCCTTTCTCTGTAGAAGGCAGACACCATCTTTCTTTAGCACGGTATACAATCAGTATCTACTTTCTGGATTATTATCTTTCCCCTAAATGACACAAACATGCATATCCTGGTGCCTCTGCAATACCCTTTCTGTTTTGAACTTTGCATACACAACTCACCCAGATCAGACCCTGCTGAAGCCTCTCATCCTATGACCTGGTACAAAGTTACAGTGTTGCAGTCTGAACACCAGGGAGCAGGAGACTGAGGAAGTGCTTCCTTTAGCCTGCAGCAGACTGATGACTTTAGGCTACAAGTACATGGGCGGCCAGGGGCACATAGTTTGCTATGTTTAGAGCTGGCTAAATGCAGCCTCTGGATCAAGCTGCATTCTGTGCTGTGACCACATACAAACTGGCCAATTAGCTGCCAGGACTTCACAGTAATGCAGATCCTGGATACTCACTATCTGTGTCCAGGGTTGGTCAAAGGCTCTAGTTGCAGGTAACATGCAAACAGTGGAGGCGCTTACCATTGATTTGTTCAATAGTACTGACCAGCGCTGACATCTGCAGCTGTTCACGCACAGTATGTGCAGGGAGTGTTTGGAACCCCCAACAAGAGTCCACTGATTTCAGCTGTCATCAGGACAGTCACATGACTCACAACAACTTTACAGCTCTGATGGATGTTTTTTGCGGGAGGAGCCGTGATCTCCATCTGACGTCGGCCGGGGAATATCACGTGGCCACTCGTCTCCTCCGCAGAAGCTCTCTCTCATAGCTGTAAAGCGGCCGCAAGTCACGTGACTGGCCCGAAGACAGCTCTAAAGAGGTATTTAGAATGGACTTGCCTAGTGTGGTATGCCAGCCTCTAATAGAGGGGCTGGCAGGCTTTTATTCTTAATAGTAGCGGCAGGGCGGAGACAGAGACACAGACAGGCAGGGAAGAGGGGCTGAGGGGGGAGAGAGTAGGGCAGCGTATGACGGAGGGATGTACTTTGACCTTGGTGATCAGGGCTGAGCAGCCCTGATTTTCGTGGTCAGAATAGAGAGGGCATACAGCAAGTGCCACATTCAGTTTTTTTTTACAGTTTAGAGGGGGCAGATTACACAGCACAAGCGCTGTGCTGTGTAATCTGCTTTAAGGGACCAGGATCTGTATATATATTTTTTTGGGAGTTAACAAACACTTTAAAATGATCTACTTACAGGCCTGGACTGGCCATAGGGCACACCGGGCACTTGCCCGGTGGGCCGGGGCCGCTGGGCCACATGTGCTGTTATGGCCAAAGCAGCTGGGCTGCTCCTTGAGCCTGCGCCGCTCACCTGGCCTCTTCACAGCTGGACAGTTCTGTGTGATGTGTGATCATGATGCAGGAGGGGATCTGGAGGAGGCACCGGACCAGAAAGAAGGTAAGCTACCTGTGCCTCTGTATAGGAGGAGCAGCGGGGTGGCTGGAAGAATCTATCTCTCTATTCTACTCCTGCAGCCTCTTAAAGCCCACTTCTCCTCCTCTCTCTCCCACATGCATGCAGAGGCTGCAGGAGGAAGATGGGGAGATTGATTCTTCTATATCCTCCCATCCAGCTACTTTCTGCTGCCCCTCCTGTGCTCTCCAACCCCCCCCCAGTGCTCTCTGCCCCCCCGGGCTCTCAGGTCCCCCCATGTGCTCTCCACCCCCCAGTGTTCTCTGACCCTGTTACGGAAATAAATCACTGTCTAAGATAACATTTATTGTATATGCAAGAGAAATTAATTGCATTACATGTTCATGCAGTCATCGGTCATTTCTGGTTTATCATTGTAGTGCGTGTCTTTTTATAGGCCTCGGACACCCCCCTTTCCTGTCACAAGAAATGTCCAGTCAGATGTATTTTCAACTTTATTCTGAACAATGACAGGAAAGGTGGAAGTATCCGTCACAGACTTTTACATTCACAATTGTTATACAGGATACTGACTTGGGAAAACTCCATAAGCCATTTGCAAACATCATGATTTTTCAAATAATGCAAATCTAAGCATATTCTAACTAAGCTATATCAAATAAAACCATACTAATATCAAATGACGTTTTTTCATAGATGACATTAAAAATATAATTTCTCTAACATCTCCCTCCTTTTATACTCACAATGTCAATAATTCAAATATCCAGGTTCTTTTGTTTTACCAGGTATTATCATTTAGACAGATGAGTCCCTAGCAAGAGTTATAAATTCATCATCAGGTTCCGAGTATAGTTCCGTGTTGCTCTGGAGGAGCATAGTTTTTATTAAAGATGTGTCAATCAGTCTTTGAAGAATTCCCCTAATACAGGGAATGCAGCAACATCCACACAATGTAAGGACTGCGGCTGCCATGACAATAGAGATGAGCAAACTTTTTGCAAGATCACACTACTTACCAAATCATTTTTCAAAGTCCTGTTAGCGGGTTCTCTACACCAGAGTTCTCAGCTAATTCTTCGGATAGCATTTGTAGGCCTTGTAAGGCCTTGGTGATACTTCCATCAGGTGCCGTATTGTTTGGAATAAAAGTGCAGCAGAAGGTGCTGAACATTTGGCATACCCCGCCCCTTTCTGCCAGCAACATATCCAACGCTATACGGTTCTGCCACGCTGTCAAAGAGGTGTGTCCAATTGTGCTGCTATGCCTTTGATAGCATCTCTGGTGTAATTCACAAACCTTTGCTGGTTGTAGTAGATGTAGTTTATCCAGTCGACGTTCTTATTGGGCTGGACCCATATGAAGAGTGAGGTGAGTTCTGCTGTTATTTTATTCTGCACTTTAAATTCATCTGGAACTCCTCGTGGAACACCTATTTCGTCTATTTACACTCAAATTATGTCAAATGATCCTTGTGGTGTTTCTCGCTTAAAATAGTATTTACCTGGTAGTTTCATTGATTTGTTACTCATAGGAACTATATAAAAGGGAAGCAGCAATCGGGTAAGGGCACAACTACCCTCCCATCTAGGTGGTAGTCTGGGCCTTAGTCTCCTGTCTCCACACAGCCACCAAACATCAGCCAATTGCCGGTTTTTTTCCTGAAACCATTTTAGTTGGTACTTAATGTCTGCTGTAAGGATTGTAGTTGCACAGTATTCAGGAGATAGGGTGCCAACATTTGTACCGTTCCTGTCATTGTTAGAGAAACAAGTAAAATTTCCTGGTAATGCTTGTACTGATGGGGGTATACTTAGCATTTTAGTCTTAGGGTAGCTCTTTTACACATTCGGACCCAGTAATATTTTCTGAAAACATTCTTATCATACAAGTCAAGTATGTTTCCTCTTCAGGGAGAGGAACGGTGGCTAGTTGTGGAATATAATAAGGTTTACCATACAGCATTTCATAAGGTGTTAGTCCTTTAGCAGTAGGGGTAACTCTTGTGCTCAACAATGCCATTCGCAAACACTGAACCCATTTTTTCCCGTTTCCTCCATCAATTTTCTTAGTTTACTCTTTAAGGTACCATTGTGTCTCTCCACTGTGCCCGCAAATTGTGGATGGTAGACACAGTGTTTTTTTTAGGTCAAGATTGTACCATTTACCAATTTGTTGTATTGTTCAGTTTACAAAATGGGAGCCCTTGTCACTTTGATTAGTACTTTGGCTACTGACTGCCCGTCTGGGTGTGTCATAGGAAAAACGTCCACCCATTTTGTAAACATGTCAACAATAATCAGACAGAACTTTTTATTCTCAAATTTGTTCAATTCAATAAAATCCATGCCTATCGTGTGAAAGGGATAAGGGGGTTGTGGGAAATGCCCCCTTAAGGGTCTTAGGGCACCTTGAGCATGGTATCTGTTACAAAGCGGACATGTGAGGCAAACATTTCTAGAGTCGTTTCTAGAGTAGTTCGTAAACCCATATGTTTTGATCACCTGTACCATCCCTCCTTTTGAGATATGGGCTTTCCCATGGCTCAATAACGCAGCATATCTAAATAGTGATGTAGGTAAGGTGGGTTTACCTTCTGTACTTGTGTTTTTTATCAATAGCTTTCCGTATCTCTTTCTTTTCTTGGGGACCTGTATAGTATATGTGTGTTATTTGCTGTCCTTTAGCAGCTTGTACACAGTGGGGCAAACTCCAGGCCACTGGATCTAATTTAGTTGAATAGAATGCAATTGGTTTGTGCTTGTCCCCATAAACCTGCGTGAGAACAGAAGTCATGTACCCTTCCTTACAATCTACAGTCTGATAAAATGTTTTACTGTAATTAGGAAGGCCAAGCACAGAGGCACCCACAATGAGGTGCTTTACCTTCGTAAATGCATCCTCTGCTTGCACATTCCACTGGATGGAATCTTTTGCAGACATTAGTGAACCATAGATGAGATCATAAAGGGGCGCCACTTCCGTAGCATAATTTGCTATCCATGCTCTACAGAAATTTGCCATGCCAAGAAATTACATAATTTCTTTTTTGGTACGTGGTTTGGGGGCTTGAAGGATGGCCTCTTTTCGGATCTCATCCAAATGTCTGCCTTCTTGAGATAAAATATAACCTTTTTTTTCAAAACTCTTTATTCCAAATTTTTCATTACATAATAATTTACATTACATACAATTTTTATATACTTTTACATTTCTTTATATAATACAAATTATAGTTACATTTGCTCCTCTCTTTCATTCCTTCCTCTCTCACCCTCTGTGGTCACTTAATACTATATTTTCAGATATTCCTCTATCCACTGTTAGCCATGTTCTATTCCATTTTGCCCATATTTTTTCATACCTTCGCCCGTTTCCCCTTTGTTCGTACATTATTTTTTCATAGGGTAGGACCTGGTTTACTGCTCTCACCCATTGGGTTACTGTCGGGGGATATGGCTGAATCCATTTTTCTATTATTTGTTTTCTTGCCAGAAACAGTACCTCCCTAAAGAAGGTATTATTATCTCTATTATCTCTCTCTTCCCTCAATATCCCCAACAAACATAATTCCATCGTAGCTATAAAAGGTTTATTCAGGACTTTTCCTATTTTCCTAGCTACTTGTTGCCAATATTTTCCTATTTTGCCACAGTACCACATTACATGAAGGAAGTCTGCTCCCCCCTGCCCACATCTAGTACATCTTGGTTCAGTCATCCTCCCCATTTTGTGCAATCTATTTGGAGCCAAGTACGTCTGATGTATTATATTCATCTGTATTATCCTGTTATTCATTGCAGGGGATACCTTCCAGTGGGAATTGCAGGCTTCATCCCATTCATGATCGCTCATGTCTGGGATAGCCTCCTGCCACTTATCCCTTATTTTCAATGGTTCGCCTTCTATTTTCTTCTGTAACAGGTGTGTGTAGATCTTTGCTATCAATCCCTTAGGTCCCTGTGATCTCAGGATGCCTATAAGGGGATATTTAGATATTTTTAATTCCTCTCTCTTAAACTGTGTCTGTAGCACCTGCCTCAGCTGAAGGTATCTGTAGAACTGTTTACTCAATAAATTATATTGTTTACATAGGTTTTCATAGGTTAGTATCACATTTTTGTCATATAGCTGACCAAAAGTTATTATCTTATTCTGCTTCCAAAATTTACTATCCTCAAAGGCTTCCAGTTGTTCAAATTTTGGATTGTTCCAAAGCGCAGTTTCTGTTGGGATTCCAACAAATCCCGTCAGTTTCTTAGCCTCTCTCCATACTGTCCTTGCCACTTTCAAAAGGGGAATTTTTACTCCCACTCTCCTCAGATCTTTTAATTCTAATCCCGTCATTAAATCATCTATTTGCATTTTACTAAGGAGATATTCCTCTATCCTTGTTATTTTTTCCTGTCCTACCCATGATCTTAGATGTTTCAATTGCCCTGCCAAATAATATAAATATAAATCCGGGAGGGCCAGTCCAGCTTCTGTCTTTGGTCTTTGTAGTTTATTAAATTTTAATTTACATCTTCCATATGCCCAAATGAACCGAGTCATCTGCGAGTTTAATTTTTTAATTATCTGTTTTGGTATTTTTACTGGGGAGTGTGCAAATACATATAAACACTTGGGTAATATAATAGATTTTATCAGGTGAATTCTGCCTGCCATTGATATTGGTAGCTTTATCCATATTTCCAATTTTCTCTTCACATGTTCTACTAGTGGGAGTATATTAGCTTCCATCTCGTCTTCATGTTTCAACGTAATATTTACTCCTAAATATTTAAAAACTTCAACTATTTTTAATGGGGTCTGAGCTCTCCTTTCATTACCTGTTCCCAAAGGCATCAGTGCGGATTTTTGCCAATTTATTTTTAACCCTGAGAACCTCCCGTATGTTTCTATTATTCTCATTGCTTCCGTCAGAGATGCTTGCGCATCTCCCATATATAATATAATATCGTCCGCATATAAGCCTATGTGTTTGTTTTTTTTTCCTACTTTAATCCCTTTATATTTATCTGATTGTCTGAATCTATTTGCCAGTGCCTCAATTGCCAGAGCAAATAATTGCGGTGACATTGGGCAGCCCTGTCTTGTTCCTCTATATAGTTTTATTGTAGGGGATAATATACCGTTTATTAGCAAATTGGAGCATGGTTGTTTATAGATTATTCTCACCCATTTTCTAAATTTTTCCCAAAATCCATTCCTTTCCAGGACTGTCTGCAGAAATTCCCATTCTATAGAATCAAATGCCTTGGCTGTATCCAGCGATGCCAAGGCACTTGTTTCCGGGATAAACTCTCTCATTTGTGTCATATATTGCGTCCTTCTAATATTAATTGATGTGGATTTCCCTGGCATAAATCCAGTTTGATCCTCCGCTATTATAGACAAGATTACCTGATTGAGCCTTTTGGCAAGCACTTTTGCCAGTACTTTATAATCTATATTTAATAATGATATTGGCCTATACGACCCACACTCAGTTCTGTCTTTGTCTGGTTTTGGTATCAATATGACTGTAGCATCATACATGGAAACAGGCATTTCTCCCCTTTGGAACGCCTCTCCATACATTTTGGTCATAACTGGTACCATAATCTCTGCATATCGCTGGTACATTTCCAGTGGTATGCCATCTGGTCCTGGGGACTTACCCTTTCCCAGAGAGAAGATAGCTTCTCGTACTTCCTCTTCCTCTATGTCCCTCTCTAACTCCTCTTTTTGTTCCTCTGTTAATTTAAGGAAGTCCAAATCCTTCAGGTATTCCTCTATCTCTTCTCGTGTACAGGTCAGTGTTGATGTATACATGTTAATATAGTATTTTTGGAATGTCTCAAGTATCTCATCTAATGTGTTTACCATCTCCCTTTTTTCATTTTTCACCTCTGATATTGCTAGTGATGGGGTTTGTCGTTTTATCATAAAGTTCAGCATCTTATTAGATTGTTGTCCTTGTTCAAAGTTTTTTTGTGCATATTGGAGTTTCTTGCGCTTAGCGTTAATTATTAATTGGTTCTTATATTGCCGTGATGAGGCTGCCCATCTTATTTGGTTTATATTTGAGGGGTCCCCTATAAACCTATTTTCTGCCTGTGCACATAATTGTTCAATTTCCTCCTCTTCCTGTCTGTTAGTACATTTAATGTATGATATTGTTGATCTTGTTATCCCCCTCAAGTATGCCTTAAATGTGTCCCAGAGTACTCCATCTATTTTCCTGTTGCCATGTGCTTCCAGGAACATTCCCATTTGCTCTGGAATTCTATCATTTAATCCTATCTGGGTTAACCATTGAGCCTGTATCCTATAACCCGGTCTTATTCTTTTTGGGCCTATTTTTAGCTCAAAGGTTAATCCAGAATGGTCAGACACCCCTCTTGTCATGTACGCCACAGACCGAACCATTGGCAGGATCTTTTCGTTCCCCATTACCATATCTATTCTAGACATGCGCCCTCTCCCTGGTGCATGCCATGAATAAGCCCGGGTCCCAGGGTTTCTGATCCTCCACAAGTCAGCCCATCCTACTTCATTCATAAATTTCTCCAACACCTTCGGCCCTTCCCCTCCTTTATGCTTACTTCTTCCGAACCTGTCTAATTTTGGGTCTAAACACATATTGAAATCTCCCATACATACGACATGTGCCTCTGGGTATTCTGACATAAATATCACTCTTTCAGTACTCGCATTGTAGCTGGGGGGGGGGGGGGGGGTTATAAATCCCCATGATTACAACAGGCATTGCATGCACCAACGCAAAGACAAAAACATATCTTCCATCGGGATCTCTTTTTTCTCTAATACACTCCCATGTTACCCCTCGGTGGACCAAAAGAGAAACCCCTCTTGAGTATGTAGTATGACATGAGTGGCTTGACCATTGTATCCAAGGTTTTTCTAGATACTTCAATCTCTCTTTAGTCATATGTGTTTCTTGGATACAAATGATCTTTGCCTGCACTTTGTTAATTTCTGAAAAAACCTGTGTTCGTTTTAATTGCGTTCCCATACCTCTCACATTCCATGACAGAAATGTGTGCTGATTACTCATATTTATTGTATTTTATTTTATCCATTATTCCCCCGAAAAATAAAAGGAGAGGAAAAAAAAATCCTATGTCCCTTTTTCCTTTCCGTGACCATTCTCTTTTCTACCTCTCTCCTCTCATTCATCCATTCCATTCCATTCATTCTTATCATTTTTTTTAGGGCATTACCAACATATTGCATTTTTGCTCTTATATAGGTAATTTATTTCGATTTCAGCCTGTCTGCTCCTACCCTTTTCCCGCTTAATCGGGAATATGAGGGGCGAGGGGGGAGCCGCCAAGGAGGGGGGAGGAGGAGGCATCCCCCCTTTCACCCTCTCCCTCCCTTTTAAAAAAAAAAAAAAAAAACACCGCACAGCAAAAAAAAAATAAAAAAATGAAAAATTGTTTTCTTGTTCTCTCCCTTCCTCCACTTCCTCCACTTCCCTCCCTCCCTCCCTCCACCCTTCCCTTCCTCCTTCCTTGTGCACAACTCTATTATCTCATCTACTCACTCCCCATCCCTCCCCCCTTCCCCCCTTTATTTGTGTTTATAGTGTTTATAATGTGTCTCTTTACCTTACCCTAGCCTTCCCTTATTATTGTGTTTTTGAGAAAAAGGGAAAAGAGAAAGATTCCTCTCTCTCTTCCCTCTCTTCCCTTTATAACTAGTGCTTATTTCAATGTGTTTCGCTGTGATTTTAGCTCCATTTTCCTATTTATACACACCCCATCACCCTCCATTTACCCCCCCTCCTCCCCATCCCTCCCGCTCCCCTATCAAATAAACACACAAATAAACATTTACATTTTACCTTTCCCCATTTCTCCCCTCAAAAAAAAAAAAAAAAGGGAAAGGGGGGGAAAAAAAAAACGAAAAAGGCAAAGCACAAGAAAAAAAAAAAGAAAAAAAGAATAAAAAAAAACCAAAAAAAAAAAAACACACCAAAAAAGGAAGGAAAACCAAATCAATAAATTATTAAAACTTCTTCCTTTAACCTAAGGAAAGAAGAAAAAAAAAAAAAAAAAAAAAAAAGGGGAAATAAAAAAAATATAAAGTAGGGAGAGTGTCCCTCTCATCCCCCCTCCTCCGCCCCCCCCCCCCCCCCCCCCAAAGTCCCGATCTTCTTGGTGTCTCTTATCCTTTCAGGGCTTCTCTGTTTCTCCTATCGAGGCATAGGCTTAATTATTCCCAGCCAGTCTTTAGCTTGTTCAGGTGTACTGAAAAACAAAGTCTTTCCCCCTTCCTCCACTCTCAATCGTGCTGGGTATGCCATAGAATATTCAATTCCTGCCTCTCTCATTTTTCGTTTTATTTCATAAAATGTTGCCCGTTGTTTTTGCAGCTCCAGAGAGAAGTCTGGAAATATTGATATTTTGCTATTTTCATAGCGAATCTCTCCTTTTTGTCTTGCTTTCCGCAGAATTGTGTCTCTGTCTCTGCAGTTTAGTAGTCGTGCCAACAGGGGTCTAGGGGGAAACCCTGGTTTAGGTGTTACTGCCGGGACCCTATGCGCTCTCTCCACTGCATATGCTGCTGATACCTCCATATCTGGGAATACATTTTTCAGCCATTTTTCTATAAAGTCACCAGGATTAAACCCTTCTGCCTTTTCTGGTAAACCGACTATTCTTAGGTTATTGCGGCGCATACGGTTCTCAAAATCATCAGATTTTTGATGCCACAGGGTAATCTGTTTTTCTATCGTAGCTATCTTTTTAGGCATAGGGGTAACAGTATCTTCCAATAAAGCAGTCCTATTTTCCACTTCCATCATTCTCTCTCTTATACTCTGCATATCATGCCTGATCAGTCCTATGTCATTTATAATCTCATCCATTTTACCTGTTAAGGCTGTATTACTCGAGTGGATGGCCTCCATTATCTGGGAGTTCATCTGTTCCAGGGTCAGTTTGGGATGTTTCTCCTGTTTTTCTGCTGCTTTCCCGGACTGCGGCTGGGGCGTGTTAAGCTTCTGGGTTTCCAGCGCTGATGGTCCACCACTCCGTGTCTGTGGGGGGCTATGCCCGCCATCTTGCTTATCCGTTCGAGCAAATTCTTTAAGACGATCGGCCGCCGACTGCTTACTATTGCTCATCGCACCAAGCGATCGTTTTCACGGGTTTCACGGGTTTAAAGTCTCGGTAGCAAAAGCCGATCAGGGTTCCATAGGAGACTCGGGCACCACCAAGTGTTCGTTTTCGCGGGCTTAGCGTCTCGGTAGCAGGGACTATTCAGGATACTGTCGGAGACTCAGGCTGATCTCAAACCTCCCGCTGTTCACATCCGAACGCCGCGTCCAACCGTCACATCCGGTCGCATCGGCGGAAGCGGAAGTCAGGCCCGTAGTACATGGTGCAATAGAGGTTTGTCTGGACCTTATACCCTTTCCTCACAGGCTCTTCTTCAATTATTTCTGCCAGGGTTTTGGGTATATTTAATCCCTTAGTTTGCAAATCCAGGCTGTACCAGTATCGGGGCTCATTATCTACGGCTGTGATTTGTTTTTCACACAGCTGATGGGCTTTGAGATTTCCCTCCACTGGTACAACAGAAATATCAAGAGTGTGCAACATGTCTCTACCCAACAAATTAACAGGACATTTAGTTGAAATTACAATTTTACACTGAGCCTTTTTACCTGTCTGTTGTTCTTCCACAGTAAGGCCTTCAGACACCGCCTCCTGGTGCATCAACCCATTTGCAGATTTTACATATACTACACCTTTTTTCTTTACCCCTGGGGGCATATCCATCGTGTGTATTAGGGTCCTATAAGCCCCAGTATCACAAAGAAATGTTACCCATCTATCCTTCACAACCAAGGTTATTTCTGGCTTCACGTCAGCATGCAAACAAGTTTCAACAGTGCACACATCCAAAATTTCAGATTCTTTCTCATCATTTTCTTCTGTATCTCTCTCTGCAGACATACCAACATCTTCAATTCATTCTTCTTCCTCTCTGTTTGACCTGCATTCTTTTGCCAAATGCCCTCTTTTACCACACAGAAAACACTACCCCCTCTTCTTTTTCCCCTCATAATCCTGAATGCGGGGCCTTGCCTTTGTGTTTCCCATCCTTCTGTTCTCCTTCTCAATGACATACACATCATTACCTTCACCTACCATAAACACCTTCCCTTTCTTTACTTTTTTTTTGATTGGAAGTGCCGCTCAGCATGCCTCGCATACTCAATCAGCTCCTGAAGTCTACAGATCCTATGGTTGATCATGTGTTTGGTAACAAAATTTGATATAGGTGCAAGCAGCCCCTTCAAGATTGCATTCTTAAGCTGTTGCTCATATGGGCTATCGTTCACTTGATTTACTGGGACTTCTATTCCAGAGTGATTATTGAAAAGCTCCCTCATCCTAACAATGAAATTGTCCACTGTTTCCTCTCCTCCCTGCACACACTGATTTATAATGGACCAGTCGGCTCGACGTATCCATCTATTCTCTATCCTTGCTATAAGGGCATTTCTCCTGTTTTCGAGTGCTGCATCATCATGGGGCAACACCACTCCCTGGTTGTTTATCCACTCCAATCTCCCACTACATGATGCCAGTCGGGACCCAAGATCTGTCTGATGACCTGCTCTATTTCCCTACAATTGAGACGATAGCTAGCAATCATTCCCATGATACCATCCCTAAATTGAGCTATGTTGGCCTTGGGATGTGGTATCCCTTAGATAGCTTTTTTTAACATCCTCGGGGGTCCAGGGGCGATAGGCCATCATGACTGGTACAGAGCTAAAGAGAATCATTCACTCATCATATATACCTCTCAACTAGCTACCCCTTTCCATGTTGCTGTTGTATGTTTATCTACTGGTTCACACAGACTTTGTTCCTATCTATAAAGCTCTGATGAAGAGGTGTACCTCGAAACGCGTCAGACAGATTTTAAACACTTGCCCTTGCATGGGCATGTTCTAGTTTTAATTTTTAAGTGCTCAATTTGTAACCTATTTCCTATGTCACGTAGTTTTTAATATTTATATATATATATATATATAGATTTTCATGTATTGATCTTCTCTTTTATATATATATATATATATTATATATATATATATATATATATATATATATATATTTATTGGTATTTTAATTCAATGTATGTATTCCACTATACATGAATAAACTGTATGAATTTGACACAAGCGGTTGATCACGCGCCTTCCATCCACTTCTCCTACACAGTTTTCTCCAGACCACCCCTGGTCAGTCTAGGCAGCGGGACACGCATGATCATTTTCTCCAGTCTTATTGGTTAGAATAGCACTCCATTTCACAACAACAACGCCTTCACCAGCGCAGTACCAATTTTTATTTTCTTAATTTTGCATCATAGTGTTATACTATGTACTATACTGTGTTATACTGTACTATACCTTCTACATTTTGTCCTGCCCTAGGGTTGGGAACTTAAATTAGTGGAAACTCTTCCTCTCCACCGTCTGTTTGTTCCCCAGCTGAGGGGGATATCAATTTGTTCACCAGTTTCCCAAGAAATGTTGTAACTATTGCTGTAAGGGGGGTCCCTTGTGGACTCCTCTGGACAGCAAGAGTCATCTTGAGAGGGGGGTGGGTTAGCTGCAGCCATAAGAGAATCAGTTGCATCTGCAGGTGACCCAGGTGACCAGGGGGAACAACAAACAGTGGAGAGTCAGGTTACATGGTAAAAGGGTTATTCGTCGATAGTTGGGGGGTCAGTGGGGATGGCTTATTGCATGCCTCTGTTCCATACGATGGTGGGGACTGCAGGTCTGCTATAGGCTATAGGGAATCGGGAGCGGGTACTGAAGTCAGAGGGGGAGCAGCGACTGTCGGTGGGGTTGGGGAGTTCTCCAAAGTATGTGTGGGGGCTGTCGGGTGCATTTGGTTTGTTGCGTTTTGTTCAGCCAATACTTGCTGAACTAAACTTCAGAGGACGGTCATATTATTGTCCTCCTCTTTGTCCAAAAACATAGTCTTTTTATGGTTTTCTGAATTTAACCTACAGTTAGCCTCCTCAAGCCATTTCTTTGCCTGGGGAAGACCTAATTTCTTCTGTTTCCTAATTTTCGTGCCAGCATAATTTTTAAGCTTTCTACACAGTATTACACAACAATCCTTATTAAAAAATGCTTCAAAGTCTTAATTTGTTTTCCACATTTTAAGAAATTTCACATTCACTTTGTCTAGACTACACATATACTTAGCATCTTCATTCATACCAACAGATTTTCCACGAATCATACCCATTTCGTTTATCGTGCACACTGAGTTCTTTTTTTGTTAAGGTCTTCTCACAATGACACAACACACAGTATCTTATCACTTGTAGTCACTCACAGACTTTTTAGCCGTGATATATCACTTCTAGAGTACTGATCTTGTCTCCTGCTAAAACACTGGTGTCTTGTTACTTAATACTTCACTAACTTGTAGAGAGCATTTACAGAATTACAAGGAGACTGAGTTCTCCTGACTGTTCTTTCATCCTATCAAAACATTTAATATTTCAGTCCTTGATCCAAGGGTATTTATGTGCTTGCTCAGGATTTATACAACATATGAGGCTGGTATAGACTCTGCGGGTCCACCAAAATGTCCTCTGTTTGTTACCTGGAAATCTATCAAGCCACACCCTTGTATCGACAGGGGATTCTTTAGGTTTTGATCTGGGAGTATTCTTGATTCAAGGGTATTTATGTGCCCGTTCAGGGTTTATACAACATATGAGGCTGGTATGGACATTGCAGGTCCACCAAAATGTCCTCTGTTTGTTATCTGTAAATCTATCAGGACACACCCTTGTATCAACAGGTGATTCTTTAGGTTTTGATCTAGGAGTATTTATGTGCCCCCACAGGAATTTTCTGCAGCTTATAAGGCTGTCAGGATCTAAGATCCAATCGACAAATTTCCTTTATCTGCACCCGGATATTAGTATGGGACCATACTCCTATATCAAATGACAATTAACCCGGAGAAACAAACAAGAAGACACAAGAGAGAACACCCGCAGTGCTCGACTGCCACCAGGATGCCCTGAGCGCGTCTTCCCAAAACGCGGGCTAGTCACTAGGTCTGCCCATCCTGAATGACCACAGACAGATCTATACAGGGAATACGTGACCACTAATTTCCCTCAACAAGGGTAAAGCATATAGAACAGAAACAGATAATATCATTCTCTATATTGTATGTATGTATTGAAATCCCTTATTCATTAAATTCCTAATCAAGTCTAACCCAAAATGTTAATAATAAAATAAAAATAAAAATCTTACCTTGTCCCGAGAGCGGTCTCTTGTGCTGATCAGGTAAGTCGCTGCCTGGGAGGCACTAGTTCAGCGGACCGGCCTCTCTTTAACGTCCAATTTGAGACGGAGGACTTACAGCCATACGGTCATTGGTCATCCAGTGCATCTCAGGAACTTGGACTTCCGCCCCTCGAACGACCAAATTGTTACGTAAATAAATCACCGTCTAAGACCGTCCTGGCTTATCATTGTAGTGCGTGTCTTTTTATAGGCCTCGGACACCCCCCTTTCCTGTCACAAGAAATGTCCAGTCAGATGTATTTTCAACTTTATTCTGAACAATGACAGGAAAGGTGGAGGTATCCGTCACAGACTTTTACATTCACAATTGTTATACAGGATACTGACTTGGAAAACTCCCTAAGCCATTTGCAAACATCATGATTTTTCAAATAATGCAAATCTAAGCATATTATAACTAAGCTATATCAAATAAAACCATATTAATATCAAATGACGTTTTTTCATAGATGACATTAAAAGTATAATTTCTCTAACAGACCCCCCGTGGGCTCTCAGCCCCCCATGTGCTCTCCACCCCCCCAGTGCTCTCTGACCCCCCCCTGGGCTCTCTGACCCCCCATGTGCTCTCCAACCCCCTGGTACTCTCTGACCCCCCCTTGGCTCTCAGGTGCCCCCATGTGCTCTCCAACTCCCCGGTGCTCTCTTACCCACCAGGCTCTCAGGTCCCCCCATGTGCTCTCCACCCCTCCTAGTGCTCTCTGACCCCCCGGGCTCTCTGACCCCCCGGGATCTCTGACCCCCCGGGCTCTCAGGTCCCCCCATGTGCTGTCCACCCCCCAGTGCTCTCTGACCCCCCTGGGCTCTCAGGTCCCCATGTGCTCTCCACCCCCCAGTGCTCTCTAACCCCCCCCTTGGGCTCTCAGGTCCCCCCACATGCTCTTCACCCCCAGTGCTCTGACTTCCCCCAGTGCTCCCCCTGCTCTCCAGCCCCTCCAGTTCTCTCCAGCCCCCCAGTGCTCTTTGCCTCCCCTGTGCTCTCCACCCCCAGTGCTCTCTGCCCCCCCTGGGCTCTCAGGTCCCCCACGTGCTCTTCACCCCCAAGTGCCCTGACTTCCCCCCAGTGCTCCCCCTGCTCTCCAGCCCCCCCCAGTGCTCTTTGCCTCCCCTGTGCTTTCCAGCCCCAGTGCTCTCTGCTCCTCCCTAGTGCTCTCAGGCCCCCCACAATGTGCTCTCAGTCTCCCCCCTGTGCTCTTAGCTCCTTCTCAGGCTCCCCCAGTGCTCTCAGCTCCCCCCATGCTCTCAGGGTCCCCCTTGCTCTCAGGCTACCCCCATGCTCCCAGGCTCTATCCCCATGTGCTCTCCACCCCCCCAGTGCTCTCTGACTTCACACCCAGTGCTATCCCCCACTGTGCTCTCAGGCCCCCCCACTCCCTGTGCTCTCAGCTCCCCCCACCCATTTTTTCTCCACCCCCCCAGTGCTCTTCCCCCCGTGCTCTCCAGTCCCCCTGTGCTCTCAGGCTCTCCACCCCCCTGTGCTCTTACCCCCCTGTGCTCTCCAGCCCCTTGGTTCTCTCAGCTCCCCCCATGCTCTCAACTCCCCCCCAGTGCTCACATCTCCCCCCATGCTCTTCAGCCCCCTAGTCCTGTGCTCTCAGACTCCCTCCAGTGCTCTCCACCCTCGTGCTCCCAAGCGCCCCCTAATGCTCTACAGCCCCCCTAGTGCTCTACAGCCCTGCTGTGATCTCTGCCCCTCATGCTCTCCAGCCCCCCCTGTGCTCACCAGCTCCCCACAGTGCCCTTCACTCCCCCACGTTCTACAGACCCCCCTATGCTCTCTGCCATCTCCTCATGCTCTCCGCCCCCCCATGCTCTATGACCCCCCCGTGCTCTTTCCCGTTCCCCCTAGCCTCCATTAGGATGGAGATTGGGGAAGGGGCCGGTAAATATGTCATGGGCTGCTCAGTCTAAAATGCCAGGGCCTGTTTTTTCTCCCAGTCCGGGCCTGTCTACCTATTCTCTTTTATGATTACAAAGTAATGATTGAGCTAAAGGCTTGTTATTTTACCTAGTCTGAAACCAAGTCATGATTTTGTTACAGGCAAGCAAATCATTTTCTCAGTGATCAGTCCCAAGATAAGAAGCTGTAGCAGGGGCTGATCTATGTCATACATTTGTGAACACAGCTTCGAACTACACCAACACCAGTATTTACATGACTCTGTCATCTCTGAACAGACATCTCAGTCCAGGAAGTAGATGGTGACCCTAGATAAGGCCTGAATAGGGATAGCACTTTTCTTCAGGAAAGAGAAATTTAAAAGAGACTTTGTTCAAGGGAGTCCGGTGAGCTATGTGAGAGATAATAAATACATGGAAGTTTTACAGTTACACATTACATAGTATTTATGCACTTTAATATTTTGTTAACATGCAATTTGTAACTAAGCAATTACATTTATAAATAACTTGGTTATACATTTCAATATATGGAACATTTAGATTTATGGGAAGTAATGCAATAAATGTAAATAATTGCTGACACTACTCTACATTCCCACTGGTTTGACAAAACACTTGGAATGAATTTAATTAACATTAAAGTATATCTAAGGCCTATTTGGTTTTACAGAGTAGACCCCTAATAGTTTTTTTTTTGCTATCTGTGTCTCACTAGGGAAAATTCCCTTTAATTTCTCTCCCTGATTCATACGATGAAGTGAGAGGAAATCTGCAAAGTAATTGGAACACAGCTGTCATCTGATCAGATGACTCCACTATAAGATTTCCTCTGTATTCCTGTTCTAGTGTTTTATCGCAAATGTTGGTCTATAGGTCTAAGACCCAGTCTATAAGGACAGTATGGAAATGCTAAACAGGGCAGCGAAACAGATGCTGAGTCAGATTTGTTATAACTCGACAGCTTGATTAAAAAATTCCTCCCCCAGCTGCTCTAAAGTTACACTGCTACAGATTAAAACCAGCCCCAAACAGTTCTTAGAGTGGAACTCCACCCAAAAGGGGAAGTTCCACTTTAAGGGCTCCTCCCCCACTCCTGTTTGTGAAAATGATCTTTTGGAGAGGAGGGGGGTATCCGATTTTGACAGTTACCCACTCCTACTTCTGCTCCAACCACCTAGGTGATCAGAAGTGGAAGTTCTCCTTTCCCTTTCCCTCTCAAAGTCTTCTGGGACATGTGACAGGTCCCAGAATACTGCGGGACCATTCACTGTGTGCGGCATCGCTGGCGCATACACAGTGGGCACCCGGCTCTGAAGTCGCAAGCTGTCACAGTCGGGTGCCCATAGTAAAGATGCCGGCGCCAGTGAAAGAGGACCCAGGGAGAACACGGCTGGGATGAGCACACCGCTGGAACATGGGAAAGGTGAGTGTTAGTTTATTAAAAGTCAGCAGCTACAGTTTTTGTAGCTGCTGACTCTTAATTTGCACTTAAGAGACTGGAGCTCCTCTTTAATTGTCTGTTTTGAGTGAGAGCCTCTCATGTTCCACGGTAAATCTGTCTCAGACTATTGCAAATCTGTCTCATTTTGCTACTCAGGATTAGGGATGGGCCGAACAGACCCCTGTTCAGTTTGCACCAGAACTTTCGAACACTGCGAAAGTTCGGACCCGAATAACGAACCCCATTAAAGTCAATGGGACCCGAACGTCAAAAAACAAAAGTGCCCATTTTAAATGCTTATATGCAAGTAACTGGACATAGAATGGTTATAGGGGTACGGGTCCTGCCCTGGGGGACATGTATCAATAAAAAAAAAGTCTGTGAAAAACGTCATTTTTAAAAATGATTTTTTGATTTTTAAAGCGAAAGCATAAAAATTTAAAATTCCTTCCAATATAGTGCCTGGGGGGGTCCCCTTAGTCTACCTGTAAAGTGGCAGATCTGTACCATGTCTACAATCTGCTGCAACAATAATTGCATTTATAAAGCCAAAAAAAAGACATTTTCCCTACAAGCTGCCTTTATTTTGCTCAGCAACAGCTGGGGAGCCAGTGTATATGATGAGGCCACAATGTAGTGCACTGGGAACAAGATTAGAGATTTTTTGGATACATTCTGGTGTCACTTTGACTTTGGATAGAAGTAACGGTGCGTAAAAATTGGTCTTTGGGTGTCGGTGGCGCTGTCCCACCGTAACCCTATAGAGGTACTCTTGATGAAAGCAAGAATTGGCCTTGCTCTAAAAAATTGCAATGATATGCACCTTTTCAAACAGGTGCTGAAAAGTTGGTCTTTGGGTGTTAATTGTGCCCATGAAACTTATACCAAAAACATTCTTCCAGATGAAATGATTGAACACCCTTAAAACTAGGCAGCCTCGAAGTCCTGCAGAGATTCCACATCCAAAAAAGACATAATCAGTGACATCAGCATCAGGGACTTCATAGCTGGTAATTGAGGACTGATTAATTTTTATAAAAGTCAAACGGTCCACAGAGTCTGTGGACAGATGCGTTCTATGCTCAGTAACGACATCTCCTGCAACAATGAGTGCCCGTTCTGAAAGCATGCTGGATAGCACGGGCAAACTCACTAAACAGAGGAAATTATGCCCTGCCTGAGGACTGACCACCATGTCCACCTTTGCATGTGGACACATTTGTTGCTGGCCCCCTTACAGTGCCAAGGGAAAGTCTGCCTCTCCTTGCTGTCCTCCCAGACATTATTGGGAGGGAGGGGGTGGTGCTTATAAGCAAATGTAAAGAAGAAGTTGAAATCTGTACGTAGATGCAAATTAATCAATGTAAAGAGATGTTTGGTGCACTTTAATTTGAGTACTCACACTACACAGACACACTCCATGTATACTCTAATATACTGCAATATAATGCGCCAAACGTACAGTGATGCACAGAACTATATGGCGTTAAACTGGCAGTAATGCACACAGAACTATATGGCGTTAAACTGGCAGCAACGCACACAGAACTATATGTTGTTAAGCTGGCAGTAACGCACACAAAACGATATGCCGTTAAAGTGGCAGTAACGCACACTGAACTATATGTGGTTAAACTGGCAGTAACGCACACAAAACGATATGCCGTTAAAGTGGCAGTAACGCACACAGAACTATATAGCGTTAAACTGGCAGTAACGCACGCAAAAACTATATGGCGTTAAACTGGCAGTAACGCACACAGAAGTAAATGGCATTAAACTGTCAGTAATGCACAAAACTATATGGCGTTAAACTGGCAATGACACACACAGAACTATATGGCGTTAAACTGGCAGTAACGCACGCAAAACTATATGGCGTTAAACTGGCAGTAACGCACACAGAACTATATGGTGTTAAACTGTCAGTAATGCACAAAACTATATGGCGTTAAACTGGCAGTCACGCACACAGAACTATATGGCGTTAAACTGTCAGTAACGCACACAGAACTATATGGCGTTAAACTGTCAGTAACGCACACAGAACTATATGGCGTTAAACTGGCAGTAACACGCGAAACGATATGGCATTAAACTGGCAGTAACGCACACAGAAGTAAATGGCGTTAAACTGTCAGTAACGCAATCAAATAGATGCTGTTCAACCGTCAGTACACTGATGCTATCTGAACTGTCCCTACTCTAGCTATACACTAATGTCAAGATTACTGACACGGTCTCACTACACTACACTGAAACTATCTGAGCTGTCCCTACTCTAGCTGCACACTATGCAAAACTGAATGATGGTCCTCCTCACTACACTCAAACTGTCCCTAGACTGAAACTAAACTAATATTCTACACTGACAATTGAAGTAAATAGCACAGTATAGCACACTAACTAACTAATAGCACTAAACAAAGCTGGCGCTGTCACACCGCACCGCTCCTTCCGTTGGCCGATGACTGCAATGCAGGAAACCTCTAGAAATCCTGGGTTCTCCGGTCCATCCACACGCTGGTCCAGCTGATTGTGCCCTGGAACTCCTCAGAGGCCAAACGATTATGCCCCGCGCCTAACAGGCCACAGTCTCCTGGTTACACACAGACCTAACTGCACGCAGGTTTTGAATGGCGTCCCAAGAGACCGAAAAATGGCTGTGCTGTCCTTTTTATTCCTCCTCCCGGCATGCAGTACAGTAACTTTTGCCTTGTGGGTCTGCGGCTTGGCATTGAGGGTTTAGTAGTTCCCAGACTGAGTTAAGAACCAAGTCACTTCCTCATTAAACTATATCTCCCACAATGCTTTGTGATATGACTTTTTAGAAACCAAGTAAAAGTCGTAATAGCATACAAGAGAAAGGACACTAGAGGGAGACAAACTCTTATTTAAGAACAACTTATCATTAACATGACAGCTTTGGTAGTTTTTTTTTTCCGGATTGGATTGGAGGTAGGACACCGTGTGAAAGGGGCCCAAGGCTGCTTTCACACTGATGCACGGTAGTTTTCCCGCACCGCGGGTGCAACTCAGTGTACCGGTTAAAAACTGGTTGGGCACCCCTGCTTTAAATCTTAGGAACAATGGCCTGGCTATAACTTAGCAAAGCTCTTTGAGGACTCGTGGATTTAAGAAATCTGGTCCAGGGGATTAATTTGTATTAAGTTTTTCTAAACTCTCAGCCTGTACATTTCTTCTTTATGTGCTATGGGTGATTACAGAGTGGGAAGGGATTCCTTCCTTAAGGCTGAATTCACACCTGAGTGTTTTCAGCTGATAAAGCGCTTGTGAAACGCCCAAAAAAACGCCCAACAAGCATAATCCCTTCATTTCAATGGCACCTGTTAACATCTGAGCGTTTTGTCACCTGAAGTAAAACGCCTGAAAAACGCCTTAAGCTCAAAAAATAACATTAGCTTCTTTGGGGCAGATTACAGGCGTTTTTCTGCAATGGGGGGTGTCCATATCACACAGGCACTGATATGGACACCTGAAGTGGGACCCCAGAAAGTAAACAGAAGAAGAGAGAAGCATCATCATGTGACCGTGGCTTCAGTTGAAGTGTAACTAAAGCCTGCACTCCTTACCTCTCCTTCAACAGTCTCAGGTCCCTCATCAGCATCTTCTACCCAGCTGCGTCCAGGTGCTGGGTTGCAGCACATGACATGTCTCCTGCAATAAAGACCCTGCCTGCTT
Source organism: Lithobates sylvaticus (assembly GCA_028564925.1). Lineage (NCBI taxonomy): Eukaryota > Metazoa > Chordata > Amphibia > Anura > Ranidae > Lithobates > Lithobates sylvaticus. Next base: position 100,990,042 of record CM053029.1, read on the forward strand.
GCTGTTTTTTTAACTGGAGATTTAGTTCCCCTTTAAGTAAAATGGGCATTTGGAAAGTTTTTCAGTGGTTAGTTAGAGATGGGTTGATGGTAGGGTTCCCACACAGCTTCTCTAGAAGATCACGCTAATGTGGGTAGCCCCACCACATGTACTGCATTTCCACTTGCTTTGTTCTTGGGCCTTGGATCCCTCCAGCTGTTTACCTGTGTTACCAGAACTATAGTAGGTCAGGTTGCTTTAAGGGCAGATGACCAGAATCTGATTATTTGGTAAAATATTGATTCTGTTAAAGTATGAGTTTCCAATTTTGCTATATGTGTTTTCTAAAATTACAGCACATTTCCCCTTTAAATTTTTGAACCAAAGTCAGATGCTGTACTTGGACTATGATACGGTACAGTGGACTGTTGTAAGAAAGGTACAAGGAAATATTTTGTGATTTGCTGTTTTCTACACAGAGGATTAACATGACAGTTATAAAATGTAATAGTCTAAGAGGAAGAGTCTTGTCCTTGTCTAGAAAGTCTGATAGCAGAGCCTTCTCATTTTGCTTAAAGCTCATCGGTGGTGAAGATTGTCGTGGAAGCAGCGACGGACACAGTTGAGGTATTTTGCAATACATAGAATTATTTCCAGCCAGCAATGAGGGACACCACTGGTGCCATGAGACTTCATAACAGACAAACTTTTTTTTTTTTGTTATTTAGAATGTGTTCTAGTATGATGACTTATTCAACTGTGTATGTATTGTCCACGTATGTCTGTGTGTGTAGGAGCTTTTATCATTAGAGACTGATTAATTGAAGTAGATCTAAACCTAATCTCCAAAAGCGGATATAAACTTTGTAATTCCAAAAGTTGTTTTTGATCTTTCGAAATCTTCAGCTTTTATATAGGGCCCAAACACATTTATACATTGCGGAAATTAGTGAGTTTTAGCGTACACTATGGCAATGTGTATCAACACATGGGTCAATGTGTGGTGCTCTGCAGTTCAACACAATGTACAGTAAGGGAAAAAAGTATTTGATCCCCTGCTGATTTTGTATGTGTGCACACTGACAAAGAAATGATCAGTCTATAATTTTCATGGAAGGTTTATTTTAACAGTGAGAGATGGATTAACACCAAAAAAATCCAGAACAACGCATTTCAAAAATGTTATAAATTGATTTGCCCTTTATTGAGTGAAATAAGTATTTGATCCCCTATTAATCAGCAAGATTTCTGGCTCCCAGGTGTCTTCTATACAGGTAACGAGCTGAGATTAGGAGCACTCTTTTTAAAGGCAGTGCTCCTAATCTCAGTTTATTACCTGTATAAAAGACACTTGTCCACAGAAGCAATCAATCAGATTCCAATCTCTCCACCATGGCCAAGACCAAAGAGCTGTCCAAGGATGTCAGGGACAAGATTGTAGACCTACACAAGGCTGGAATGGGCTACAAGACCATCCCCAAGCAGCTTGGTGAGATGATGACCAACGTTAGTGTGATTTTGTGCAAAGCATATTAAGGTACTGGAGTGGCCTACCCAGTCTGCAGACCTTAATCCCATAGAAAATATGTGGATACATCAGCATCGAAACCATAATGACTTGGAGAGGATCTGCAAAGAGGAGTGGGACAAAATCCCTCCTGAGATGTGTGCAAACCTGGAGGCCAACTACAAAAAACATCTGACCTCTGTGATTGCCAACAAGAGTTTTGCCACCAAATACTAAGTCATGTTTTGCGAAAGGGTCAAATACTAATTTCACTCATTAAATACAAATCAATTTATACATTTTTTTGAAATGTGTTTTTTTTGGATATTTTTGTTGTTATTCTGTCTCTCACAGTTAAAATAAACCTACCATTAAAATGATAGACTGATCATTTATTTGTCAGTGGGCAAATGTACAAAATCAGCAGGGGATCAGCTACTATTTCCTTCACTGTACAGTAGCTGTCAGTGCACAGTGGTGCACCACAATACACATGCTGTGCATTGCACCCTGTGGTATGTAGGCAAAATATTTGTCTATTAGTTTGTCTATTAAGCACTTTCAGACCGGACCATTTTGCTGGCTTAAGACCAGAGCACTTTTTGCGATTCGGCACTGCGTCGTTTTAACTGACAATTGCGCGGTCGTGCGACGTGGCTCCCAAACAAAATTGACGTCCTTTTTTCCCCACAAATAGATCGTTCTTTTGGTGGTATTTGATCACCTCTGTGGTTTTTATTTTTTGCGCTATAAACAAAAAAAGAGTGACAATTTTGAAAAAAAAACATTATTTTTTACTTTTTGCTATACAAAATATCCCCAAAAATATATAAACATTTTTATTCCTCAGTTTAGGCCGATACGTATTCTTCTACATATTTTTGGTAAAAAAAAATCGCAATAAGCGATTATTGATTGTTTTGCGCAAAAGTCATAGCGTTTCCAAAATAGGGATAGTTTTATAGCATTTTTATTAATTTTTTTTTTTTACTAGTAATGGCGGCAATCAGCGATTTTTATTGTGACTGCGACATTATGGCAGACACATCGGACATTTTTGACACATTTTTGGGACCATTGTTATTTATACAGCAATCAGTGCTATACAAATGAACTGATTCCTGTGTAAATGACACTGGGAGTGAAGGGGCTAACCAGGGGGTGGCAGTGTAGAGGTTAAGTGTGTCCTAGGGGCGTGTTACTAACTGTGGGGGGCGTGGCTGTGTGTTACTGATCACTGATCTCTGTTCCAATGACAGGGAGCAGAGATCAGTGTCACTTGTTGCTAGGCAGAACGGGGAGATGCTGTTTACTTCCGCACCTCCCCGTTCGTCCTCCCCGTGAGACGATCGCGGGTATCCCCACTCGATTGCCGCGGGACCCTCGACCGGACTCACGGGGGTCCTGACTGGCGGCGCGCATGCAATGGCATGGCTGCATATTCAAAGGGATGTACCTGTACGCCCTTATGCCTGTCCATGCCATTCTGCTGACGTATGTGTGTGTGCGCCGGTCGGGAAGCGGTTACGGTGTGCTAGCAGCCCATTCATAATTTTGAAAAATTTACTCATGGTAATCTTGCCATAAATGTCCTTGTTCAGACACTTCCTGCTATGGGGTGATCACTATATCCCAATTGTGCTCCTGTGTTGTCACCCTGCCATGTGCCAGTGCTTGCATGCATTGCAAAGGCATCATCCGATCTTGTCAGGCTGATGATCGATGATCATTTTCAGCTGATGCTGAAGGTGGGAGTAGAGGGCGTAATGGAGGAATTTCTAGGGAATCTGGAGATACCCTCCATTACGCTAGAGGAAAGAGAGGAGCTGGAAACCCCAATAACCCTTATAGAACTTCAACAAGCAGTAGTTAGTATGGCAAACCAAAAATCCCCCGGCCCTGATGGGCTCCCGATAGAGGTATATAAATATTATGGAGGAATTCTACTCCCGGAGTTGTTAAAAGCATTAGAGGGCACGACTAGGGAGGGGCGATTGCCCGCCTCGATGTTAGAGGAAACTATTATAGTTTTGCAGAAAAAAGGGAAGGACCCATTAGATGTTGCTGCATATAGGCCAATCTCTCTTCTATGTTTCGATGCCAAGATTTTGGCTAAGGTTTTGCCAGATAGGCTGAATAGAATTATCTCAAGAGTGATCCACCCAGATCAGGCGGGCTTTATAGCTAACAGATCTACAAGCACTAATATTAGAAGGGCATTCCTAAACCTACAGAGTCCAACGGAGAATGAGGGACCAAGAGCTGTGTTGTCAGTGGATGTGACTAAAGCGTTTGACAGCGTGGAGTGGGGATATATATGGAGAGTGTTGGGGAAGTTTGGTATTGGTTCCTCCTTCACCGGCTGCATAAAGATGCTGTATGATAGGCCTAGTGCCAGACTAAAAATGAATAATGAATTCTCAGATAAGATAGAATTGGAGAGGGGGACGAGACAGGGCTGACCAGAAATGTGTGGACTGCCACAGAGAATATCAGTCACAAGTAGAGTGTAGAATACTGCCCAAACCAAATATATACAGAAAGCGGGATAAAACGAATCGTAATCGTAACAGAGCCAGGGTCACACTAGAGGTCAGCAAAGGGAGTCGGGAACGCGACTGGTCAGGGAGAGGGTAACGGGAGACGGAGTAAGCAGGAAGGAAGCAATCAGGTTGCGGGGTCAGGATCAGGGTCCAGGAACAGGGAACAGAGAACAGGAAACAGGCTGCAGAAACACCGGAACACAGGTCAGGGGCACATGGAAACAATACCAAGGCAGTAGACATGTGCAATTCGTTTAGTTCCTAATTCGTTTTTTAACGAATTTTGACAAATTCGTTAATTCCGAATTTTTTTAATTTCCGAAAATTACGAATTTCCAAAATTTCCGAAATTGCAGAATTTCCGAAATTGCAGAATTTCCTAATTTTCGAATTAACGAAATTCCAAATTTCCGAATTTCGAATTTCCGTATTTCCGTATTTCCGAAATTCCGAATATTCGGAAATTCGATAATTCGGAAATCCGAATATTCGAAATCCGGAATTTCGGAAATCCGAAAATTTGAATTTACGAATTTTCGTATTTCCGAATTTTCGTATTTCCGAATGTTCGAATTTCTGGATTTCCGAATTTCCGAATGTCCGAATTTCCGAATGTCCGAATATCGAATTTTCGGATTTCAGTATTTCCGAATTTCGTATTTCCGAATTTCGTATTTCCGAATTTCGTATTTTTTTATTTACGAATTTTCTGATTTCCGAATTTCGTATTTTCGTATTTCCGAATGTACGAATTTCCGGATTTCCGAATTTCCGAATTTCGAATTTTCGAATTTTCGGATTTCCGTTTTTACGAATTTCGTATTTCCGAATTTCGTATTTTCGTATTTCCGAATTTTTGGATTTCCGAATTTCCGAATTTCAAATTTTCGAATTTCCGAATTTCGAATTTCCGAATTTCGAATTTTTGGATTTCAGAATTTCCGAAATTACGAATTACGAATATTCGGAAATTCGATAATTCGGAAATCCGAATATTCGAAATCCGGAATTTCCGAATTTAGAATTTTCGAATTTCGGAAATCCGAAAATTAGAATTTACGAATTTTCGGATTTCCGAAAATTTTAATTTACGAATTTTCGGATTTCCGGATTTCCGAATTTCGTATGTTCGTATTTCCGAATGTTCGAATTTCCGGATGCCCAAATTTCCGAATTTCCGAATTTCGTATTTTCGTATTTCCGAATTTCGTATTTTCGTATTTCCGAATTTTCGAATTTTCGAATTTTCAAATTTTCAAATTTTCAAATTTTCAAATTTTCGAAATTCGGAAATTCGAAAATTCGGAAATCCGGAGATACGAAAATACGAAATTCGGAAATTCGAAATTCGGAAATCCGAAAAATAGAAATGTGAAAATTCCCGAAATTTCCGAATTCAGAATTTGCGAATTTCCGAAAAAAGCAAAAAAAACGAATGAAACGAAAACGAAAATGAACAAATTTTTTGTCAGTGCACATGTCTACAAGGCAGTGAGGAAGAGCATGCACAGGGTTTAAATTCCCTTCCTGCAATCAGCATTAGGTGATATCTGCTTGCATGAGAGGATGTCAGCTCCTGACTGCTGATAGACACCTGCTGGTGGACACGGGAACTGCAGCATATAAATCTGGGCGCCACAGTGCCACCAGCATGTAAACTCTTCCCTGACAGTGCCATTTGGAATATGATTATTCAAAGTATACACATAGGGATAGATATGCTGTGTACATATAACTGTGTATTTATGCTTTTTCCAGCATGGGAGGGGATCTGATCTCATTGCCTGGCCCAGTCTATTAGCAGACATTCGGGCACCGCTGATAGACAGGGATGATGTCAGCAAGAGCAGTTTGGCCACATCCATTGTTTGCCATAGCGCACTGCATTACCACTCTCCCTGGGGCACCCAAAGATGTCCCAGGTCTTTTATAATCCTACAGTGTATACTATGAGAAAAAAATGTGCCCTGTGCCACTAAAGTGCTAAACACTGCCTATTTTTCAGGCCATATACCTGCTCTCACACACCTATCAAATTAGGACTTGCGACTGTGTTTGTACAACTGTTGCGTCCCCATATTGTAGCATCCTCCGGGACTGTGAAATCACAAGGGGGCGGGGTCACCATGTGACATGAGCATGTGACCCTGTCCCCTTGTCTCTATATAAGTCCCAGCACAGCGCGGCTCTGGCATTCCGGCCAGAGAGAGCGACGTGTCAACATCGGAAGAAGAAGAAGACGGAAGAAGGAAGAAGAAGAAGAAGGCGGCGCAGAAAGCGACGACAGTGGCAAGAACAGAAGAGACCCCGGAAGACCCCCGAAGACCCCCGAAGGCAGATCGAGACCCCCAGACGACGGCGGCGACGACGAAGAAGGTAGCCGGACTTCTCTGCTCGGTAAAAGAGCGGAGGAGTCCGGCGAGAAGACCCCAAGACGGAAGAAGACCCCCGGAGCAGTGCAATAAAATATTTTTTCAAAAGTGTGTTTTTTTTACTTTACATTTTACACCTTAGGTGAATGGGTAAGGGTACATCGTACCCCATACTCATTCACATAAGGTGGGGGGCCGGGATCTGGGGGCCCCCTTATAAAAGGGGGCTCCCAGATTCCGATAAGCCCCCGCCCGCAGACCCCGACAACCAACAGCCAGGGTTGTCGGGAAGAGGCCCTTGTCCTCATCAACATGGGGACAAGGTGCTTTGGTGGTGGGGGGGGGCCGCACGGCCCCCCTTTCCCCAGGGCACCCCCCATGTTGAGGGCACGCGGCCTGGCACGGCTCAGGAGGGGGGGGCGCTCGCTCGTCCCCACACCTTTCCTGGCCTGCCGGGCTGCGTGCTCGGATAAGGGTCTGAGATGGATTTGGGGGGGACCCCCACGCCGTTTTTCGGCGTGGGGATTCCCTTTAAATCCATGCCAGGTGACGGAGCTAGCGCGCCGGCATTTACTGCCTACGCTAGCTACGTACCTGAAGTTACGTTCGAAATAAATGGACTGCTCCGTGTGTGGGCAAGTCCGTTCATTTTCAAAAGTCCCGCGGACTTTGTCCAGCGGATTTTCTGCCGGAGAAGTCCGGGCGTGTGTGGGCAAGTCCACACGCTCAGAAAGTCCGGCGAAGCCAGCTGGAAAGTCCGGCGGATTGTCCGCTGGACTAGGTCCGCCGGGAAAAGTCCCTTCGTGTGTACGCGGCATAAGAGCTCCTATGGTACATTCTTTAGCAGGAATAAAAGCCCAGTAGCTAAATTAAACCACTGGCACTAGTTCCAGATATAATTTGAGGCGTGGAGCACAGTGTGTACAGGTTGGGCACCAGGGATATAAGGTCTCCTCAATTTGTTGTCCATGTTATTACTTCACAGCCTGAGGTATCAGAAAATAGGATAGCATAAGAGCATCCAGTACCCAGATGTGTGAACCCTGAAAGCTTTTTATCACAACTGCAATTATAAGTCTATGGCTCTACAGTATTTATGATTTTCATTCCCCCATCTTGTGCTTGCATATATTGAAATTCATATAGTTGCTTTGATAACATAAACATTGTCCTTTTCATAGATTGAAAGGGAAAATAATATGGCCTATCAAGGAGAAACACATGAAGAAGGATGTGCAGATAACATGGCCTATGAAGGAGAATCACATGAATATGTAGATCGTCAGCAACATTCTCAAGTGGAGATGGAGAATAATGAAGAGGATGATATTGGATGCTGCTGTTCTCTGATATTATGTATTATATGCTGTCCCTTTCTGCCTTTCTTTGCCTGCTATCAGTGCATAAAAGGTCAGTGTTCGACAAAGTTAGGTTTTATTCGATTTCTGCCATACATTATAATTAAATTGGAAGTTTTTTTCAGTGCTGGCTGTATCCTTGCTGGAGAGATTTCCCTGTGCCAAGGAGGAGAACAAACAGTATGCATGCCCAATACATCCAGATATCGCCTGGTTACTGTGACAGCATGGGCGTCTGCAGAACTTTTTTCAGGGGGGGGGGCATAATTTTATGAACACCCATGCCTATGGCTCTAATCGGGTGCTTAACCCCCCCCCCCCCCCCCCAGCTGCTGCACCTGAAAAGGGTCCCAGCACCTGAATAGGGGTTGGTAGCGGCGACGGCCATAGATAGATTCATGCAATGCATGAATCTATCTATAGGTGACAGAGGGGTGGCAGGAGAAAGGGGGCGGCACTCCTGTGCATTAATGCACGGGGCGATATTGTGTTCTGGTCATATTTTGATCTTGATAAAAACAGCTATATAGTCTGTATAGCTGTTTTCATCAAGATCAAAATATGGCCACAACAGATGTATTGCAATACAAAAACATGTACATTGCATTATCTAGGTTATATAAATTATATGGGCATGGACTGGTCTGGTTCGCCTGGCCTGAGTAGTAACTTCTAATACAAAGTGAAGATGACATGAATTATCTCATTAACATAATACACTAGAGTAAAGAGACATATCTTTCCAGCAAATTAGCAATAAATAAATCAAAATGCTCTTCCTCCTGGGAGTCCTGGCTGCTCCTAACTGCTGTTACCTGTGGTTCCTTGTGGTTCTTATGTTGCCTAGGCACAGGTGGGTAGCATATCACTGGGCGGCTTGCACTTGAGTGGGCGGTGGCAGTGTCGGCCCGGATCTACATAGTGGCAGACTACCAGCACATCACTCGGCGGCTCACACTTGAGTGGGGCGGATCCATCTACACAACATGAGACACACCTACACACTACACAGGCAACCAATCACTGAGGAGGAGGGCGGAAAGGCTGAGCTGCGGAGCGGAGGACACTGGACAGTGTCAGGACAGAGCAGAGAGAGCAGCCAGCAGAGTAGCAGACCTAGGAAAAAAAGTCTGCGGCATCTCAACACAACACACAGACTGATGATTCCAAGGGGGGTCAATTGCCCCCCCTTGCCCCTATTTGCGGATGCTCATGTGTGACAGAATCATTTATGTCAGACACACTTTAATTTTTTTTTCAATTTATAAAATCTGAACTCTGGGATTTAGCAAATGTTGCCCAAATATGTGTATGTGTAGGTATGTGTATTCTTACTTGAATCTGTGGGATTTGTGTATTTTTTTCTAGATCTGTGCAGTAATTCAGTGTGAAACTTTCCCTCTGTGCAGGAGCTTCCTGTAATAAAGACCGGTCACTGTTGCTCTCTCTCCTTGTGCAGGGTGACTGGTCTGGTTCCAGCCCCCTCCTGTGGTTTTCTGCAGGCAGATAGTAGTGGGTATAGCCTGCCGGACCACTCCCACAGCTCTGTTCTCTGTAGGGTTGGCAAGCTAACAAAGATGAATACTTGCAGTGATATGTGGGGAGGGGGGAGTGATTGATAAGCTACTGTATGTGCTTGGTGGCGCTTTGGGAGGATAAAGGAATTGTGCTACAAGGGGGAGTTGGTATAAAATCTGACCAGCTCCCCCCCCCCCGAAGTCCTCTCTCAACCACTCCCCCCCACCCCCAAATCAAGGAAGGACATGCTAGCTGGTACACAGGGAACAATCATGGCATCTGGGCACCCTGCTAGAGGATTTCCCAGCTACTAATATGGAGCATGTGCTAGCAGACACTAGAAATCAGGTAGCTGGATCTGACACCCACTTGATGGGCACACTTGACAGGGTACCTGAGCCTCCATCCTCCATAGGATATAGCTCAGTGCTCACATATAAACTCACATCCCACCAGCGATGCTTCTCCTCCCCAGCAGTGGTGGGACTCCTGTCATAGTCCTGCTCCCTCTACTGCCTATCAAGCCTCTCCCGTAGTGGTGGGACTCCTCTCCTAGCCCAGACTCACCCCCAACTAAATTGTCTCATCCGCCAATGATAACTTTTATGGGATCACTTCAATTATTTTTCCCCATTATGGGCGTGAGTGGAGCCTCATGTCTAAGTTTTGCCTAAGGCCTCACAGTCTAGAGCCACCTCTGCTGCTGAAGATTATATATACATTTTATTTTTGTCCCTGGAGTTTAGCTTTAACCAGTTAACAGCTTAAAAAATTATTAAAGCTTACTGTTGTCTGCAAACTATAAATAGGTACTGCTTTATTTAACCCCTTCAGATCCGCGCTATAGCCGAATGATGGCTACAGCACAGATCTGCTTTTCCGGGAGGCCATCAATAGACTTCCTCCCCTTTGCATGCTTGCCACTCCCCCCTAAAGGGCACGTGCTGTGATCACCTGAGTCAATGAGACTCAGGTGATCACAGATCCCGACCCCTTACCACGTGATCAGCTGTCAGCCAATGACAGCTGATCACGTGATGTAAACAGAAGATCGGTAATTTTTTTTTTCCTTCTCACGCTGACAGAGTGAGGAGAAAAAAAAAGCCGATCACTGGCTTCTGTTCAAGGGACATCGGTCCCGAAAAGGAAGAGGCCTCATATTTGCCCACCAGTACCCAGGGCCGTCTTTAGCGCAGGGCAAACGGGGCACTTGCCCAGGGCCCAATCTTCGACGGGGGGCCCACACTACCCATAAATTTGTGGCCCCGATGAGTGCACAGAGGACACAGGAGGCTGTATTCCCACGCTAGCCAGCGGAGAGGGGCCGGGAGCTCCACTGACGCTCTGACCCCGCCCCATGCAGCCTGTATGTTTGGAACAGATCGGCTGTAGTGAGTGCCAGTGATCGAAGTGGGAGCGGGAGTGGGAGCGTCAGTGGAGCTCCCGGCCCCTCCCCCTCTATACTGGCTGGGGAATACAGATGTCTGGGGGCGGGGCTGTTGTAGTGAGAGCAGAGAGTGGAAGCCCCGCCCATGGACCTCAGAATGTATGTGGTGAGTTTGGCTGGCCAGGTATGTCCTTACACCCACAAATGCCTGACTGCTTAAACCCTGAGCTGTGTTATTCAACTGTAAAGGTGTGCATTGCTGAAAGTTCTCTAACCATCACCTGTATAATGTCTGCAGTCTCTGATTGTCTCTTGTAGTATGTCCGTAGTCTTTAATTGTCTCCAGTAGTATGTCTGTAGTCTTTAATTGTCTCCTGCAGTATGTCCGCAGTCTCTGGTAATCTCCTGCAGTATGTCCACAGTCTCTGGTAATCTCCTGCAGTATGTCTGCAGTCTCTGGTAATCTACTGCAGTATGTCCGCAGTCTCTGATTTTCTCCTGCAGTATGTCCGCAGTCTCTGATTGTCTCCTGCAGTATGTCCGCAGTCTCTGGTAATCTCCTGTAGTATGTCCGCAGTCTCTGATTGTCTCCTGTAGTATGTCTGCAGTCTCTGTTAATCTCCTGCAGTATGTCCGCAGTCTCTGGTAATCTCCTGCAGTATGTCCGCAGTCTCTGATTGTCTCCTGCAGTATGTCCGCAGTCTCTGGTAATCTCCTGCCATATGTCCGCAGTCTCTGATTGTCTCCTGCAGTATGTCCGCAGTCTCTGGTAATCTCCTGCCATATGTCCGCAGTCTCTGATTGTCTCCTGCAGTATGTCCGCAGTCTCTGGTAATCTCCTGTAGTATGTCCGCAGTCTCTGATTGTCTCCTGCAGTATGTCCGCAGTCTCTGATTGTCTCCTGCAGTATGTCTGCAGTCTCTGAACCTCTCATGTAGTATGTCTGCACTCTCTGACACTCTCCTGTAGTATGTGTATTAATGTGCCCCTTTACTTGCTCAATTATTTGGAATTGCTCCACTGCTCAGTGAGAGGTAATAATGTGCATTAACCTCTAGCAACCAATCAGCGAACAGTAGTGATCTGCTTTAATCTCTAGCAGCCAATCAGTGAGTGGTAATGATGTGCTGTAACCCCTAGCAACCAACCAGTGAGCGCTAATAATGTGCATTAACCTCTAGCAACCAATCGGCAAACAGAAATGATGTGTTGTAACCTCTAGCAACCAGCCAGTAAGCAGTAAGGATAGGCTGCAACCTCTGGCAAACAATTGCAATTGCTGCGTGATCTGCTGCAGTAAACTGATTTTGAGTCTACCTGCTATTTTTTGTATGTCCCAAGAAAATGTTTGCCCAGGGCCCAATCAAAATTAAAGACGGCCCTGCCAGTACCGCCTGCCAGTGCCACCTGCCAGTGTCATGAATCAGTGCCCACAGTGCCCACCAATCAGTGCCCACCAGTAAATAAGTACCAGCAATCAGTGCCACCTATCAATGCCCACGGGTGCAACCTATCAATGCCCACCAGTGGTGCCAATCAGTGCCTCATCAGTGCCACCTAGCAGTGCTGCCTATCAGTGTCACCTACCAGTGCCAATCAGTGCCACCCATCAGTGCCCATCAGTGCCAGCTATCAGTGCCACCTATTATTGCCCTTCATTGCTGCCCTTCAGTGCCGCCTATCAGTGCCACCCATCAGTGCCCACCAGTGCCTCCTCATCAGTGCTCACCAGTGCCACCTATTAGTGCCCAACAATGCAGCCTATCGGTGCCCATCAGTGCAGCCTATCAGTGCCCATCAGACCAGCCTCATCAGCGTAAATCAATGAAGGAGAAAAATTACCTGTTTGCAAAATGTATTAAACAAAATATAAAACGGTTTTGTATTTTTTTTTTTTAAATTGGTATTTAATTTTTTTTAACAAAAAATAAAAAACCCAGAGCTCTATTTGTGGGAAAAAAATGATACAAATTTAATTTGGGTTCAGTGTTGTATGACCGCGCAATTGTCATTGACAAGTGACAGTGCTAAAAGCTGACAATTGGTCTGAGCAAGAGGGGGGTTTAGGTGCCCAGTAAGCAAGTGGTTAAGTAGTGTTTTCTTTATTAGGTATGGTTTTAACAGTTAAAGGCTTATCTCAGCAGTGTGTTAATACAGCTGGAGCCCTATTCTCTGCAGTTTTTTTAAAGTAATTTTTAATTTTAATGGTCTGGGTGGCTCAGTGTCCATGTAAGGGCAGATTAGGCATATCTGCCTGTAAAAATGTTTATGTACAAAGTCTTCTTGGGCTAATGCGTTTGCCAATTTTACAGGAGATGAAGAAGAAAGTCCTGGCGATGGTAAGTGGATAGACATACATGTTCTTGTTCTCATTATATAAAGTATTTTTGTTGTGGTAAAAGATAAGCTGGCACCACCTTCTGAAACCTGCAAGTACCAGAGTCTTCAAATATTTTTTTTTGCTCCTGTGGAGCAACTTGAGTTACAGATAGAGTTGAGCGGACACCTGGATGTTCGGGTTCGACAGGTTCGGCCGAACTTTGCAAAAAAGTTCGAGTTCGGGACCGAACTTGACCCGAACTTGACCCGGAACCCCATTGAAGCCAATGGGGACCCAAACTTTTGAGGACTAAAATGGCTCTAAAAAAGTAATAGAAAGGGCTAGAGGGCTGCAAATGGCAGAAAAATGTTGTTAAGAGCATGGCAAGTGCTCTGCAAACAAATGTGGATAGGGAAATAACTTAAAATAACATAAAATACATACAAATTTAAAATAATATGCTGAAGGCCCCCTTCTCAGAAGACGAGGTAAAGGAAGTCATTAGGAACCTCATAAACTCAACGGCACGTTGCCACACATATGGTGGGAATGCCCCAGAATACGCCCTCTCTGGAAAAAATGATTCAATTTAATGGATAAGCTGGTGGGAAAATAAAATACTTTGAAATAAAAAAAATAAAAAATAATAATCTTGACCTAGGAGGACGTGGTCCATATGGAGTAGGAGGTTGAGGTGGCGGTGGATGTGGCGTGGTAGGTGGAAGCGGCGGTGGAGGAGGACGAGGTAGCCAACACTGGTTTTTGTTTTTAATTTTTTTTTTTTAAATTAGGGTACACCCTAAAAGAGTGAGAAAAATCAAAAATACAACAATGGCTGGGTAAGGCCGGTGATGTGTCGAATTCTGTCCCCCGTCGGATAGTGTCCACCCTGTACTGCGCTTGCGCAGTATGTAGGACAAGGGGATTCCGAAAATCTCCGAAGACGAACGGCGCCTGCACGGTGAGTGCAGGTTCAAGCCACACCATCCGAGGTTCAAGCCGAGCAAAGCAGGGCCGTGCCTGAAGCGTGGCAAGCGAAGCGTGGCGAGCGAAGCGTGGCGAGCGAAGCCTGGTGAGCGAAGCGAGCCCGCGAGGGGCCCTGTTACTATGTGCTACCGTATGTCCACTTGGATGGTGGGGCTTGAACCTGCACTTACTGCGCAGGCGCTGTCCATCTTCGGAGATTTTCGGGAATCTCCTTGTCCTCTGTACTGCGCAAGCGCTGCACCTACGCAGTATGGGCTGGACACTATCCGATGGCCGGACAGTTTTTGTCAGCCTGGTTCATGGCTGGTTCATGCCTGGTTCATTTTAATGAACGTGAGCTTGTCCACATTGGCTCTGGACAGACGGCTGCGCTTGTCTGTGATAACGCTAAATACACGTTCAGATAATACACTGGCTGCAGGGCAGGCCAGCACCTCCAAGGCGTAAAGGGCAAGCTCAGGCCATGTGCCCAATTTGGAGACCCAGAAGTTGAAGGGGGCAGACCCGTCATTCAGTACGTGTAGGTGTGTGCACACATACTGCTCCACCATGTTGGTGAAATGCTGCCTCCTGCTAAGACGTTCCATCTCAGCTGGTGGTGCTGGTTGTTGTGGCGTGCTGACAAAGCTTTTCCACATTTCGGCTATGCTAACCCTGCCTTCTGAGGTGCTGGCGGTGCCCTGGCTGCGTTGGCGACCTCTTCCTCCTCCTCTGCCTTCGCTTTGTGCTTCCACTGTACCCCTGCTGTCAGGTGGGAATGCCACCAGCAGCGCATCTACCAGCGTGCGCTTGTACTCGCGCATCTTACGATCACGCTCCAGTGAGGTAATTAAGGACGGTACATTGTCCTTGTAACGGGGATCCAGCAGGGTGGCCACCCAGTAATCAGCACCAGTTAGAATGTGGGCAACTCGGCGGTCGTTGCGGAGACACTGCAGCATGTAATCACTCATGTGTGCCAGGCTGCCCAGAGGCAACGAAAAGCTGTCCTCTGTATCCCCCCAGCCACGCACCAGTGATGGCCATGAGCTGGTCTGGGTGCCACCCTGCTGTGAACATGGTTCCTCCTCCTCCATCTCCTCATCCTCCACCTCCTCATCCTCCAGAACTGTGCCCTTGAGGCCAGACAATTGTGTACCTGGCGTTTGTTGGTGCAGTAACCCACCCTCATAGCCACTTTTGAATGACTGCCCTGAAAGCCTTGGAAATTATCCCTCTTTCTCCTCCTCCTGTGCCACATCCTCTTCCATCATCGCCCGAAGCGTTTTTTCAAGGAGGCATAGAACTGGTATAGTAATGCTGAGAACGGCGTCATCGGCACTGGCCATGTTGGTGAAGTACTCGAAACAGCGCAACAAGGCACACAGGTCTCGCATGGAGGCCCAGTTATTGGTGGTGAAGTGGTGCTGTTCCGCAGAGCGACTCACGCATGCGTGCTGCAGCTGAAACTCCACTATCGCCTGCTGCTGCTCGCACAGTCTGGCCAGCATGTGCAAGGTGGAGTTCCACCTTGGGGGCACGTCACATATGAGGCGGTGAGCGGGAAGGCCGAAGTTACGATGAAGCGCTGACAGGCGAGCAGCAGCAGGGTGAAAATGCCGAAAGTGCGCGGTGTGGGTTTTTTCCCCCAAACAGGAAAGTTTTAAAACTGCCTGCTGTCGTTTACCCCTGGCTGTGCTGAAGTTGGTGGTGAAGGTGTTACGCTGACCGGAGGAGGAGGCGGTAGAGGATGAGGAAGCGGAGTAGGAGGAGTTAGCAACAGGAGGCACTCTGAAGCGCCCTGCAATCCTCAGTGGTGGAAGGATATGTGCCAAAAAGCTATCTGCCTCAGGCCCAGCCGCCACTGCATTTACCCAGTGTGCTGTTAGGGAGAAATAACGTCCCTGACCTGGCTTACTGGTCCACGCATCCGTGGTTAGGTGGACCTTGCCACAGATGGCGTTACGCAGTGCACACCTGATTTTGTCCCCCACTTGGTTGTGCAGGGAAGGGATGGCTCGCCTGGAAAAGTAGTGGCGGCTGGGCACGACGTACTGTGGGACAGCCAATGCCATCAGGCTTTTAAAACTCTGCGTCTCCACCAGATGTAATGACAGCATTTCAAAGGCCAAGAATTTTGAAATGCTGGCATTCAGGTCCAGGGATCGCGGGTGGATAGGGGGGTACTTCCTCTTCTGCTCCGGTGTTTGGGAGATAGAGAGCTGAACGCTTCCATGGGACATTGTGGAGATAGTTGGTTACCCAGGTGGTAGTGTTGCTGGCAGATCCTCTGTTTGCAGGTTGGCAGGTGCCACTGTCACTACAGAGGTGGATGAAGAGGCCGAGACTGCAGCAGAAGAGGAAGCAGGAGGAGCCAGAGACCTTTCTTGGTTTTTGAGGTGTCTACTCCACTGCAGCTCGTGCTTTGCACTTAGATGCCTGGTCATGCAAGTTGTGCTCACGTTGAGAACGTTTATGCCTCGCTTCAGGCTCTGATTGCACAGCTTGCAAACCACTCGTGTCTTGTCATCAGCACATTGTCTGAAGAACTGCCATGTTAGGGAACTCCTTGGACCTGGCTTTGGTATGCTCGGTCCCTTGCTGCGGTGGGCAGTAGCAAGCGTACTGTCTAGGGGACGGACGCTCCGCTTTTGCATCCTACTCCCTCTTCTGCTGTGCTGGTGGCTCTGTGCGACCACCGCCTCTTCCTCCGAACTACACTGGTCACCTGCATGTCGTTGATTCCATGTGGGGTCGAGGACCTCATCGTCCTCCACATCATCTTCCACCCAGTCTTTACCCCTGCCCTCCTTGTCGGTCAATTGCAAAAGCAAAAGCAGTTGGCACCTGTGTTTCGTCATCATCCGAGACGTGCTGCGATGGTCTTCTCATGTACTCATCTTGAAACATAAGTGGTTGGGCATCGGTGCACACAATCTATTCCACTTCTGGGGCAGGGCTAGGTGGATGGCCCTGGGAAACCCTGCTAACAGAGTCATCAAAAAGCAGAAGAGACTGCTGCATGATTTGGGGCTCAGACTGCTTGGATGATTTGCAAGGGGGTGAGGTGAAAGACTGATGGACATCGGCTGCAGGTGCCAACTCTGATCTCTCAGCAGGAGACTCGGTTGGAGACAATGTGAAGGAACCGGAGGCACTGTCAGCAACCCAATCTACTATAGCCTGTACTTGTCCTGGCCTCAACATTCGTACAGCCGCATTAGGCCTGACTAGATACCGCTGCAGGCTCTGTCGCCTACTCGCACCTGAGGAAGGTGTTTAACATCCTCTCCCTGCAACAGGAGCTCCAACAGCAGCACCACAACCGGGGCCACGTCCCTTCTTTGACCTTCTCCTCTTTTCAAATTTAGTATCTTGACCTAAATGGGTGTTTTTAGAATAGCAGAATAGAGCAGCAGTATCTAAAGGGTGTATCTCACACCTACAGATATGCAGAAAATGCTATTCAAAAAAAATAGTTTTGCCCTAAAAATTTTGCCCTAAATGGGTGTTTTTAGAATAGCAGAATAGAAGAACACTATCTAAATTGTGTATGTCACACCTACAGATATGCAGAAAACACTGCAAAATATTTTTTTTGCCCTAAATGGGTGTTTTTGGAATAGCAGAATACACCGAAAGTATCTAAAGGGTGTATCTCACACCTACAGATATGCAGAAAATGCTATTCAAAAACATATTTTTTGCCCTAAAAATTTTTTTTTGAATAGCACAATAGAAGAACACTATCTAAATTGTGTATCTCACACCTACAGTTATGCAGAAAACACTGCAAAATATATTTTTTTGCCCTAAATGGGTGTTTTTGGAATAGCAGAATACACCAACAGTATCTTAAGGGTGTACCTCACAGTAACATATGCAGTGCTGGTGCACTGAGCTTGCAGATAAAAGTTATATTTTCTCTGGCACTGGGCTCAGGGCAGTGTAAAAAGACTGTGCACTGCACCCACACAACTAAATCAATGTAGATCGCTGAGTAATTAGAATAGATTTCTGAATCAGGACTCCTATCTAATTCTCTCCCTCAAAGCAGCAGCAGGAACCTTTCCCTACACTATCTATCTTTTCTCTCAGGGCAGTGTAAAAAGATTGTGCACTGCACCCACACAACTAAATCATTGTAGCTCGCTGAGTAATTAGAATAGATTTCTGAATCAGGACTCCTATCTAATTCTCTCCCTCAAAGCAGCAGCAGGAACCTTTCCCTACACTATCTATAGCAGAGTGATGTGCTGTGCTGTGTGCCTCTAGCTTATATAGAGGCTGGGTCACATGCTGCACTGGCCAATCATAGCCATACCATTAGAAGCATGGCTGTGATGGCTTCTAAGGGCACACCAGTTAAACAAATGTTGATTGGCTGCCCTGCAGCTATTTAAAATGCACCATTACATTGCCGAACACCAGACCCGAACCCGAACATACAGTAAATTGTTTGGGTTCGGTCCGGGTACCAAAAGCCCAAAAGTCCGGTATGAACCCGCTCAACCCTAGTTACAGACAAAGGCTTTGCAGAGTCAGTGTTAGGACCTGCTCATTTTCAGTACTATGCCCTTATCAGTTTACAGTCCAATACCAGAAGCGGCCACTGGGGCCACTAGGACTGTTGAATGGTGTGGGCAGGGCTTAACATTTGGTGAAGCATCTTTGACACACAATTGTTTCTGTGCTGGCACTACATGTGCATCCGCTTCTTTGGGCTGCCTGCACGCAGCTCCTAGGTGGATGCACATGCATCTGTCTGTGGCTCTGCATGGGGGATGGCATTGATTTGCCATCTGAATGTATGCTAAAGCTGAAGTTTAGCTAAAAAGTCTCTATAGCTTTAGTGACCTAATTTACCTCATTGTGCAGGCAGCTAGATCCTGAAGAAATCTTTTGCGTAGGGTGCCCTATCCTCTTTCTGCTGCTGAACTTCCAGCGCTGAAAGAGTCAGGTGCCCATTGGGAGGTGTTTACTGCAGCTTCACGGAAGAATCAAAGCTATTAAAGTGAATGTAAAGGCTCATTTTTATTTTATTTTTATTTTATTTTAAATAACAAACATGTTATACTTACCTCCTCTGTGTAGTTGGTTTTGCACAGAGCAGTCTGGATCCTCCTCTTCTCGGGTCCCTCTTTGCTGCTCTTAGCCCCTCCCTCCTTTGAGTGCCCCCTCAGCCAGCAGCTTGCTACAGGGGGCACCCAAGCCGAGTCAGAGCTCCGTGTATCCATTCAGACACGGAGCCTCAACCTGGCCCCACCCCCTCTCTCCCCTGATTGGCTGACTGACTTTGATTGAAAGCCGTGAGAGCCCATGGCACCGCTGCTCTGTCTCAGCCAATCAGAGGTAGTGTCCTGGATGGCTGAGGAGATCGTGGACATCGCTGGAGAGAGAAGGGGCTCAGGTAGGTAATTGGGTGGTGCTTGAGGGGTTGCTGCACACAGAAGGTTTTTTATCTTAATGCATTAAGATATTAAGATAAAAAAAAACTTCTGTCTTTACAACTCCATTTGCTCAGCACCAGATGTTTAACAACAGAAAGAGGATGCCCCCCCCCCCCCCCCCCCCCGCACAGAAGATTTTTACAAGATTCAGTTGTCTGCACAACATGAGATGTACTTCATTAAGATGTACTTCGGTAAATAAGGTCACTAAACCTATAGAGATTATTATTATTTTTTTGTCTAAACTTCAGCTTTCATTTTTTTTAAGTTTGTACCTTTTTTAAATTGATGTTATAAATTCTTTTGCTACATGTATGCAATTGATGTTTTAGGTTTTACAAACAAACATTTAATGTATGAGAAAGGACTCCCAGAGCATAGGTGTATATTTCAACCACTTCTGGACCCCCGCCATCGTTATACGTCGTCACTTTGATGTTAAATACTGGGGTTATGGCAGCAGATAGCTGCCATAACCCCGATATTTTCTTAAACAGCTGTCCGTTTTAAGATAAAAGTGATCTCCACAGCGGATTCGCCGCAAGATAACTTTATCAATGGCAGAAGAGCCCTCCCCCGCGATGTGTTCCGGTCGTCTCCGCCGCTTACCAAAGCTGTCGGCTTCGGTAGCCTCACTTCTGCCCAACGGCCTTAAAAGGGACAATTTTTTTTATTTTTTTTAAGTGTAAATATGAGATCAGAGGTCTTTTTGACCCCAGATCTCACATTAAAGAGGTACTTTCATGCTTTTTTTCTATTACAAGAGATATTCACATTCCTTGTAATAGGAATAAAAGTGATCCAAAAATTTTTTTTTTAAAGGGACAGTGTAAAAATAAAAAATGAAAAGTAAAATAAGTAAGAAAAAATAAATAAAAAATGTAAAGTGCCTCGTCCAGCCGTGCTCACGCGCTTAAGCGAACGCATACGTAAGTTGTGCCTGCATATGTAAACGATGTTCAAACCACACATGTGAGATATTGTTGCGATCGTTAGAGCAAGAGCAATAATTCTAGCAAAATAACTCAAAACTGGTAACCTGTAGACATTTTTAAACGTCACCTATGGAGATTTTTAAGTGTCAAAGTTTGTTGCCATTCCACGAGCGGGCACAATTTTAAAGCATGACATGTTGGTTATCAATTTACTTGGCGTAACATTATCTTGCACAATATAAAAAAACAATTGGGGTAACTTTACTGTTTTCTTATTTTTTAATTCAAAAAGGTGTATTTTTTCCAAAAAAATTGCGTTTGTTAGACCGCTGCGTGAATACGGTGTGACATAAAGTATTGCAACGACTACCATTTTATTCTATAGGGTGTCTGAAAAAAAAAAATATATTTATATAATGTTTGGGGGTTCTAAGTAATTTTCTAGCAAAAAAAATTGATTTTAGCTTGTAAACAACAAGTTTGGAAAATAGACCTGGTCCTTAAGTGGTTGAGAAGGCAAATGAGAAGTTGCCTACTTTGTAGCTGACTTTGTTCTCTTCTCTATCTCTGTCACATTTGTGTCACCTTGAGCTACTTAGCTCTGTAAACAACAGGCTTTTTATAACTTGGCAGAAAAGGAGACAGAAAAGGAGCCTAAGATTTCACCTCCTTGTTGAATAATAAACAAAATAATTATATTATTCAATGTTTTAAATCTACGTAAATAAAAAAAAGTAAAACATTTATTTATTGAGCCCGGATTGTAATAAAAGAAAATATGTACTAAACCATTACACATTCCCTTTAATGTACAGTGTAATGTTCACACCTGCCCTCTTAATGGGTAAATAAGTTACCAAGCCGCTAGTGATAATCGCAAGTAAAATCCATCAGGCTGGTTGTACTCAAGTTTATCGATCAATCTTGGTGGGTTTCTGCTGAACCGGCCCATGGACAGCCTAACGCCCAACTGTGAAGGACAGCAGCTGCACAAGCAATCAATTAAAGGGAGATCCTGCATGGCCCCAAAACCTTGTCATCTGTGTTATGTCTTAACTTTACTATTTGCTGACCTTTTGTTGGCATTTATGATTACCCAGGCTGTCATGGACAAACCCCCTGGGTGGCATCACCCGTCACTTTAGGTTTTACAGCATGATAGTAAAGAGAGCAGTGCTGATTTGTAAGTTGGGTGCAGCGTGGTGCTGCAGAATAACACACTCAGTCCCAGTGCAATGGAAGAACTTTTATTGAAATAATGCAGAAACAGTGCACAAATTACCCGGTGGCCGAGCAGCCCAACCAGGAACACTCACAGTTCCAGTACAGCCAAACTGGCAGCATCTGTAGAGAGGAGAAGAATGCAGCCTGGCCATCTAGTGCCCAACAGGCGGCTGTCCTGAGAAGTTGTGAGCCCTAAGCTTTCCCTCCTCGTCAGGAACCTTTCCCTGCTGCTAGTATTGTCCCTACCAAGCGAGCTACCTGTCCCTACTCTGCCAACTCATAAATTAAAGACTAACCTGGAAGCCAGGGCCTTAAACGGGCTATGCCTGACCCAATTTTTTCAATGCCTTTGTTATTTTCAGTAAAAAAAAAAAGAGCAAATAACAACAAAACACACACACACGCACAAAAAGAACATTTGTGAAATCAGTTGTCTTGTCCCTATTTATTAATGTTTCTATTTGAGTTCATAGGACGTCAAAATGTTTCATTCTATTATTTTGATATAAAATAAAAATTTCTGAAACACTGTGTCTTTCTAGGAACCTGTGATTGCTGCTGTGGAGTCCTTAAAGAAATTGGTAACTATACACAATGCAATGAGTAAAAGTGGTTGTAACCCTAAAAAAAAAGTTCCTTAAAAGCATGATCTATAGCATAGTGCTTCTGCAGTGTAATTTTCCCCATTCTACGCTGTAAAATACCTGGTTGATCCTGCCTGTTCCTGTGACCCCCTGTGTGTGCTGACCACAGTAATTTGGGCTGCTGATCCATCATACCGTGGTCAATTGACATGCCTCTGTCACTCCGCTGTGTGCTCTCAGTCTCTCCCCCTCCCTCCCTGCCTGTCATTTACTAGTCAGTGTGAGAGGCGAGCCAACCTCCTCCCTACCCCTCCCCTTCTCCCTGTAGTCTGCTGCAATATCTAACACAATGACTTGTATCCCCTCTGGTTTATAAAGACATAAACTAAAGTATGTGCTTTTTTTGAAAATGATAATGCTCTTTTCTCGTACCTCTTCTGTACGGTAATGTGACCTTTCTCTGCTGGCTGGCTGATGTCAGAGGGGAATCTCAGTCCCTCCCACTGCTCTCCTTAGATCGGGGAAGGAGAGTAGAGGGGGATCACATGACCACACAGCGGCGGTTGGAGAAAAGGTATTTAGCATTATCATTTTCCAAAAACACACACACTGTTGTTTTTGACTTTATAAACCAGAGGGGATACCAGCAAGATCATAATGTGACTTAGTTTACAACCACTTTAATGCATACCTTAAAGTGTTCTTAGATGTGGTGACTAGCTGGCTGACTTAGGCTGCTTTCACACTGCCATACTGCAATTTGGCTGCAGCACAGCAATGCACCCACAGTTTTCATGCGGGTTACTGACAGTTCCCCATAGGCTTTCTGCATGCTGCATCTATAGTGTGCTTTCAGAAAATGCTTTAAAAACACGGAACATGATAGAAGTCTTTGGGAAACCGTGGCTGTAATGCCACGTACACACGACCAGACTTTTCAACAGCAAAGGTCCGACGGAACGAATCCGTCTGACAATTTGTTCGTGTGTGGGCTCCATCGTTGTGGGCTCCATCATGTTTTAAATTTTTTCCGTCGGAACTCCGCAGGACCCAGTTCCTATGGAGAATTCCACTTGACTGTATGCTAGTCCGACGGACGAAAACCGACATTAGGGCAGCTATTGGCTACTGGCTATAAACTTCCCCTTTCTAGTCCGGTCATACGTCATCACATTCAAATTCATCGGACTTTGGTGTGATTGTGTGTGGCCAAGTCCGTTCGTTCTGAAAGTCTGTTGGAACTCCGCCGAAAGTCTGTTGGGAAGACCGTCGGACCTAGTCCGTCGAAAAGTCCGGTTGTGTGTACGCGGCATAAGATAATTTACTGCTAGTAGAAAAAAATACCTGTTGATTGATCATGATATGATTGCAATGCCATTGTGACTTGATCTGATCTCAAGCAATAAAATGGAGAAGAGAAAAGGGGGAAGTGTTCATAGTCTGAAAAACTAGCTTCATTAATGGATAGCCTGTAAGTACGGTGTTACAATAGGCAAGGCAGGAAATAATACGACTATTATATACTGATATTAACAGCATAGAAAGTATGGGTGTGTAAGATATAGTATTTTTAAACAGTTAGTGCCGGTTCACACTGGTGCGATGCGAGAACCCTGCAAATCCAGTGCAGGTTCCCGCATCACACCTGAATCGCACAATGGTTCACACTGAGATCTGCAAACCGCTGGGGGTGTCAATGTAAAGTTAACGACACCCCCAGATCGATTCGCAGATCGCAGTGTGAACTGTAAAATGGTGCAGCAATCAGATCGCATAAGTGTGAACACCTATGTGATCCGATTTCAATGCGGACCAAAAAAAGGGTCCTGCACCTTTTTGGTGCGAATGAGATGCAATGAAATCGCAATACAGTTTGTATGGCTGAAATCGCATTGCACAGACATCGCATGTGATGTGAACCACAATGCGGTGTGAAGCACATGCGATGTCTGGCATCGCACTAGTTTGAACAGGGCCTTAAAGATGGTGTCTTGCACAACTATTCACAAGCAAATGTACAATATTTGAAAGAGCACAGGAGTGTTAAAAGGATAACTCCACTTTTGTACAAAAATAGCAAATAAAGAAAAAATAATATAGCGTATACAATTGCAACAGAAGTCATATTGTAATTGAATGTTATTAAAAATTACCTTTTTTTTTCAATCTGTAGCCACTGTAATTTTTCTGAAAATGCAATGCAATATGGCTACCTGGAGGTGTTCTGTACACAGAATGTGTACTGACCACTCCCCAGAATCATAAATTCCTGCTTGTGTGATTGGCTCACTAATTTTACCAAAAGTCTGCCTAAAATACAAGTCAGATTTCGGCATCCCCTGCAACAAAAATTTTATTTTTGGTGAGATACTCAGAATAGGAACACATCTAAAGGGATGCAGGCCCAGCAATTTATCTCATTAGTGCTCTGCAGCTGCTGCAGCTGCTGCAGCTGATTGATAATTATGAAACCACTCCCATTAGACCCACTTAGCACAGAGGCAGAGAGGAACAAACAGAGATTACTTCAGAATAACAAAAGGTAGGGATCTGCAAGAACGGTTGTTATAATCCTTGCAATGTGCATAGATCACCCAGTGAGGAATGTTTTTTTCTCAACAAAAGAGGAGTTACGCTTTAAGACAACCAACTAGTAATTAGGAAGCTATGCTGTCATTAAAGAAATTTAATTAATAGGTGATCAGTGGAGGAGTATAAATTTAGTCTAAGATGTTTAATATATAGGGCACATCAAAATATTAGGGGTAAGGAAGCCTAGTGTTAAAGTGCTAGAAATGTTTTTGGAGGATGTGTAAAATTGTGTATCCGCCTCACAGAGGTGGAGTCAAAAATCAAACTTTCAATTTTCCTGCTTTACATTATAAGATATGATTCTCCTCTATTCTTACCCAATGAGTTTCTTGGTCCAAACTCTGTGTTTCTATGAAATGATTTGTACCAAGTCAGGTGATTAAAAACTCCTTACAGCAGACAAGAAAGGAGATTACCCAAACACTCTCCATCTTGCTTATCAACTTTACCACTAAATTGCGAAATTTAGTAGGGAGAACATGGAAACAGGTGAGGGAATATTGTCCATACAATTTTCTCTTCTGTTTCTAGTTCCTCCATGATGAGGCCCATCCCTTAGTTGGAGGATGGAGAACATCATTTTGACAAGGGCTAACTGAGAATATTCTCCTCTCCTAGAAAAAACTACAGTGGGGTATGCATATCACCAATATTTATTGTGTAGTCTAAAGTAAAAAAAATGTTTATGCCTTTTTAAATAGAATTGATGATTTTTTTTTTTTTTTCTGTTTATATTTTAGCTCCACATGTGATAACGTGCCTAATATAGTGGAATCAATTATCAAAATCTGTAAGTATTTACCTGGAAAGTTTAATAAAATAAGTCGCTGATTGCCACCATTACTAGCAGGAAAATAAAAAAAATCCCATAGTTTGTAGACGCTATAACTTTTGCGCAAACAAGCTTATTGGTATTTGTTTTACCCGAAATATGTAGCAGAATACATATTGGCCTAAATTGATGAAGAAATTCGATTTTTAATTTTCTTTTATTGGATATGTTTTATAGCAGAAAGTAAAAAAATATTTTTTTCTTTTTTAAATTGTCAGTCTTTTTTTGTTGATAGAGCAAAAAATAAAAACTGCAGTGATGATCAAAGCTCTATTTGTGGGAAAAAAAGGATATACATTTTGTTTGGGTACAGCATTGCATGACTGCGCAATTGTCAGTTAAGGAAATGCAGGGCCTTATCGCAGAAAAATTGCCTGGTCACGAAGCAGGGGAAATCTTTCGGAGGGCAAGTGGTTAACTAGAAAGTCCCACTGAGGTAGTACAGAGTCTGTTTAACACAACCATACTGGTGGGCAGCACTTACAGAGAGCGGTGCATTTATTACTTGGATTGGCTGACGATACCAACAACACCTGTCAGAGAGGGTGGCTGGAAGGCAGTCTTGCAACAAGGCACTTGCAATGCGAAGGGGCTCCTGCTGAGACACTGACAAAGAGTCCCTAGTTTGTCCCTCCTCCTCTGGAATCTCTTCATACCCTAGGCAAACTTTTTCTTACCAGTGGGTTCCTGTCACTAACCTAGCCAATACGAAAAACTGCCAACTGAAGAGGGACAGTACTATTTATTAGCACTGCCCACACTAAAGATGGCTGCAGAGGTCATCCAGGGCAGCACCGTCCAATCAGACAACTGCTCGCCTGATGACACCTATGGAGGCCTCAGAAGAACATGGGTTCCCCCTGCCCTCCAATATTTCAGATTTGTGGCTGCCAAACTAGGGAGCCCAAACTACACTTGCCTACACTTCTCCCCTTTTGACAGATGCTATCCTCAGCATTGGTACCCAACAACAACAAACAAAAAAAGCATAATCTAACACTTTCATAGAGCAGAAAATGGCATTCATAGACATGTGTAATAAACTTAGGTCCGAATATAAATTCGGAAAAATTATTGGTTATTCGGAGATTAGGATTTATCCGAATCTTAAAATTAAATAATAATGAATTTTGTTTTGCTTATAAATTTTCCAACGAATTCCAAATTTTCGCAAAGATTCAAATTCAGATCAGTCAAAAAGAAACGATGACTCATGACAAATGTAAACAAAATAATGCCAGCAATGAAAAATCAAAAAACAAAAATCTATACCAGGTCCTTATCTGAGCATGCAGTCCCGCAGGCCAGGAAAGGTGGGGACAAGTGACCCCCCACTCCTGAACCATACCAGGCCACATGCCCTCAACATGTTGATGGGGACAAGGGCTTCTTCCCCACAACCCTGGCCGATGGTTCTGGGGGTCTGCGGGTAGGGGGCTTATCAGAATTTGTAAGCCACATTTAACAAGGGGGGCCCCAGATCCCTACCCCCCATGTGAATATACATAGTACCCATTCACCAAAAGACACAACATGAGTTTTTGATGAATCCTTTATTACAAAAATAACAGAAAAAATTGTGTAAATCCATCATCAATCAGGATCCCCTCCGCACCCGAAAAAAAAACAAAACCTCTGGTACCGTTGAAGACTTCCGCCATCTGCCTGCTCTGCCGTCTGCCATTTTTAAATAACTAAGGAGTGGAGTGATGTCATTGACCGAGGCATGCTGGGTCGATGACATCACAAAAAGGTGGGGTCATTTGATCATGTCAACTGGGACTCTGCCCCTTTAGACAGCGGGAGCCTTCATCAGTACTGGAGTTTTTTTATTTATTTTTTAGGGTCCAGCGGTGCAGTGGGCATCGTGATTGAAAATGGATCTACACCTGGGGACATTTTTTTTAAAATAAAGGACTTGTCAAAAACTTATGTTGCATCTTTAATTTAGGCACCCCCATGTTGAGGGAATGTGGCTTGGTATGGTTCAGGAAACTTGCTTGTTTAACCCCTTTCCCGGCCTGCCGGGCTGCATTCTCAGATAAGGGTCCCGTATGGATTTTGGAGGGACCCTACACATGTTCTTTTTTTAAGTTTGGTGTGGGGACGATCAATGGCGGTGTGAGACGTGTCTTACCTGAGCTCCTTGCCTCGGACTGACAGCCCGGCATAATGTTTTTGTCTGATCTTTCTAAACGTACATTACAATTGTGGAAAGCAGTAAAACGTCTTTTGGAAATACTGAATACCTAAGCAATCCGCTACAGATGGGGGTTTCCATTTAAATTGACTGTCGCCAAAGATGGCAAAATGGTAGTGTTCAGACACCTGGGTAACTTACCTTAAATACTGCTGACATTTCAGCTCCCTCAGCTGGACTTACCAGACTGGCCATTTAAATCTCCATTATCAAACCTCTCACCTAGAGAAATTTGGGAACAGGCACATTCCACTTGCTCAAAATAAACTACAACTATGACTGTAAAGCCATGCAAAGTTCTATATATGAACTACTACGAATGCCCGAGTGTTGCACTATGAGATGACCTTGCTAGTTATTATAGACATTCCCCCCCCCCCCCCTTTTTTTATCTTTCTTATAATTTTTTTTTTTAAATCCATCATAATGTCAGTGGCTAAATAGCTGCCAGGATAATTTAGTGAGTTTTTTTTTGCCTTCTCTTCGTTTCTCTATCTTCCTATTCACAGCTTGGAAATAAACTTTGCTCATCACAATGATATGGGTATTGTCAATGATAGCATAAGCATTACAGGAGGTGAGGTGAATCATATTTAGAGGAGGGGGGGAGAGCATTAGGAGGGGAAGCGAGATAAGAGAGGAATTATTCTGGATGTTTTTTGTTCTCTTTTGGTCCCTTTTGTTTTCTTTTGTTTTTTTTTTTCTTTGTTTTTGTTTATTTTTTTGATTTTTTTTCTCTCTCTCTCTCCTTCTTATTCTCCCAGCCTGTATGTCTGGGGGGGGGGGGGGTGTGAATTGGGGATCAAGGGGAAGAGAGGAGAGTTTTCCTTTTTTTTCTCTCTCTCTGTCTTCACTTCTCTAATAGACTCAATACTTGTTGTCATTTAGCTGCATTAACACACGTTTCAGTTTTTTTTTGTCAAGGTACCCTTTGAGCCCAAGTTCACAGTACGATAAATGTATATACTGCGCTATCACCAGGTGTGGCTGCCGGCACTAAAAGGTGTAACAGAAATATATATAAAGAAAACAAGTGCATCGCTACTAAAATATAAATGTAACAAAGTGACAAATATAAATGTGACAAAGTGAATCACTGTATACCAAAAATAACATATAGTGACATAAATTATATAACACAATGTGAATCTACAAAGAAACAAAATGGGCTGGATAAAGTCCAAAAATGTAAAGTATCCAATAAGTAAAAGTGTAGTCCAAATGATGAGTGGCTAATAAACATATAATTCCATGTGTGTCCAATCCAGCATGTGACAAACAACAACCACCACCAGTAGCACAGAATGCTTACCAGAATGCAATGACACACTCAAGCGTACACTTGGTGGGTCAAAGCAAGCTTAATATTGTAGTTCCAGGGGTCCCAGATTATTGGATGCAGATCAGACCTTTCCAGGGATTGTTCTCAAATCATAGGATCAGAATATGGCTAAGTCAAAGCTCACCACAGATGCCAAATGTAAAAAGAGAAGGAGGAATATAGCATAATTCCGTATAAAAAGTATTTATTTAAAATTTATAGGAAATGCACTTACATGCTTCCAAAAATTAAGCGCTTATAAGGACAGAACAGCGGTATTGAGCAGATCAGCATGCGGTTCCGACGCGTTTTCGCTTGATTAAGCATCATCTGGGATGCTGATCTGCCCTCAAAACCGCATATTCATAGCTGTGGAGGGCCCCCCTTACCTTGAACAGGTGTAACACAGGACTGGAACGCAATCGACATCAACTTCCGGTTTCCGGCAAGATGGCGCAGACGCGTGCGTCTCAAGCCTCAGTTTCGAAACCGGAAGGACCCAGCCTGTGTATCAAGCCTCATTTTGGAAATCTACTGCGCAACGGCGCATATTAATGCAATCCAAGCCTCGTTTTGAGCGTCGGAACATGCAGCTATCACTGCAAATGTAACGGCGATCTCAGAGGCACAAAGATGGCAAGTTAAAAAACAAAAACAAATTCAAATCTGCACTGATATATGAAAATATTAATCCTAGATATTTAAGTACTAATACTTATAGTATATTAAGTACAGAAAAAAGATTACCAAGAAACAGACAAAAGTCTGAATAAACGTGATAATCCTATTAATATATAAAAATTTAAAAATGTACATATCAACTATTTAATTAATAGAACGCCATGGTAAAAAGGGCCTCCCCATAGATAACCATGGTGTATACAAATGGCAGACGGTTATCTATACTACAATAATAATAAATGACAGCATTGTATTATACTATCACATTTGTTAAAAACAATCTATATAAATCAAAATAAATCAAGGAGATGACAGAAAAAGTAATACCCATCAAGTACAAAATGTACATATCAGAATAGATTTAATATTGCACCAAGGGAAAATTCAAAATACATAGAGTGGTTATTCAACCCTGATTAATAAAGGCGTTGATGTCCCACTCAATATTGAGACCAAAAGGGGAGTAAGTTTGTAATTGGTAGATCCAATAAGTTTCTAACCGTGACACCCCTCTCGTGCGGGCTCCTCCTCGCCAAGGAGGAGTATATTTGTCAATGATGACAAAGTGTGAACACATGGGGTCATGGTTGTGGTATTTTCTGTAATGCCTTGGTACATCATGTTTTTTTTTTTAACAGAGGAGTTTATTAGACAAATCAGCATTACAGTACAAAGCAATATAGTAAGTACAGTGGCATACAAAGTATAGACAGGAGAAACCACCTTCATCCGGCAGTCACACTTTAGTTAATGATCCAGCAGTACCGGTGTCATAAGCATCAGCTACACACAATCATAAGAGCATGTCATCGTTAGTGAAATCTCACATACATTATGAGGATACATGAAACCCATGGGGGGGGGGGGGTGTCAGGGTGGTAATGGATAGGGGGGAAGGGAATAGGGTGACTAGGTAGGAGAGGGGTAAGTGCAACCGGTGTGGTCCGAGTGATAGTTAGGGGGAGGGGGGGTCAAGGTTGTCAGAGGCATCTTTCCAGGAGGACCATATTTTGTCAAACTTCCCTGGGCATTGTCTGCTTTCATAGGTCAGCTTATACAGGGGAAGTACCAAGGTCACTGATCGCTTCCACGAGGCAAGGGTAGGGGGTCTTCTAATTTCCATCTCAACAAAATCTCCCGTCTGGCATAGTATAATGAGAAGGTAATACAAAATTTACAATACCTGTCCCCCTCTATGTCTTCTGGTACATCATGTTTAATGTCTCCACCCTTAATCCTAGTGATATGTTCACCTACCCTTACGGAAAATAGGCGAATAGTACGTCCCACATATTGTTTCCCGCAAGGGCAGGTGATCATGTATACCACATGTGTGGTGGCGCATGTACAGAATACCTTAATTGGATACACCTTGCTGGTGGCATTAGATGTAAACTCAACACTCTTATGTAGGGATGAGCCGAACACCCCCGGTTCGGTTCGCACCAGAACCTGCGAACGGACCGAAAGTTTGCGCGAACGTTAGAACCCTATTAGTTACAATGAAGGCGACCGTTCGAAATCTAAAGTGCTAATTATAACGGCCAATATGCATGTTATTGTCATAAAAAAGGTTTGGGGACCCGGGTCCTGCCCCAGGGGACATGTATCAATGCAAAAAGAAGTTTTAAAAACTGACTTTTTTAATGATGCATAAAGTGAAAAAATAAGTGAAATATTCCTTTAAATATGGTACCTGGGGGGTGTCTAAAGTATACCTGTGAAGTGGCATGTGTTTCCCATGTTTAGAACTGTCCCTGCACAAAATGACATTTGTAAAGGAAAAAAATAAGCCATTTAAAACTGCTTGCGGCTTTAATGTCATGTCTTGTCCTGGCAATAGGGATGAAAATCTTTGAGAAAAATGGCATGGCTAAGTTGGATGTTTGAAAGTAGGGGCCTGCCGTATATACTCTGCAGAAATTTGCCCCAGGGCCGGACTGGCCTACCGGGATACCGGGATATTTCCCAGTAGGCTGCCTGCCCTGGGGCCGCTTTGCGGCTGCGGTGCTCCCCTTAATCCACTTTCTCCTGCTCCTGTGATCACGGAGCTGGCCGGGTCTGTGTTCTGCGGCCGCGCACCGCGCTGTAACACGGTCCCGCCCCCCTAGACCGGCTCATGTGATAGTAGAGAATCAGTGTTCCACCTATCACACGAGCCGGTCTATGGGGGGCGGGACCGTGTTACAGTGCGGTGCGCGGCCGCAGAACACAGACCCGGCCAGCTCCGTGATCACAGGAGGAGAGATGGCGGCTGTGAGTACACCCCTATATGTGTGTGCCTGGATAGGGGATCGGCAGGGGGGCGGCTTCCCACCCACCACAGTGCTCTCCAGCCCCCCCCCCTGCTTCCCACCCACCACAGTGCTCTCCAGCCTCCCCCCCCCTGCTTCCCACCCACCACAGTGCTCTCCAGCCCCCCCCCCTGCTTCCCACCCACCACAGTGCTCTCCAGCCCCCCCCCCTGCTCTCCCCACCCCCACCACAGTGCTCTCCAGCCTCCCCCCCTGCTTCCCACCCACCACAGTGCTCTCCAGCCCCCCCCTGCTTCCCACCCACCACAGTGCTCTCCAGCCCCCCCCCCTGCTTCCCACCCACCACAGTGCTCTCCAGCCCCCCCCCCCTGCTTCCCACCCACCACAGTGCTCTCCAGCTGCCCCCCCCCCCCCAGCCCCCCCCCTGCTTCCCACCCACCACAGTGCTCTCCAGCCCCCCCCCCCTGCTTCCCACCCACCACAGTGCTCTCCAGCCCCCCCCCCCCTGCTTCCCACCCACCACAGTGCTCTCCAGCCCCCCCCACTGCTTCCCACCCACCACAGTGCTCACCAGCCCCCCCCCTCCCCCCCTGCTTCCCACCCACCACAGTGCTCTCCAGCCTCCCCCCCTGCTTCCCACCCACCACAGTGCTCTCCAGCCTCCCCCCCTGCTTCCCACCCACCACAGTGCTCTTCAGCCTCCCCCCCCCCCCCTGCTTCCCACCCACCACAGTGCTCTCCAGCCCCCCCTGCTCTCCACCCACCACAGCCCCCCCCCCTTCCCACCCACCACAGTGCTCTCCAGCCTCCCCCCCCCCCTGCTTCCCACCCACCACAGTGCTCTCCAGCTCTCCCCCACCCCCCCCTGCTTCCCACCCACCACCACAGTGCTCTCCAGCCTCCCCCCAGCTGCTCTCCCCCCCCACCCACCCCCCCCACAGTGCTCTCTTCAGCCCCCCCCCCTCCCCCCCCCCCTGCTTCCCCACCCACCCCACACCACAGTG
The DNA here is from genome assembly GCA_028564925.1 of Lithobates sylvaticus. Taxonomy (NCBI): domain Eukaryota; kingdom Metazoa; phylum Chordata; class Amphibia; order Anura; family Ranidae; genus Lithobates; species Lithobates sylvaticus. Next base: position 101,023,070 of record CM053029.1, read on the forward strand.
CTCTCCAGCCCCCCCCCCTGCTTCCCACCCACCACAGTTCTCTCCAGCCCCCCCCTGCTCTCCAGCACCCACCACAGTGCTCTCCAGCCCCCCCCCCTGCTTCCCACCCACCACAGTGCTCTCCAGCCTCCCCCCCCCCCTGCTTCCCACCCACCACAGTGCCCCCCCCCTCTCCCCCACCACCTCTCCCCTCCCCCCCCTGCTTCCCACCCACCACAGTGCTCTCCAGCCCCCCCCCTGCTTCCCACCCACCACAGTGCTCTCCAGCCCCCCCCCCCTGCCCCACCCACCCCCCCCCCCCTGCTCCCCCCCACCCCCTCCCACCCCCCCCCCTGCTTCCCACCCACCACAGTGCTCTCCAGCCCCCCCCCCGCTTCCCACCCACCACAGTGCTCTCCAGCCCCCCCCCTGCTTCCCACCCACCACAGTGCTCTCCAGCCCCCCCCCCACCCACCAACAGTGCTCTCCAGCCCCACCCCCCCCCTGCTCTGCCCCCCTCCCCCCCTGCTTCCCACCCACCACAGTGCTCTCCAGCCCCCCCCCCCTGCTTCCCACCCACCACAGTGCTCTCCAGCCCCCCCCCCCTGCTTGCCTCCCCCCCTGCTTCCCACCCACCACAGTGCTCTCCAGCCCCCCCCTGCTTCCCCCCCACCACAGTGCTCTCCAGCCCCCCCTGCTTCCCACCCACCACAGTGCTCTCCAGCCCCCCCCCCCCCCCTGCTTCCCACCCACCACAGTGCTCTCCAGCCTCCCCCCCCTGCTTCCCACCCACCACAGTGCTCTCCAGCCTCCCCCCCTGCTTCCCACCCACCACAGTGCTCTCCAGCCCCCCCCCCCCTGCTTCCCACCCACCACAGTGCTCTCCAGCCTCCCCCCCTGCTTCCCACCCACCACAGTGCTCTCCAGCCCCCCCCCTGCTTCCCACCCACCACAGTGCTCTCCAGCCCCCCCCCCTGCTTCCCACCCACCACAGTGCTCTCCAGCCCCCCCCCCTGCTTCCCACCCACCACAGTGCTCTCCAGCCCCCCCCTGCTTCCCACCCACCCCCCCCCCCCCCCCCCTGCTTCCCACCCACCACAGTGCTCTCCAGCCCCCCCCCTGCTTCCCACCCACCACAGTGCTCTCCAGCCCCCCCCCTGCTTCCCACCCACCACAGTGCTCTCCAGCCCCCCCCCTGCTTCCCACCCACCACAGTGCTCTCCAGCCCCCCCCCCTGCTTCCCACCCACCACAGTGCTCTCCAGCCCCCCCCTGCTTGCCTCCCCCCCTGCTTCCCACCCACCACAGTGCTCTCCAGCCCCCCCCCCCTGCTTCCCACCCACCACAGTGCTCTCCAGCCCCCCCCCTGCTTCCCACCCACCACAGTGCTCTCCAGCCCCCCCCTGCTTCCCACCCACCACAGTGCTCTCCAGCCCCCCCCCCTGCTTCCCACCCACCACAGTGCTCTCCAGCCTCCCCCCCTGCTTCCCACCCACCACAGTGCTCTCCAGCCCCCCCTGCTTCCCACCCATCACAGTGCTCTCCAGCCCCCCCTGCTTCCCACCCACCACAGTGCTCTCCAGCCTCCCCCCCCCTGCTCCCCCCCTCCCACCCACCACAGTGCTCTCCAGCCCCCCCCCTGCTTCCCACCCACCACAGTGCTCTCCAGCTCTCCAGCCCCCCCCCCCCCTGCTTCCCACCCACCACAGTGCGCTCCAGCCTCCCCCCCCTGCTTCCCACCCACCACAGTGCTCTCCAGCCTCCCCCCCTGCTTCCCACCCACCACAGTGCTCTCCAGCTCCCCCCCCTGCTTCCCACCCACCACAGTGCTCTCCAGCCTCCCCCCTGCTTCCCACCCACCACAGTGCTCTCCAGCCCACCCCCACCCCCCCCCCCCTGCTTCCCACCCACCACAGTGCTCTCCAGCCCCCCCCCCCCCTGCTTCCCCCCCCCCACAGTGCTCTCCAGCTCTCCCCATCAGTCTCCAGCTCCCACCCCAGTGCTCTTCACCCCCACAGTGCTCTCCAGCCCCCACCCCAGTGCTCTCCACCCCCTGTTCTTTTTGGCTCCCACAGCTCTCTCTCTCTCTCTCTCTCTCTCTCTCTCTCTCTCTCTCTCCGCCCTATGTGATTTCATATGTCTTATCTATATATAATATACTCTTCAAATGTGCTTTAAAATGTATGGTTTTCCCTTTCATGAACCAGGAAATAATGACGTTATGCTGTTGCGCTGGTATAATAATGCTGTGGGGCTGGTATGAAATTTTTTTCCAGGGCTGGATTTTATTCCCAGTCCGGTCCTGGCTGGAACGCCCTGCTGTGAACTATTATATCAGGATTTGTAATAACATGCCATTGTTGAACAGTGTTAGAAAAAATTGGGCCTTTGGTGGTGCTGGTGCTACAACACTGTAAGCCCTCACAGTTACACTTGGTGGGCACAGGAATGGGCACTGCTGTGAATTATTACATCAAGAATTGTAATTGCATGCCCTTGTTGAACAGGGGCAGAAAAATTGGGCCTTTGGTGGTGGTGGACGGTGTTGCCACAACACTGTAAGCCCTCACAGTTACTCTTGGTGGGCACAGGAATGGGCCCTGCTGTGAATTAGTAGATCAAGAATTGTAATTGCATGCCCCTGTTGAACAGGGGCAGAAAATTGGGCCTTTGGTGGTGGTGGTGGTGGACGGTGTTGCCACAACACTGTAAGCCCTCACAGTTACTCTTGGTGGGCACAGGAATGGGCCCTGCTGTGAATTATTAGATCAAGAATTGTAATTGCATGCACCTGTTGAACAGGGGCAGAAAAATTGGGCCTTTGGTGGTGGTGGTGGACGGTGTTGCCACACCACTGTAAGCCCTCACAGTTACTCTTGGTGGGCTCAGGAATGGGCCCTGCTGTGAATTATTAGATCAAGATTTGTAATTACACGCCCCTGTTAAACAGGGCTGAAAAATTGTGCCTTAGGCACTGGTGCTGGTGCCACAACGCTGCAACCCCTCACAGATACTGTACTTGGAGCACAGCAATGAGACCTGTTGCAAAGCATTGCATAAAAAATTGTAATTACACGCCCCTGTTAAATAGTGGCTGAAAAATTGGGCCTTAGGCACTGGTGCTGGTGCCACAACACTGCAACCCCTCACAGATACTATACTTGGAGCACAGCAATGAGACCTGTTGCAAAGCGTTGCATAAAAAATGTAATTACACGCCCCTGTTAAACAGGGGCTGAAAAATTGGGCCTTAGGCACTGGTGCTGGTGCCACAACACTGCAACCCCTCACAGATACTGTACTTGGAGCAAAGCAATGAGACCTGTTGCAAAGCATTGCATAAAAAAATGTAATTACACGCCCCTGTTAAACAGGGGCTGAAAAATTGGGCCTTAGGCACTGGTGCTGGTGCCACAACACTGCAACCCCTCACAGATACTGTACTTGGAGCAAAGCAATGAGACCTGTTGCAAAGCATTGCATAAAAAAATGTAATTACGCGCCCCTGTTAAACAGGGCTGAAAAATTGGGCCTTAGGCACTGGTGCTGGTGCCACAACACTGCACACACCCCTCACAGATACTGTACTTGGAGCAAAGCAATGAAAATATTTTCTGGCGGTGCCCCTCCCGAGACTAGACTCTGGATCCGCCCCAAGTCTCGACCCCATTTAGGATTAATAACGGGACCCGTCAAGGGGGTCCATTATCCCCATTACTATATGTGATCACAAAGGAGCACTTAGCAATGGCTTTACGCCTCCCGAAAATAATATATAAATTCCAGATGCTACCAATAGCTATACCACAGAGTTTTTTTCAGAATAATAAAAACAATGATGATAAAGTATATTTGGCAAATTAAAAAACCGAGAGTAAAATTTGCACTAATCACTAGGAAAAAAAAAAACGGAGGGTTAACAGCACCAGATATAAATAGATATTATAAGTCAGTAATTATTTCACGTATGATAGAATGGGTCAATGAAAAAAGTGAAAAAAAGGGGATTAGGATTGAAAATACATTAAGTAGAACATCACTACACAAAAATATTTGGATACCACGTAGGCACAGAACATTGGACTTGGAGACACATGATTTGACTATAAATGTGTTTAAAACCTGGGACACACTATATCGACAAAGAAATGGGTATGTAATTCACCATTCTGTTACTTCCAGGATTGGGAGATACATAGATAATTTCCTGCAGCCCCTTGTTTTTAAAACTCCATCCCACCTTAAGGATAGTACACAGGTCATTAATGTTTTGAAACAGATTACGTGGAAGGAAGGGTATATTTTGGCCACTGTGAACGTGGCCTCTTTATATACTATCATTTCTCATCGTCATGGCAGAGAGGCCTGAATTATTTCTTGGAGAGGGATTTGGGCATCTGTAGGTTGCAGCGGCAGCTCATTCTCCACCTCCTCGACTTTGCCATGAGCCACAATTATTTTTGGTTTATTGGCTCTTATTATTGTAGTATATTATATCTAAATATATATATATGCATACATATATATATACATATTTATATATATATGTAGTGTTTTTTATGTAGTTCCTATAGGCATTCTATTTAGGCATACTAAGACAAATTCATTATGCAAGAATATAGATTGGGGATCAAGTCTATTCTACACCTCAAAAGGGTGTCCAGGTGTCATCTCTTAATCTAATCAGTAGTCGCACACATCAAAGACAATGTTATCTGTTACCCTTTGATGTGTAAATCTTATGCAAGTTGTGTGTGTGAGGGATAGCCTTTTAAACCTAGTATTTACTGATGGTAATTAGAATTGAGGGGGGTATTCATGGTAAACATTTGGTTGACCCCCCCCCCCCCCCCAGTGTCAGATCAGTATATGAGAAGACAGGCAGGTTGTCAGCTAGTCTAGAGAGAAAGACGGGTCTAGGAGAAGATATTCTTTGTCATGTGCTCTGTTGGATTTTGTCGTCTGTAAGGATGTTCTGTTTTGGAAGTCAATAAAATCTCTCTCTGGGAGAATCGGGTTTTGCTGCGGGAAGTACTTTTCAATAACTATATACCATCTACGAGGAAGGAACGATTATAGATTAGATCACTACATTGGTGCCGTTCAAGCGACCAGAAGAGCATTTTCAGGACTTAGTAGCAGAAGTCGTAACAGAAGTCGGTGATAACAATCCGTGAGTTGGACAGAAGTCTGATGGAGACCCAAGACCTGTGCTGTGACTCTAACGTCTGGTTGTGACATAAGAGAGTCTGATCTACAAAATCAAACAAGTTTGGAACCCCAGAATTATTCTCTGGAGACTGGAAACGAAGAAAAGGACTGCATCGTGTACCAGAAGACGTGAGCTGGAAGCTGAAGGAGTAATTAATGCGGTGAGTAAAATATTTCTCTCTTTTTAAATTATTAATAATATAGTAAAAATGCTTACTCAGTGTGAAGCTAGTGTCAGTTCTGATAAAGTTAACAGATGGGTGTTAAAATGTATTAAGCGTCATGGCGGTCCTTATGAAGTGCCAGAAAAATATAAGCAGACATGGACTATGATGAATGAATTTTTAGAAAAAACTGTTTTTGAGAGCAAAATTTCAGAAAGTAAAAGAAAAGGTTGTATTGTACAGGGCTTGTTATCTTGCTGTTTAACAATGGAAAGTTCGTTGAAGGATAAGGTTGAGGAAATTACCCAGTTACAGAGTGCAGTTGATAATAGCAACAAGGTTTGTCAGAGGTTACAAAACCAATCAGAATCTGAGACTGTAAATTTAAAATTGCATGCAGTCACCATTGGGGAAGCTCTGCTTGAGAAGTCTAAACGTTGTAATGAATTATCAGAGGAAAATGAGAGATTGAAATTAAGAATTATGGAATTAGAGAAGAGATCTCAGGAATGCAGATATGCATCGAATCGTGGATTCAGCAATCTGCAGCAAAATGCAAATACAAACATTCTATCAAATGAAACAGAACCTCATATTAAATCTGATAATTCATTGCCAGCCGCACCCACTGTGACCACCACAGTTTATAACAATAATAATAATGCAGGTGAAGTTCAGCTTGTAATGAAGCCTTTGAAACCAAAAGAATTAGATGCAATTCTTAAAGAAATAGGAATGATTCCCTGCCATGATTTAAACAGATTTTTAAAATGGTTTTGTGACTTGCAGAATGTCAGAGATATGTACAATCTCAACCCATCTGATTTAGACAGAGTTATGCAACATTCTATAGGAAATAGTCTTTGGGTGAGAATTAAGCAGATCTGTACTCAACCAATGAGGACAAGGGACATATTGATGGAATTGTTATGTGTTTTGTATGGTGTACGTTCTGATGTTACTGTTCATGGGAAGATCAAACAAATGAAAAGCGAATCTCCCTACGAACTGTCAGGAAGGATAAAATCTATTATGGAAATATTGGTCAGTAATAATCTTGCATTTGAGCATGGTGGCTTGTTACATATGAGTATATTTCTACATGCTTTAAATGAAGAGATCAGACAAAATATTTTACTAGTTACCCCAAATCCTCATGATTTAAAAGACGTATTGTTGAAAGCAGACAATTTATGGAGAAAGTCAAATGAGCAAGCTGTCAAGATTGATTTAGCCACATTGTTTAGGACAAATACTGAACATAAAGATCAAAAGATAATGTCTTATGATAACAATCAAAGAGGAGACACCAGGTCAAATATAGGTGATATTAATATGAAAAGCAGAGCTGACCAAAATCATAATAAAAAGGTATCTAAGGCTTGGATACCATTTTCTCAGTTAAAACAGAAATATGACCACTTGAAGATTGAGTACGATAAAATGAAAATGGAACATAACACATTGCTGGGACAGCTAAACAGATTACATTATCCAGATCTGTTTTTGAATACAAATGACATTTCGCTAGCAGTGGGGGTGGTTTAGTTTCAACCTGTGGATGTGTAAATAGTCCTTTGTTTTGACTTCAAACAGTGTTTAAGGACCTTGCTAATTAGTTTTGTTGGAGAGTTTTTTGTCTTTCAGATATATTGGAGATTCTGCATGTAATTAGCATGTGAACTGCAAGCTGAAATTTCTGGCTAGTGGGGGAGAAACGCTGAATAAACAATATCATGGACTCTCTCAATATTCATCAAGCAATGGACACTTTTTTTTTTTTTTTGGGAACATACATTTTTTTTTTTTGTCAATGGACTTTTCCCTATTTTTTATTTTTCACCCTTTCCCAGTTTTATTCTTCAAGCCCTATTTTTTAATTTTTTAATTTATTTTTTTTTATTTTATTATGTTTTATTTCTTGAACTTTATCTTAAAACCAGAGCGAAACATTTAAACCGAAAATAATTTTTCATGTTACATTACATGTTGCATATTACATATTGCATATTGATCAATATATTTGATATCTAAGGTGAGATGCTGCACAATGGCTTGGCATAGCATAAATTATAGTATGTTGGGTGGTTTTCCTAAATTTATAAGAGGGGTGAGTGAAATTCATCACTCCAGTCATGATTTGAAACTTTGTTGAATCAGTCATTAATATTATTGACATATGGATGAAAAAAAGACCTAACTTTACTGGCAAGATTTTCCACTGCTGCTTTGTCTGGATAGAAGATCTGATAAACGCTGATGTCAAGCTGATTCTATCTGAAAGTGGGGGATTATATATGGATTATATGGATATATGAATTATAGATTGGTATATAGATTGGTATACCATTCAGGTGGAATTATGGACTGAATGATTCAAGCAACTGCTCTATTAAGGATGGAAATGAGGAGTCGGCCTACAGCAAATTACAAAGTACAGCAATAGCAGTTTTTTTTCAGCCTTTTTGAACTTGAAAGTGAGAGCTGGTACATGGATGGTTCTTCTTACTATAAAGATGGAAGTAGAATTTCGGGATTTGCTGGTGTTTGTGCAAAAGCATCTTTAAGAAAATGAAAACCTTGAGCCTGGAGAGGAATCCTGGATTTATGTGGATCGGAGCTCCCAGCACACCAAGCACACCAAGTCTACTTTCAAAGAGAGATGTGATGAAGTTGAAGTTGAAAATTGAAGAATGAACTGTGACATCAGCTCGTTTTTGTGCAATATTCAAGATCTTGATGTGATATAATAAGGCCTAACAGCTACATGGGCCAAGGATGTTTACCAAACCCTTTTCAAGTCATGGTCTAAAGCTATATTATCTAATGACTTTTTCATGGGGATATTTTAGAGGCTGGTGAAGAGAGATGTAACCAGTTTCAACTTTATATATCATATGAGCCATTGTGAAGCATCCAATACCTCAAGTCGGTAATGCTATGTTTGTTGCTCGATTTATGGGTCAGTTCTAGTAGTTAGAACGACCCAAGTGGGGGTATATGTAGTATATTATATCTAATATATATATATATGTATACATATATATATATATATATATATATATACATATTTATATATATATGTAGTGTTTTTTATGTAGTTCCTATAGGCATTCTATTTAGGCATTCTAAGACAAATTCATTATGCAAGAATATAGATTGGGGATTCAAGTCTATTCTACACCTCAAAAGGGTGTCCAGGTGTCATCTCTTAATCTAATCAGTAGTCGCACACATCAAAGACAATGTTATCTGTTACCCTTTGATGTGTAAATCTTATGCAAGTTGTGTGTGTGAGGGATAGCCTTTTAAACCTAGTATTTACTGATGGTAATTAGAATTGAGGGGGGTATTCATGGTAAACATTTGGTTGACCCCCCCCCCCCCCCCCAGTGTCAGATCAATATATGAGAAGACAGGCAGGTTGTCAGCTAGTCTAGAGAGAAAGACGGGTCTAGGAGAAGATAGTCTTTGTCATGTGCTCTGTTGGATTTTGTCGTCTGTAAGGATGTTCTGTTTTGGAAGTCAATAAAATCTCTCTCTGGGAGAATCGGGTTTTGCTGCGGGAAGTACTTTTCAATAGCTATATACCATCTACGAGGAAGGAACGATTATAGATTAGATCACTACAATTATCTGCAAGGTCAAGGAGTGGCGATGGGTGCCAAGTTTGCACCAAGTATGGCCAATCTTTGTATCAGCTCTCAAATTTTCCACTCGCCTACTCGCATTTTGCGAGTGGAAAATTGTTTCTGGCGAGGAGCTGGGCTGCCTGGGGGCACGAAAGGGGGGGCGCGATTTCAGCATGCATGTGGGGCTGATCGGGAGCCGTTCTCCCATCAATTGCCCCAGGGTAAGAGAGCATGCAGCAAAAGAAAAGCCGCGGGATTACAGAGAGGATAGCCTGCTGTTACAGCTGAGTTTACATTACAAGTGTCTCCCCTCCGCTCGTGGTTACACACAGCCCCGCCCCCTGACCCCACGCCTGTGATAGACAGAACACGTCCCAGGGGGCAGGGCTATGTGTAATCACAAGCAGAGGGGAGACACTTGTAATGTAAACTCAGCTGTAACAGCGGGCTATCCGCTCTGTAATCCCGCTGCTTTTCTCTTGCATGCTCGCTTCCTTGTGATGATCCTCATGCACAGGTGAGCTGAGGCTGCAATGGGGGCATGTGAGCTGAGGCTGCAATGGCGGGCACAGGTGAGCTGAGGCTGCAATGGTGGCACAGGTGAGCTCAGGCTGCAATGGTGGCACAGGTGAGCTCAGGTTACAATGGCGGGCACAGGTGAGCTGAGGCTGCAATGGGGGCACAGGTGAGCTGAGGCTACAATGGGGGCACAGGTGAGCTGAGGCTGCAATGGGGGCACAAGTGAGCTGAGGCTGCAATGGGGGCACAGGTGAGCTGAGGATGCAATGGGGGCACAGGTGAGCTGAGGCTGCAATGGTGGGCACAGGTGAGCTGAGGCTGCAATGGGGGCACAGGTGAGCTGAGGCTGCTATGGGGGCACAGGTGAGCTGAGGCTGCTATGGGGGCACAGGTGAGCTGAGGCTGCAATGGCGGGCACAGGTGAGCTGAAGCTGCAATGCCGGGCACAGGTGAGCTGAAGCTGAAATGCTGGGCACAGGTGAGGCTGCAATGGCGGGCACAGGTGAGGCTGCACTGATAAAGTTGTTGTTAATATTTATTTATGTAACTTTAATTCTGCATAAAACATTTAAGTGTCATTTCATGAGATAATTTACAAGGGCGTGTTTAGGGAGGGGGGGAATTAGCAGGGTAGGGATCGGTTGGGGCAACTGGTGGCGAGTAACCTATAAGGCCTGGCTAGTAGCTCAGTATTTAAAATTTTGAGCCCTGTTTTTATGGCCAAATGGGAGGAGGATGTCGTCTATGATCAACGGAGGACAAATTTGATCTTCTGGGGTCGCTACATTGATGACGTCCTCCTCCTATGGGAAGGAGATCGGGCCTCTTTGGATCTGTTCATTGGTGAACTCAACTCCAATGATCGGCCAGCACCTCTGCCATACATTTTTTAGACCTGCAAATCAGGGTGGAAAATGATAGATTTGTTACGTCCACATATTTTAAAGACACTGACAGGAACAGCTACATAGGGATGGACAGCTGCCACCATGAGTCCTAGCTTAGGTCTGTCCCTATGAGCCAATTCCTCAGATTAAGGATGAATTGCACCTTACAGGAAGACTTTCTGAAGGATGCAGAGTTTTTGAAGACTCGCTTCCTACAGAAAGGTTATGCAGTCAATGACCTCGATTGGGTCATAACTGATGTTGCATTGAAAAATAGAGAAGATCTGCTGAAGCCCAGAATAAGAGAAGGTGGGGATTTTTCCTCTAGTTTTTCGTTCTATACCACCTACTCAGATCAGCATTTTTCAATAAAGAAGATTTTTAGAAAGCATTGGGGCATTCTAAAAAATGACAGACTACTAGGTCCTTTGCTCCCTGAACAACCTAGGGTCACCTATAAAGGTGCACCCCCATTGAAACTCCAAGTAGCCCCAAATATAATTAGACCCCCAGTAAAACCAAGCTTCTTCTGCGATTTCAAGGGCTACTATCATTGTAGAACATGTAAAGTTTGTCTAAATAATTGCCTTAAAGCGGAGCTGCACCCGCACAAAAAATATTAAAAGTCAGCAGCTACAAATAGTGCAGCTGCTGACTTTTAATAAATGGGCACTTACCTGTTCCTGGTTCCAGCGGTGTAGGCAGAATGTGACAAGAGACCGCTCGTCTCTCGCTGCCCCGGCGTCAGGGAATCAGGAAGTGAAGACGCAACGTCTTCACTGCCCGGTCCCTACTGCGCATGCGCGAGTCGCGCTGCGCGCCCCTATTGGTCCCCGCTGTGTCCTGGGAACTGTGTTTCCCAAGACACAATGGGGCAGCTCCGGATAAGGGGCGGGGCAGCTCCGGATAGGGGCGGGGCAGCTATCCGGAAGTGGGTGCAGATACCTGTATTATACAGGTATCTGCACCCCCCTCCCCCCTGAAAGGTGCCAATTGTGGCACCGGAGGGGGGGAGGAATCCGATAAGCGGAAGTTCCACTTTAGGGTGGAACTCCGCTTTAAGGAGAGGAAATATACCACTTTTAGTTCTAATGATACTGGTCGATCATATGATGTGGAATCTTTTATCACCTGTTTCGACCAAGAACGTGGTTTATATGATCACGTGCCCTTGCGGCCTACATTATGTGGGTCGCACCATCCGCAATTTGGAAACTAGACTCAAGGAGCACATGGCAAATATTCATAAGGGGTTCTTGAACCATAGTTTATCTAAACACTATGCCCTATGCCATGGTAAGAGTCCAAAGGGCACATCTTTTATGGCCATAGACAAGTTTGATCCTCATTGGAGAGGCAGCCATATTAGGTGAGAGATTTCAAAGATGGAGACCTGGTGGATTTTCTGTTTAAAATGTTACAGACCATTTGGTTTGAACATAGAATGGGATATGAATGCCTTTATTAACAACAGTTGAACCCCCAGACTGTTTTCTTTCGATTTTTTATTATCTTTTTATATTTATGTTTTCTGTATGTTGCTCTTATATATTTGATTTTCCTGTTATACCTGTTTTCAACCACAAGATGGCAGCATTACGTCTACTATAGAGACAGTTTTTTTGAATAAACTATAATTCTATTAATTATTCTTAATATTTCCATTTTTGGATTTTTTAAGTATTCTTAATTCTTTCCATTTATTATTATTCTTGTTTCCAATTTGGCCCGGTTTCTTTTCCTTTTCCCTCTCAGAGACTATATGGATACATTCATAGTGTCTCCTATCTAGTCTCCCTAAACATGGCCGCCGTGGGTGTTTCTAGCCATGTATTTTGAGTGGTTCCGCTTCCTGCCAATGGGAGAGAGGCTTGGAATACAGGGGAATGGGCGTGTCCACTTCCGCCCTTCCTTCTATATAAAGAAGTCAGTATGAACTCTAATCACGCCCCTGACGACGTTTGATTGGACGAAACGCCACACTGGAAGGAGTTCTGACATCACTACACGGCAACGTGTTGACCACGGCCATCTTTATGGTTGAAAACAAATGCTGCTTATACAGACTGCTGTTTTTTACATGCCCGTTTTTTATATGATGAAATGTGAGTACCCTGTTTTTTTCTTTGAATAAGCATGACCCTGGTTCATAATACTACACCATGAGGAGTTCCTTATTTTATATTTTATGCATGCACCTCTGATTATTTGGTGGAACTACAAGGCCCTGCTATCTGTGATCTCCATTAATGGTTTTGTGGATTAATCATGCCTGTTTGACCACCTATGGTTAAGTGGTCCATTCTTTTTGGTAAGAGGCCTGGTGTGTTGATGTTCGGTGGAGGATAAGTCCGTATTCACCTAATTTGTATTTCTGTCTATACTGTGGGTGATTCCAGCGTTTTCTCCTGAACAAGGACTTTATTTCAAACACTATGGACTATTTGTAATGCCGCGTACACACGAAGGGACTTTTCCCGGCGGACCTAAGTCCAGCGGACAATCCGCTGGACTTTCCAGCTGGGTCCGCTGGACTAAAAAGCGAACGGACTTGACCACACACGATCACGCAAAAAGTCAGACGGTTCACGCGATGACGTACAGCACGTACGACAGGACTAGAAAACTAAAAATACTAGAAAAATACTTGCTACTGAGCATGCGTCCTTTTTGGTCCGCCGGACCATACTACACACGGCCGGATTGTCCGCTGGACTGCCAAGTCCAGCGGATAATTTTAAAACAAAACTTAAAACTTTAGTCCGCCGTACTTTGGCCAAAAAAAGTCCGCCGGCGCCCACACACGAGGGGATTATCCGCTCGACTTCGGTCCAGCGGATAATCCCGCGGGATAGTCCCTTCGTGTGTACGCGGCATAATACTACATTTATAGCGCTGCATATCATTATATTTTTCACATAATTCACCATTAATTACACTCACCGAAACCAATTTTTTTGCCCCAGGAAAAGGGAAACATCTTGGTATTAGAATGGGGAACGCACAAATAAGGGATATCACTACACAAGGGAAGATGAAATCCCTACTGGAAATAAAGGAAAAAAAAGTGTGGAAGATAAGTGAATGGGAATATTTTCAATTAAAACATTTGGTAAATATATTACCTCAACCAATCAGAGATGGAAAGAATTTAAATCCATTGGAAAAACTTTGTGGTATACAAACTCCACTGAAACATGGTATATCTAAAGTGTATTGAAAACTGACAGAATGGGAAGGACAAGAGATGCCCCCCTATATAGGGAAATGGGAGAAAGAAATAGGTACGAAACTAGGAGGATCAGCAAGTTGAGAGAATGATAGGAGCAGTATATAACTAGGGATGAGCCGAACAGTCACCTGTTCGGTTCGCAGCAGAACAAACCGAACAGGCAAAAAATTGGGCAGAACACACGAACACCGTTAAAGTCTATGGGACACGAACATGAATAATCAAAAGTGCAAATTTTAAAGTCTTATATGCAAGTTATTGTCATAAAAAGTGTTTGGGGACCTGGGTCCTGCCCCAGGGGACATGTATCAATGCTAAAAAAAAAATTTAAAACGCAATTTTTTTCGGGAGCAGTGCTTTTTTTAATGCTTAAAGTGAAACAATAAAAATTAAATATTCCTTTAACCACTTCAATACCGGCCATTGTCATATGACACCCACAAGGTGGATCTCCCATCCTGGGTGGGCGTCATATGACGTCCTCGCATTCCCGGCCCCGCCGCCGGCGCGCGCCCGCGGCACCGCTCGGGACCCCGGTGCGAGTTCCCGGCGCCCGCGATTGCCCGTTAAAACAACGGGACCGTGCGGGACCGTGGAGCTGTGTGTGTAAACACACAGCTCCACGTCCTGTCAGCGGAGAGGAGACCGATCATGTGATCCCAGTACGGAGGAACACAACATCGGTCTTCTCCCCTTGAGTCCCCTCCCCCCACAGTTAGAATCACTTCTATAGGGAACACATTAACCCCTACAGTGCCCCCTAGTGTTAACCCCTTCCCTGCCAGTCACATTTACACAGTAATCAATGCAATTTTATAGCAACGATCGCTGTGTAAATGTGAATGGTTCCAAAAATGTGTCAAAAGTGTCCGAAGTGTCCGCCGCAATGTCGCAGTCACAAAAAAAAAAATCGCAGATCGCCGCCATTACTAGTAAAAAAAAAATAAAAAAATTCAATAAATCTATCCCCTATTTTGTAGACGCTATAACTTTTGCGCAAACCGATCAATATACGCTTATTGCGATTTTTTTACCAAAAATATGTAGAAGAATACGTATCGGCCTAAACTGAGGAAAAAAATATTTTTTAAAAAAAAAAAATGGGATATTTATTATAGCAAAAAGTAAAAAATATTGTGTTTTTTTTCTAAATTGTCGCTCTTCTTTTGTTTATGGCGCAAAAAATAAAAACCGCAGAGGTGATCAAATACCACCAAAAGAAAGCTCTATTTGTGGGGAAAAAAAGGACGTCAATTTTGTTTGGGTGTAACGTCGCACGACTGCGCAATTGTTAGTTAAAGCGACGCAGTGCCGAATCGCAAAAAGTGCTCTGGTAAGGAAGGGTAAAAAATGGCCCGGTGCTGAAGCGGTTAAATATTGTACCTGGGGGGTGTCTATATGCCTGTAAAGTGTCACATTTTCCCCTTGTTTAGAACAGTACCACAGCAAAATTACATTTCTAAAGGAAAAATTGTCATTTAAAACTGATCGCTGCTGTAATGAATTGTCGGGTCTCGGCAATATAGATAAAACTCATTGAAAAAAAGAGCATGGCATCCCCCCAGTCCATTAGCAGGCCCTTTGGGTCTGGTATGAATATTAAGGGGAACCCCCAACCAAAATAAAAAAAAATTGCGTGGGGGTCCCCCTAAAATCCACACCAGACCCTTCGGGTCTGATATGGAAATTAAGGGGAACCCTGTGCCAATTTTTTTTTTAAAAATGGAGTAGCCCCCCCCACCCCCCCAAAATCCATACCAGACCCTTCAGGCCTGGTATGGATTTTAAGGGGAACCCTGCACCAAAATTAAAAAAATGGCATAGGGGTCCCCCCAAAATCTATCCGAGCATGCAACATGGCAACCAGGAAAAGAGGGGGGGATGAGAGAGAAAACCCCCCTCCCGAACCATACCAGGCCGCATGCCCTTAACATGGGGAGGGTGCTTTGGGATAGCCCCCCAAAGCACCTTGTTCCCATGTTGATGGGGACAAGGGTCGCATCCCCACAACCCTTGCCCAGTGGCTGTGGGGGTCTGCGGGCGGGGGGCTTATCGGTATCTGGAAGCCCCCTGTAACAAGGGGACCACCAGATCCCAACCTCCCCCTGTGTAAAATGGTAACAGGGTACTATTGTACCCCTACCATTTCACAAAAAAAGTGTCAAAATGTTAAAAAAAAAAACAAGACACAGCTTGGGACAAGTCCTTTATTAAAAATAAAAAAAAATAAAAATGTCCCACGATGTCCATTCATCTTCTTATATCGCTCTCCCAAGCTAATAGAATACTACAATAGAATGGAATACCTATGCAGCAGAGAAAAGGGGCAATCAGGAAAATACAACAGTACCTGTAAAATAATTTTTAAAACCTCAGAGAAATACTTAGAATAGATGATGGAGGGTGGTAGGACCTGAGTAGGCCAGGAAATCAGAAAGAGGGCCGAGATCAAACCAAACGGTGGGGTGGGGAGGGAGAGAAGTGGGTGGGTGGTTGGATAAATATGAGTAGGAAAAGAATAAAACTTCTGTAAGACAAACATGAAGGGTAATGGTAGTGACTAAGATTTTAATATTAAACGTTGGAAAATTTTGATAATAGAAGAAACTGAATAATAAATAAAACCAGAGGAAAAGACCACAATGATGTGAAACTGAGAAAGAGACAGTAAATGAACATAAAGTTGAATAAGTTTAGTGGTTATAAAAAAAAAAAAGCAATGGCTTTACGCAATAACCCTTCTATACATGGGATTACTATTAATGAGATAAACTACAAAACCTCTCTTTACGCAGATGACATTCTACTTTATATTACATCACCAAGGCTCAGTATCCAGTCTATTTTAAAAGAATTTAATTCTTTTGGATGCCTAAGTTACTTTAAGTCAAATTTAACCAAATCTGAGACATTGAAGTCTGCCATTCACACAATTAATTACAGGGAATTAATACTCTGAGTAAAGAATAATAAAGCCAAATTAAATTTTAGATATTAAGAATAGAACAATCTCGGCGGCGCCATTTTCAAACTGCAGTGACACTGACATGTCACTGCAGTTTAACTGCAGCCTGGGCAAGGCTGCAAATGACACTGAGAAGGCTGCAGATGGACACTGACAAGCATGAATGTGGACACTGATAAGGCTGCAAGGCTGCAAACGACACTGGCAAGACTGCAAGGCTGCAAATGACACTGGCAAGGCTGCAAATGACACTGACAAGCATGCAGATGGACGCTGTGCAAGGCTGCAGATGGACACTGATAAGGCTGCATTGATGGGCATTTAAATGTAAGTTTTTTTCCTTAAAACGTTTTTTCCTTAAAATTCCCTCCTAAACTTGGGGTGCGTGTTATACGCCGGCGCGTGTTATACGCCGGCGCATGTTATACGCCGATAAATACGGTATATATATTTCAAACCTTGCCTATTTAAATTACCTAAAGAATTTTTCAAAAATGTAAATAGTCTTTTTTCACAATTTGGAAAACGACTAAACCTCAAATTAATCAGAAAAAGCACTTTGCCGATCAAAAGCATTATTATAAGGCAGTTATATTTTCTTGCATTTTAGACTCTCTCACTACAAACAATGGGTCCAACTGGAAACAGATTCTTCTCCATTAAATCCTAAAGCTGCCCTCTGGCTCCCTCTTAAAGATTTTGACTCGCGCTCTTCTTGGCCCTGGCACACCTATACGGTTTTAGAATGCTGGCATCATTACGTACTAATTTCCTCTGTCTTCCATCCAAGGCCCTTTCACTTCTTTAATAGACAATCCTTCCTTCCCTACTGGTTTTCATTCACATGCAAAGTTGGTCTGTACCTTTAGCAGAGAAACAGCCCCAAAGCATAACGTTACCACCTCTGTGCTTGATTGTAGGGATGGTGTCCTTAGGGTCATAGCTTTTTTCTTCCTCCAAACATGGCGAGTCCCCCTCCTCAACAAGGCACATGTACAGTCATGCCAATGAACATCTAAATGATTCAGAGAAAGATTGGGAGAAAGTGCTGTGGTCAGATGAGACCAAAATTGATCTCTTTGGCATTAACTCGACTCGCCGTGTTTGGAGGAAGAAAACTGTTGACCTAAGATTACCATCCCTACAATCAAGCACGGAGGTGGAAACATGATGCTTTGGGGCTGTTTCTCTGCTAAAGGTACTGGCCAACTTTGACGCATTGAGGGGCCAATTGTAAAATCTTGGATGAGAACCTTCTTCTCTCAGCCAGAACACTAAAGATGGGTTGTGGATGGGTCTTCCAGCATGATAATGACCCAAAACACACCACCAAGGCAACAAAGGAGTGGCTCAAGAAGAAGCACATTAAGGTCATGGAATGGCCTAGTCAGTCTCCAGACCTTTTTTTTTTTTTTAAATCTTTATTTAATTAATTTTTACAAGAGACAAACATAAAACAATATATATTAAAGCGCAAGGAATTTACATTTGTAATTTCATATCTGGTCCCATTTATACCCCTCCCCTGTCCCCCCACCCTCCCCTCTTTGCATGACATATATTGAGGCTATCTCCAATGCTCCTAATTTTGTCCAATAATCCTGGCATACAACGTGCAGAGCCATCTACAGTGGTGTGAAAAAGTGTTTGCCCCTTCCTCATTTCCTGTTCCTTTGCATGTTTGTCACACTTAAGTGTTTCGGAACATCAAACCAATTTAAACAATAGTCAAGGACAACACAAGTAAACACAAAATGCAATTTGTAAATGAAGGTGTTTATTATTAAAGGTGAAAAAAAATAAAAACCATCATGGCCCTGTGTGAAAAAGTGATTGCCCCCCTTGTTAAAACATACTATAACTGTGGTTGTCCACACCTGAGTTCAATTTCTCTAGCCACACCCAGGCCTGATTATTGCCACACCTGTTCACAATCAAGGCATCACTTAAATAGGAGCTGCTTGACACAGTAAGGTCCACCAGATCCTTAAAAGCTACACATCATGCCGAGACCCAAAGAAATTCAGGAACAATTGAGAAAGAAAGTAATTGAGATCTATCAGTCTGGAAAGGGTTATAAAAGCCATTTCCAAAGCTTTGGGAATCCAGCGAACCACAGTGAGAGCCATTATCCACAAATGGCGAAGACATGGAACAGTGGTGAACCTTCCCAGGAGTGGCCGGCCGTCCAAAATTACCCCAAGAGCGCAGCGACGACTCATCCAAGAGGTCACAAAAGACCCCACAACAACGTCCAAGGAACTGCAGGCCTCACTTGCCTCAGTTAAGGTCAGCGTTCATGCCTCCACCATCAGGAAAAGACTGGGAAAAAATGGCCTGCATGGCAGAGTTCCAAGGAGAAAACCACTGCTGAGCAAAAAGAACATCAAAGCTCGTCTCAATTTCTCCACAACACATCTTGATGATCCCCAAGACTTTTGGGACAACATTCTGTGGACCGATGAGAAAAAAGTGGAACTCTTTGGAAGGTGTGTGTCCAAGTATATCTGGCGTAGAAGGAACACTGCATTTCAGAAAAAGAACATTATACCAACAGTAAAATATGGTGGTGGTAGTGTGATGGTCTGGGGCTGTTTTGCTGCTTCAGGACCTGGAAGACTTGCCGTGATAAAAGGAACTATGAATTCTGCTGTCTACCAAGAGATCCTGAAGGAGAATGTCCGACCATCTGTTCGTGTACTCAAGCTGAAACGAACTTTGGTTCTGCAGCAGGACAATGATCCTAAACACACCAGCAAGTCCACCACCGAATGGCTGAAGAAAAACAAAATGAAGACTTGGAGTGGCCTAGCCAAAGTCCTACCTGAATCCTATTGAGATGTTGTGGTATGACCTTAAAAAGGCCGGTAATTGTTGCTGCTAAGGGTGGCCCAACCAGTTTTGGTTGCAGTTGTTGCTGCTAAGGGTGGCCCAACAGTTATTAGGTTTAGGGGGCAATCACTTTTTCAGGGCCATGATGGTTTGGATTTTTTTTTACCTTTAATAATAAACACCTCATTTACAAATTGCATTTTGTGTTTACTTGTGTTGTCCTTGACTATGTTTTAAATTGGTTTGATGTTCTTAAGTGTGACAAACATGCAAAGGAACAGGAAATGAGGAAGGGGGCAAACACTTTTTCACACCACTGTATCTGGTAATCTCAATGTAATATCTCCATGAATTTTTAAACTCGTTCCATTCTGACCACTTGTTTCTTTGTTCTGAGTTTTCCCCTTGCCCCCCCACGTGTGATTCAGTGCTGTCTAATCTTTGAGTCGCGTTTACTCCAAAAATCCAATCCAATCGTCGGGCACGCAGGCTCACGCCACTTCAACGGTATTAGGTTTTTGGCTTCATTTAAAAGAATAGGTATTAAAGATGATATATATTGTTTCCCTGGTGTCTCAGTCCCGTGGAAGAGTACCACCCAAGGATCCACTGGAATCTCTTCCTTAGTTATAAAGCAAATTAATTCTAATATTTCTCTCCAATATTTTACGATTACAGGGCACCCCCACCAGATATGTGCCGCCGTTCCCTTTATTTTACATCCCCGCCAGCAGTCCGAGACAGTGCTCCCCTGTATCTTACTAAGCCTATCGGGAGTGAGGTACCACCTAGAGAAACATTTAAAGTTAGTTTCAACAGATTTCATAGAAAACGCTGAGCTGTGTATAATCTTAGATATTTTTCCTAACTTATTTTGAGTGCAGTGTGAACCTAACTCTTCCTCCCATTTCATGACGTATGGAGGTACACTCAGTGCTTCCTCGCTTATTAATATTTTATATATCCGGGATATATTATTCTTAGTGGTCTCACGTACGCACAGACTCTCCAACCGGTTCAGCTCGTCTTTACCATGTAGCGGTTGAGGAAGACTCCCTACAAAATGTTTTAACTGTGTGTACCTCCAGAGGTCAATGTCCATTAACTCCGTGTTTAAGCTCAATTCGTGAAATGTGCAAATTTTCCCATTTTTTATAATATCTTTTAATTGTGCCCCGTCTTGTTTTATCCAATTCCCCCCCACTTCCCTCCTACCTGGTTCAAAAAGTGTATTATTTTTTAAAAAAATTAGAGGTGAATTGTATTTCCATTTATGCCTTCTAAATATGTTATCCCATAAATCCAGTGTTACCCGTGTTATTTCATGTGTTTTGTCCCCCAATGTTCTAGCTTTTGGTGGGTTCCATATTTCATGTCCTAGGTGACTACTACTTACTATGTTCTCTAAACTGTTCCATCTCTTATCCCCGTCCTTCGCCCATTCTATTACCCTTGAAATAGACACTGCCATAAAAGTTTTTTCGAAGTCCGGGATAGCGAGCCCTCCCTGTTTTTTTTCCCTGCCTAAGATCTTAGCTGAGATACGCGGTTTTTTATTAGACCAGATAAATCGTGAGATTATTTGATTCAAAGTTTTAAAGAATATTTGGGGTAAAGACAGTGGAAGCATCTGAAACTTGTAGTTAATTTTGGGGGCTACTATCATTTTTATTGCATTAATGCGGCCAGTCCAAGAGAGAGGCCGAGATCCCATTCTATGAGTTTCTTTTTTTATCTCATTGAGTAGGGGAATATAGTTTAATAAGTACATTTTTTTTGTTGTATCAGCTAGGGTTACCCCCAGATATTCAATGTTTTCTCGCCAGGGAAAATTAAATTCTTTTGAGAGCAGATCTACCTCCTTCTTGTTGATGTTGATATTTAAAATTTCCGACTTGTTGAGATTAATTTTCAGGTTTGATGTCTTGCCAAATGATTTTAGCACCTTCAGCAAATTGGGTAATGTGGTCCTGGGGTTTGATATAAAAAAGAGAACATCATCGGCAAAAGCCGCAAGTTTGTGCTCCTCACTACCAGCTCTTATTCCTGATATATCCACACAGTCCCGAACCCTGCACAGCAAAGGCTCCAGGGACAGGACGAACAGGAGGGGTGAGAGGGGGCACCCCTGCCTCGTTCCATTCCTCATTGTAAAGATTGCGGAGGCCATCCCATTAACCCTTACCGAGGCCTGCGGCTGCTGATACAAGATTCCAATCCATTTCAGTATTCTTGGGCCGAACCCCATTGCTTCCAACGTACCCATCATATGTCCCCAGTCTACCCTGTCAAACGCTTTCTCAGCGTCAATTGACAGGAGTAGACTGGGGACCCTCCCCGTCCTCGCAACCTCCAGGAGCAAGAGGGCCCGCACCCCATTGTCGCGTCCCTCCCTCCCCGTTACAAATCCGACTTGGTCGGAATGTACTAATTTAGTAATCTTTTCTTTGAGCCTGTTAGCTAGTACTTTTGCATATAATTTGGTGTCAACGTTTAATAACGCAATTGGGCGATAACTAGAACAAAGGGTCCTATCTTTGCCTTCTTTTTGTATTAGTGTAATAGAAGCCAAAAGGGCCTCCCTACCCATAGAGCACTCCGTCCCTAGTTTATTCCAGAAGTGACATAATTTTGGGATCAGGATTTCTTTATATTTTTTATAATATGCTAGAGAAAAACCGTCAGGGCCCGGGCTCTTCTCATTAGAGGAGCTACTCAGGGCCTTATGGATTTCTTCTTCAGTTATAGCACTGTCCAGCTCAAGCCTGTCATTGTGGGAAAGTACTGGGAGGACACACTCTTTCAGGAAATCAAGATCACCTTCTGTGCCCGGCGGGATGTAGCTACCCCCGTGCCGAACGTCGTATAATTCTTCATAGTAGGCCTTAAATTCATTTGCTATTTCTTTTGTAGTGTTTACCAACATCCCAGATTTGTTCTGTATCTTCTCAATATAATTCCTTTCTCTTTTCTTTTTAAGCATGTTTGCTAGAAATTTACTACACCTGTTACTCCCCTGGTATCGCTCTCTGGCTATTTAAAAAAAAACACTTAGAGGACTCCTGCTCCATGGCTGTTAACATCTCCTCCCTTTTATTCAGCAGACTATGGAAAGTTTCTTGTTTATGGTGAACCGCACTTTTATGTTCCTGTTCTAGCTTAGATAGTTCCACCGTGAGGTCCTGAATCCTAGCCTGCCTTTCCTTTTTTTTTCCCGCACCGATGGAGATGAGGATACCCCTAACGTAGGCTTTGTGGGCCTCCCAGAGTGTCGCTGGAGAAACATCTCCTGTTTCATTATTTGCAAAAAAAAACTCTATTTCCCTTTTAACTATCTCAGATGATCCAACATCCGAGATTAGCTTATCATTAAGCCGCCATGTAAATGATTGTCTCTGGAAGTCGGGGGTCTCCATCTCCATCGAGACCGGGGCGTGATCCGACAGCGTCGTCACCTCGATCTTAGTTATCTTTATTTGATCAAGAAGTCTGTGATCGATAATAAAGTAGTCTAAACGGGAATGGGTCCCATGTACTGGGGAGAAAAAGGTGTAGTCTCTCCGTTTTGCATGCATCACGCGCCAGGCATCTATCAATTGGAGGTTCCGCAGTTTATCCTTCAGTTTTTTTAACTGCGTATGGCTTGGTATCTTGGCCTGTGATGTAGTATCATAGTAGGGGTCCATACAAAAGTTAAGATCCCCCGCTAAGATCACACCCCCCTCCTGAAACCCTTTTAGCCGTCCCAGTACCTGACTCATAAATTTAATTGGGTTTTTATTAGGAGAGTAGACGTTAACCAATGTGAACAGCTCCCCTCCTACGTTACCCTTTAAGAAGAGATACCGCCCCTCAGGGTCCACCAGCCTATCTATCAATTTAAATCTTATATTGTCCGAAAATCCACTGGCCACCCCCTTGGAGCCCCTAGAGGGGGAGTCGCTGTAAAACCACATCGGGAAATTCCTAGAGTAAATCTTATGCCGCGTACACACGTGCAGACTTTTGCCGGCGGACTTAGTCCAGCGGACAATACCGCCGGACTTTCCAGCTGGGTCCGCTGGACTTTCCGAGCGTGTGGACTTGCCCACACACGTGCGGACTTGCCCACACACGCACGGACGGATAATCCGCCGGCCAAAGTCCGCGGGACTTTTGAAAATGAACGGACTTGCCCACACACGGAGCAGTCCGTTCATTTCGAACGTAACTTCAGGTACGTAGCTAGCGTAGGCAGTAAATGCCGGCGCGCTAGCTCCGTCACCTGTCATGGATTTAAAGGGAATCCCCACGCCGAAAAACGGCGTGGGGGTCCCCCCCAAATCCATGTCAGACCCTTATCCGAGCACGCAGCCTGGCAGGCCAGGAAAGGGGTGGGGACGAACGAGCGCCCCCCCCTCCTGAGCCGTACCAGGCCGCGTGCCCTCAACATGGGGGGTGCCCTGGGGAAAGGGGGGCCGTGCGGCCCCCCCCACCCCCAAAGCACCTTGTCCCCATGTTGATGAGGACAAGGGCCTCTTCCCGACAACCCTGGCCGTTGGTTGTCGGGGTCTGCGGGCGGGGGCTTATCGGAATCTGAGAGCCCCCTTTTATAAGGGGGCCCTCAGATCCCGGCCCCCCACCCTATGTGAATGAGTATGGGGTACGATGTACCCCTACCCATTCACCTAAGGTGTAAAATGTAAAGTAAAAAAAACACACACACACTTTTGAAAAAATAGTTTTTTGCACTGCTCCGGGGGTCTTCTTCCGTCTTGGGGGTCTTCTCGCCGGACTCCCCCGCCATTTACCAAGCTCTTTTACCGAGCGGGGGAAGTCCGGCTACCTTCTTCGTCGTCGCCGCCGTCGTCTGGGGGTCTCGATCCGCCTTCGGGGGTCTTCCGGGGGTCTC
Source organism: Lithobates sylvaticus (assembly GCA_028564925.1). Taxonomy (NCBI): domain Eukaryota; kingdom Metazoa; phylum Chordata; class Amphibia; order Anura; family Ranidae; genus Lithobates; species Lithobates sylvaticus. The sequence goes on from CM053029.1 coordinate 101,047,381, forward strand.
TTCTGTTCTTGCGGCGGTCGTCCGCCGGCGCCGCCTTCTTCTTCTTCTTGTCCTTCTTCTTTTTCTTCTTCTTCCGATGTTGACCCGACGCTCTCTCTGCCCGGAATGCCTGTGCCGCGCTGCGCTGGGACTTATATAGGGGCATGGGGACAGGGTCACATGCTCATGTCACATGGTGACCCCGCCCCCTTGTGTTGTCACAGTCCCGGAGGATGCTGGGACTGTGACATCGCAAGGGGGCAGGGTCACCATGTGACATGAACATGTGACCCTGTCCCCATGCCCCTATATAAGTCCCAGCGCAGCGCGGCACAGGCATTCCGGGCAGAGAGAGCGTCGGGTCAACATCGGAAGAAGAAGAAGAACAAGAAGAAGGACAAGAAGAAGGAGAAGGCGCCGGCGGCGCGGAAGACGACGACCGCCGCAAGAACAGAAGAGACCCCCGGAAGACCCCCGAAGGCGGATCGAGACCCCCAGACGACGACGACGGCGGCGACGACGAAGAAGGTAGCCGGACTCCTCCGCTCGTGAAAGAGCTAGGTAAAAGAGCAGAAGAGAGCGGAGGAGTCCGGCGAGAAGACCCCCAAGACGGAAGAAGACCCCCGGAGCAGTGCAATAAAATATTTTTTCAAAAGTGTGTGTGTTTTTGTACTTTACATTTTACACCTTAGGTGAATGGGTAGGGGTACATCGTACCCCATACTCATTCACATAGGGTGGGGGGCCGGTATCTGGGGGCCCCCTTATTAAAGGGTGCTCCCAGATGCCGATAAGCCCCCGCCCGCAGACCCCGACAACCAACGGCCAGGGTTGTCGGGAAGAGGCCCTTGTCCTCATCAACATGGGGACAAGGTGCTTTGGGGTGGGGGGGCCGCACGGCCCCCCTTTCCCCAGGGCACCCCCCATGTTGAGGGCACGCGGCCTGGTACGGCTCAGGAGGGGGGGGGGCGCTCGTTCGTCCCCACCCCTTTCCTGGCCTGCCAGGCTGCGTGCTCGGATGAGGGTCTGACATGGATTTGGGGGGAACCCCCACGCCGTTTTTTCGGCGTGGGGAGTCCCTTTAAATCCATGCCAGCTTACGGAGCCAGCGCGGCGGCATTTAGTGCCTACGCTAGCTACGTAACCTGAAGTCACGTGCTAAATGAACGGACTTGCCGATGAGCGGCAAGTCCGTTCATTTTCAAAAGTCCCGCGGACTTGCCTACTAACGGCGGGATTGTCCGCCGGACTGCCAAGTCCAGCGGATAATTTTAAAACCAAACTTAAAACTTTGGCGCCAAAAAGTCCGCCGGACTTTGGCGCCAAAAAGTCCGCCGGCGCCCACACACGAGGGGATTATCCGCGGGACTTCGGTCCAGCGGATAATCCCGCGGGATAGTCCCTTCGTGTGTACGCGGCATTAGTATTACTCTCATGGATCAGGTGCGTTTCCTGCAAAAAGACTATGTCGGCCTGGAGCCTCTGAAGTTCTCTTAGAATTTTATACCTTTTCACCACCGAATTCATACCTCTCACGTTGTATGTCAGAAATTTAATACAATGATTAACCATTTCCTAGAAGGGGCGCTACGAGAAGCCTTTTATTTTTACCTTTTCATCCTTGTATGTCAGAAATTTAATACAATGATTAACCATTTCCTAGAAGGGGCGCTACGAGAAGCCTTTTATTTTTACCTTTGATCCTTTTAAACAGTCTAGCAAAGAGGTTCCCCCCCTCCCCTACCCCCTTTTCTCCCCCCACCCCTCCAACCCTCCCTCCCAAGTTCCCGCCCCCCCCTCCAACCTCCCCCCCCCTCCCGGCCGCATCTCGGCCATGTGCAAACTTTGGGGCGTCTGCATGGAAACCCCCCTGTCTGCCTTCGGAGCTAGGGTGTAGCTCAGACCCTAAGGCACCTCTCGGGCTCCACCCCCAAGGTCTGGGGGGAGGGGGGGAGCCCCCCCGGGGTCGCCAGGCCCTCCCCCCCAAGCCCTCAGCTGCCCGAAACCCCCCCCCAGCCTCCCGGCCCGCCCACCGTACCCCTCCCGCCAACACATAACACATTATGGTCCACATAGGTGGGCCCAAAATAAAGAAGGTAAATTAATAATAAATAGAAAAAAGAAAAAAAGAAGAAAGGGCCCTAAAAGAGTGAAGGGCACCAGTCCAGAGTCCTTTATCAGCGAACCGGGGTCACCTCACCCCCCCCTCCCCCCCCACAGACTAATCTCCGGGAGATACCCTGAAAACATTCCACCGAGGCCCCCCGACACCCCCCCCCCCCAAAAGAAACTAGGAAGGGATTACAGGGACGGGAATCCCCACATCATGACAAAATTTTTGAAGTTCATCTACAAATTTCAGCCGAAACGTCTTCCCTTCTTTAATGACAATTAATGACGCCGGGAAACCCCAGCTGTATTTCAGATTTGCAGCTCTTAGTAAGGCCAGGAGGGGTTTCAACTGGCGCCTACGCGAGAGTGTTCCAGCAGAAATGTCTGAAAAAATCTGTAAATCCACGGTCTCAAATTTCAAGGGTGGAATAGATCTCAATTTTGTCCAGATTATAGATTTATCCTCATATGCATGGAATTTAATAATAACGTCTCTAGGTATACCTTCCCCTAGGCCAGGGGGCTTCCTAATACGATGTACTCTGTCAATTTTTAATGCTGATCCCTCTGGTCTACCCAGTAATGGGTTAAATAAACATTGCATTTTTATTATCAAGTCTTCCCCCTGCTGTTCGGGGATACCCCTAATCCGCAGATTCTGCCTCCTGTTTTGGTTCTCTTGATTTTCTATTTGGTACTGTATGTCTCTGTGTTTTAAATTCATCTCCGTCATTTGTGATTTCGATTCCAAAATTTCCTGAGCTTGAATTACCACCAGGTCCTCGACTTTCCCCACCCTGTTCAACACCTGGTTCATGTCTGTCCTGACGTTGGCAATTTCTGTTTTAATAACATTTTCAAGCTTGGTAAACATTTCTACTATTTCTATTTTTGTTGGGATGGGTGAAATAATTCTTTGCTCCCCGGAAAAGCTGGAGTCCCGGGTCCCCTCCATTCCACCGTCTGCTCTGGCCTGTTCCGCCTGCTCTGCCCTCTGTTTCTCCGCCTCCCGTTTTTTATCTTTTGGGGCCTGTTTTTTCTCCATCTCAGGGCTTTTAAGGCTAATGTCTTTAAGATATTTCTGTATTGTACTCGTATTTAAATTTTCCTTGGGGGTTTTAGGCTCCGTTCCTCGCTGGCCCAAAAAAAAAAAAAAAAAGACAGAATGCCTTGATATATATACTGTTGCTAGTAAACAAAAGCTGTAAGTTAAATCAGGTATTCAGTATTCATCCTGGGAAAGGGAGAGCCCCTCCTGAAAAAAAAAAAAAGAGCACCCCCTTACGGTCTCCAGTCCAGCAGATCTAAGTTCTTAGCATTTAATACAGAAGTTCATTTCTAAACTTTAGGTGCTGCATCTTCATTGAGCAGGGGGGTGGAGGGTGAGCAAATAATTTTCTTTTACACAGTATCTCAAGAGGGGTAAAATAATACCTGTGGGAGGCCCGCCACGGCCTCCCCCTTGCTGCAGAAGGTCAGGACGAGTGGAGTGGAGTGGAAGACGCCGGGAAGCAGGTGTAAAGCGCCGAGGGTGTCAGTGTTCTTCCTTCCTTCCTTTCCTCCGAGTTCTGGATGGTGCGGCGTTCCGGAGTTGCGCTGAGGGAGACAGGTGCAAGCGCCTGCCGGAATCAAAAGCCCCACCGAGGACTAACTGCAGGATGGGGCTGATCGTCTTTCCTAGGGCACATCATCCGGATGTTGTTCTGTGTGCCCGGATGGTCTTGGGGGGAACGGACCGGCGGCCGTGCTCGGATATACGGCCGGGTGGGGAGAAAAGCCCGAGCAGCGATCATGAGACGGGGCGGCGTGGGCTTACACATCCAAGCCGGCTCCCGCTGTCTCCGGGTGAGAGATCCCAGCGTCCCACATGGTGCCAGCGTCTGGCCCCTCCCCTAGCGCTGGCGTCTCACGTCAGAATCCTCCCCCGCTGCGGGATGAGAAGAATGATTGAGTCAGTCTCCAGACCCTAATCCTATAGAAAATTTATGAAGTGAGCTTAAACTTCGAGTTGCCAAGCTACAGCCCTGAAACCTTAAAGATTTAGAGAAGATCTGTACAGAAGAGTGGACCAGTGAGGTGTATAAACCTGGTCACCAACTTCAAGAAATGTCTTACCTCTGTGCTTGCCAACAAGGGTTTCTCCATTATGTACCAAGTCATGTTTTGCTTGGGGATCAAATACTTATTTTACTCACTGAACTGCAACTCAATTTATAACATTTGTACCATATGTATTTTCTTGATTTTTGGTTGATTTCTCTATCAATTAAAATACACCTATGATAAAAATTATAGACCCTTAATTTCTTTGTAAGTGGGCAAATCTTCAGGGGATCAAATAATTATTTTCCCCACTGTATATATATATTTCATCTGCATATTTATCTGTTTGCCTGGTGTTTAATTTTAAGGTGGGACCTAGAAACAATAGAGGGCAGAAATACAGTAATTTGTATGCAGGAGCAGCTTCTGCCTAATGTTTGTATACACTAGTGTAGCGGCCATAACCCCAAGGGGCAGCCTTGACTTTCTGGGCTTACCAATTACCTCCTCGTAGCTTGTCGGTTGTTGTCTAGGGGTTCCCAGGGTTAGTACCCAGTGACTTCAGATGCTGACACATAAAAGTCCTTTTCAAGGTTTTTATTTTGCAGGGTATAACATCCAAAATAACACAGTCTCTGATAGGAATAGAGGGCACGGGTGATAAAACTCAGGCACTTTGAACTGCTGACATCCAATGAATGTCTCTAATTAACCCAGAGAGTAGCCACTCCCAGCTGGGCGCTTCACTGCCGGATAAACCTCTAGCCAGAGATCTAGCAGCTAACATGTGATCTGGAAACTTTGCAAAGTCTCTGCCACAGACTAGATTGTAACTGAAGATAAGTAGGAACCTTTCTCGCAGTATCTGTATCTCTCAGCCTTCTTGGCGATACTGCATAAAGTGTGGATTCTTTAGTTTCCATACAACTCAGCTCCCACTCTCTTACTGAGCAGCCAGCTTGTTGGCCCTCCTCCGAAGATTCCTCCCCTGGTCACTTGTACGAGTTGCCATGTCCCTCCAATACCGAGACCACACCGGGACGCCTTTGAATCCTCCTTCAGTTACTGGGCCTCGGACTAGCCAGTTCCGAGACTCGGGAACAGACGGATCCCTGCCCCAGACCATGAGGGCCTCTGGGGTTGGTCGGATTGACCATGCTTGTGGGACGGCAAACACTCCTGGGCCTGGGACCCCTTGCGGGGCTGCCCCGGACCGGAACCAGGAATTAAAGCAGCAGCCAAACCCTGAACACGTGACTTCAGCACCATAAATACCCCTTCCCAGACTACGCAGCGTGGCCAGACGCGCCCACTGATTGACTACGGGAAATATTGGTACCTAACACGTCCAACCAGGCCTGGTTCTTGGCCTGTCATGGGTGCCTCACTGCACCTATGACCAGGCAGAACCTTAGTACAGCCCAGCCAGACTGATGCCAAAGTAAATCCTGTACAATTAACCCCCAGAACTCCATTACAGTTCTGAGAAAAAATAAATTTGCACTGATAGCGCACACTTAGTAAAGTGTGACCGCTACACTACCTAGCAAGGTTCTCTTTTTTTTGCTCTGCCCTATGCCAAAACCTACCTTGGCTTATGTACTGAAGGGGGCAATGTCACCTTCTTTCCGACAATATCCAGGGGAAGAAGAAGCATTAGCTTATATGCTGACTCTGGTTGCTGGTGATCTTGTGAATGTAAGGTGGACCGTAAAATACAGTACTGTACTTAAAGCTCAGGGTCAAACTAAACCTCAAATTGAATAGGTCATTTTATTAGTTCTGTCAACTTTCGGGGGAAGGTTTCTGAAGCATTTTTATCTCCTCTCCCAGATTCTTGAATCAGTCATGTGTCTTCAGTAAAAAGAAAAGCCCTGTACAGAGAGGGTGGGATTAAGGAACAGCCCATTTGTGATACTCAAATTCTTGTGATTATTGGGCTGTATATTACAAATTTTAATATTAGGGAAGATTAACTTATGCAGTGAGTGCCCCGTGGACCCACATCTCCCCCTGGCAACTGCTGGACTGTGTGCACAGCCTCTCAGGGAGAGAAAAGCCGGCGCCAACCAGGAAGGACAAGAAATAGGGGTGGCAAGACTAATATCAGCACTGTGATTCATAGCTGCTAAGGAAAACTCCTGGGAAAGGGTGACACAAATAAAGAACAACAATGATTCTTAAAAAGCGCCTAGAACCAGGCTGTAATATCCTGAATAAATAAAATATCTGGGTATGAGTCACAGTCTTGTAATTCCCAAACTTTCAGAGAGTTTATTGTCCCTATGAAATCATAGGGTAACCATAAAAACAGTCTAAAAATTGTGTATAATGGCTGTGCAAACCAATAACTCCAATCAGATGTGAATTCCACCAATGGCTGAAACCACCCTACTTGCCCATAAATGGAGATGTACAGGATAGTTCCTCAGCTCTGACAGGCCTCTGCAAGATGTTGTGTAGCTGGGCTGTATAGGGGAGCTGGTGGGAAAGGTAGGGGTTGTAGATGTCTAGCGAAGTGTGTGGCACTGCAATCGACAGCGACCGGAAGACACTGCAGCTGTTCGTCCATGGAGATACCGCATCTGCGTATGAGGCGACTGGTGATGATGTCACTCGCTTGCGCCAGAACACCAGAGCGGAAGCCACTGGAAGGAATGGACTCCTGGGATGCAAGCCTGGTATGCGTGGTCCTGTCACTATGACAACATGTTTCACGTGCCTGTGCCTTGTCAAGTCATGTGATGGGACGAACCAAGAAGAAATATTTAAAACAATAGGGCCGAAAATAGGCGGAGGGGGCTGGATTAGAATAATGAGCTTTTGTTTTTTTTGTTTTTTTTACAATATACATTTTTGAGAATACAAGTATGCAATTAATGCAAATAGTATCATAAGAAATAAAATAATGTACAGGGAAAACATGAAAAATTGGGTTAGTTAAAGATGAATTAACATTTTAGGATAAGATGAGCTACATGGAAGCAACATTTAACTAAATAAACTTCTTTGGAACAAAAAAAGAAAAAAAAAAAAGGGGGAAGCTATGAAATAATTTTAATGGTATAACTCAGAATTGTAAGAGAGTTCAAAAAGGTCAGACATATTTAAATAAGTAAGCCACATGGAAGATGAAAATGAAAATGGCAACTGCTTCAAGTGCCCATAAAGCTACTTTCACACTGGGGCGCTAAGCGCGCTGGGGGTAAAACTGCGCTATATTTAGCCGCACTTTACCGTCGTTTAAGCTGCGCAATTGTGAAACTCTTTTATAGGGCAAGTTTTTCCTTTTGTAGAGAGGCTGCAACATTCTGGACAAATTTACACATCGTGCATCATTTTTGCTTGCATTGTGACATGCCCACTAGTTGGATCAGGGGGGTGTGGATGGTGGGATCTGGCTTGGGTTTGCTGATCTTACTTGGCACAATTTGGCTCTTGATATTTTTGGCCTTGCGGTAGGAAACTTTGGGTTTGGATGTTAGGGTGGAACCCAGAAAAGGATCTTTCAGCAGGATGGGTCTGTTCTTGATGAAGATTTTTTCCATTTGTCTGAAGCGGTCATGGACCTGGGTGGTAAACCTTGTTGGCTGGAGCCCTTCTGACATGTAGGGTTTGGGTGTCGGTTTAGCCTGATACTGATGGAAAGCATCAGCTACGAGAGCTGGGGGTATCCCTTGTCCAGCAATTTTTGGGTCTTCAGAGGACGGAATCACGAAACGCATCAGAGCGTGGCCACGCGACGTTACGGTCAGACACAGCCAGCACCTCCTGTGACTCATCACGCCGATCGAGCAGAGGAAACGCCGGTCGTTGGTGAGATAGACGCTGTGGTGATAGCTGACATGCTGATATGCTGATTTTAAATGTTCTTAATGTAAGCGCAATTTGTATGTGGGGAACCAAATCGTTTAATAAAGGGTATAACACTATATTAGCTTTTATGTGTATCCTTACATGCTTTTGCCTATTGATGTACATCTGACCATATCTGGAGGAGTAAGAGTTCTGAGCGAACTGAGAAGCACAAGTGTTATCCTTATTAAAGCCTGATTGCATACTACCTTTGGTAAGCAGCCATCCATTGGGGAGTGCACATGGTGGAAACGGTGACGGTGTAGGAGATCAGAACTATTACCCTTAAATGTTTTGGTGGATTGGACACCTCTCTCTATTCTCCTTTTGTTTATATGGACAATGACATGCAATTTAGGAATGAAGCTGTTATAACACTAATATGTTGGCTCATATAGAATGAGAATATATATGTGCTCTGAGTGAAAACTGTCTATCAGATTCAATTTAACCACGATTGCATGTATCTATTGATTCATTTTTATATTTTATTAATTACTGACTAATGAGTGGTATAGAGTGGTATAATACAGAAATATACCCATATCGCTATGCAAATGAGAATTTGAAATTCCCTTTGTCTTAGCCAGGGGATTAGTGGCGTGAAAAACCTTGGAGAAGTAATTGGTCAGTAGGTTTGGGATTTATCCGCTTTAAAATGGGTTTCCTGTAGGAAAACCATCTTAGGTTTGGATCTAGAGAGTTCACTTAGTAAAGAAGACCTCTTCTCGGGAATGTTAAGACCCTTGGTATTTTGAGAGATCAACGTGGGTATTTCCCCAATTCTGAGTAGGCCATATTGATGAAAAAAAAAGGGGGAGGGGGGGGGGTTAGGGGGAAGAATAAGAGTGAGGAGGAACCTTCAGAAAGTTATAGCAAGAGAAAACTAACAATGCCTATGTAAGTATAGGCAGTAGTCTAATACCAATGGCAAGTGTCTGTAGAGATTCTTAAAATTTTTCTAAGATTAGCTTAATCTCAGATGCTAATACTTGCAGAGCAGCCTTGTGTGTCAAGCTAGGGGCTGAGCAGGCCAGTGGGGTGAAGCTTGAGAGGTATCTGGAGTGCCAAGCTAGGGACCCAGCAGAGAAGCAGAGTGACGCTTGAGGAAGATACCACTGTGAAGATTGGAGGAGCTCAAGGGATTCAGTGGCAGTGAATCAGCGGGTCTAGTGAGAAACCGGGAGCTCAGTGGGCTGAAGAACTACAAGGAGTCATTGTAGTGGAAGTGAAAGGAACTGTTAAGTTTTGTGTTAGGAACTGTTAAGGACTGTTGCCATAAGAGACAGCATTCCTGCACATGCAGATGTGGCGTCTTGCTGGTTGCCTTCTCCTGCATGGATGTCCTCCTTTTGAAGTCTCAGAGTCTGCCAATTGAACTTGCAACTACTTAAGGGTGTCCTGGCCCTAACCCTATTTCTCGCAAAAGTTTGTTAAGAGAAATAAAAATCTTTTAGATTCAAGAAGTGTCTGGCGCCCAATGACTTTAATCACCTTGCACCCACCATGCCTCATAACCCACTATATACAGAGGGGTGTCAGCTATCTCTGACCCTGGAGGTTCTCATTAGACCGAAGGAGGCCTGAGGCCTTGCTACATTATAAACTACACTAATAACCTCTGTCCATTATGGCTGGGTAAATAACTGTAAATGCTTTTAAAAATCAAAGAAGAAAGTCCATCTTGAAGCGTCTCTTCTGGAACAGGAGGTTTTGCAAGGGGAAGTTGTAAATATTTATTGATGACTAGCAAGGTAAAGCCGTACTGAGATGAAATGTTTAGTCTTAATTGTTGGTTTTAGTGGGAGGTACCGGCAAGTGGTCTGGTAGTTTGATGTGATCATCTTGTGAAAAGAGAGTAAAATTCCCTTAGGTGATCAGGTACAGATCAAAAGTTCTGGTATGTGGGGCGATGAAAATCACAACATTGATTTGTGAGAAGCAGAGTGGGGTTCGGGGTAAAGAGGGTGGTAGTAATTGAGTCTTGGGCCAAGTTGAATATCTTCTGTTGAAGAGAGCCAGTTTGTTAGTAGCCATAACGAATAAAGGATCTTTCGCTGAAGGCATATGGCAAGCTGGGTTACTTGCTCTTGGGGGAAGTACAGGACATGATTACCATTATAAGCATTGAGAAAGTTTTATGTCTTATGATAAGGAAAAACAAAAAACTTGTTAAAGCAATGGATTTTAGGACATGGAGCCCTAATGATAAAAATATGATTTAAAATATAGTGAAAGATCAGGCATCGTTATTGGATCTAAATGATCTTGATCTTGGAGTGTTAGGGAAGAAGCTCTGATTGTTGTGCTTCTGGTATTTACCCTTTTGTGTGGTGTGTTTGTTGGAGAGGTATGGGATGGCGGTGGAGAGCCGCAAGTGAGAACTGGCAGTTTAAATTCTTGGTACTAGTCAGGTAGGTGCACTTGTGGCAGATGCAAATTTTCACAGAAATCACATAGTTCATGTGACATCCTTAGATTAGGCATCCTTAGCAGGTGTTGTTTCCCATTTGAGATGACTTGTAAAGCAAAGGGAAATTTCCATCTATAAGAATGACCGTTCTCCCTCAGAGCCTCCAGCAGAGGGCACAGCGCTTTCCTGTTATTCAGTGTAATGGGGGAGAGATCCTGAAAGAGATTAATAGGATCTGAGGGCAATGAGATCATTCTGTCTTGCCTTGTTCTGAATTTCCTCCTTTAGATCCCATACACACTATTAGATTTTCCGTAGATTTTTGTCTTCAAATTTTCCGATAGCATATAATATGAGGTCAAACCTTAAGGGCTCTTTCACACATGCAGATCGTTCAGGCCCGCCTGTCAGTTTTTCAGGCAGACCTGAACAGATGCTACATGCACCTAAATGGAGCGACGGATGTTAGCGGTGACATATCCGCTCCGCTCGGATTGGATCAGATGAAAACGGACAGGCGGTCTGTTTTCATCCGATCTCCCCATAGAGGAGAGCGGGGCTCATGCACAGGTACATATAATATTATATATGGATCCTTCAAAGCTGTCCTTCTCGCGGCGGAGCGCTGCCATCTTGCCTGTTAGTGTGTTGCCTAGGGTTGCCACCTGTATGGGATTGACCTGGACAATCCGGGTTTTGACACTTTTGCTCGGGTTTGACTCCACTTCAAACCCGGACACACAGCATACTTCCAATCCCAAACATCACTTAAATCTGTTCTGGGGATGGTGCCAGTGCCGATCCAGGGAGGGCTTCTGTCAGCTACCCCTGCCCGGCGCCTCTTCCCCCTCCAGTCCCCTCAATAAACACCTTTGAGGTGTATTATTGCTAGGAGCGGCCATGTCCCAACAAACAATGACACGCTCCAGCTCCGCCCCCTAACTCCGGCTCCCAGTGCACTGCCAGGCTTGCAGCAGCTGCGGCTTCTCTGCCAGCGGCTCATTCAACCCTCCCTGCTCTCCCTGCATCTACAACGAAGGAGGAGGAGAAGCAGGGGGTGGGGCGGGGTATGCACACTCCAGCATCCAGCCTCGCGCCCGCAGCATCTACTGAAGCCCATGCCGGCAGCCTAATTTGCTGTAAGGTACAGTACATTCTCTTCTCTGGGGTAGGAAGGAGGGGAAAGGTCTGGAAAAGAAAGAGAGAGGTGCTCTGCATTAGGGAGAGGGGTCAGAAATTTGGGTGGGGGGATGGGGTTATAAACTGGCAGGTATTTTTGCACACCTGCATTCTGTACATTAGAAAACCTGAACCTTGCACTTTGAATGTAACCTACTCCTGAACTCTGCTCTCTGAATGTAACCTACTCCTGAACCATGCACTCTGAATTTGTTGTACTCCTTAACCCTGCACTCTGAATGTAACACACTCCTTAACCCTGCACTCTGAATGTAACACACTCCTTAACCCTGCACTCTGAATGTAACACACTTCTGAACCCCACACTCGGAATTTAACATACTCCTGAACCCTGCACTCTGAATTTAACATACTCCTTAGCCCTGCACTGTGAATTTAGCGCAATCCTTAACTCTGCACTTTGAATGTAACGCACTCCTGAACCCTGCATGCTGAATGCAATGCACTCCTGAACCCTGCACTCTGCATGCAACACACTCCGGACCCTGTACTCTGTATGTAGCACAATTCTGAACCCTGCACTGTGTACACTGCACCCTCCTGAATACAACACTCTGTGCATAGAACACCATTAAATGAGAGATCCCCCTTATATCAGCTTTCCCTGTCCTCTTTAAGTAAAAAAAAAAAACCTCAGTAAATAAACTCACTGTTGGGTTGCTGCTAGCACTGATATGTGTTCCCACACCTCAAAAAATTGAAAAAATGCAGTGCTACCTTCCCCTATAATTCTATGAATTCATATGTGAAGAAAAAAAATTGTGACTGATGGTGGATTAACTCCATATGATTTGAAATGTTATTTAATCACAAAATATATGCATAGTGCACACTACTAAAAAAAAAAAAGTTGCTGTGCGCAGTTAAAGTGTTTGGGTTTGGGTTTGGCTTAAAGAAAAGGTGGCAACCCTAGTGTTGCCCCTGAGAGCTGAGCGGGGCTTGAAGATATCTGGGATTTGGTGAAAGGGAGCCGCTTCTGGATGGCGCCGCGCCTTGGATTGTGGAGTCTCTCTGGTGATTCTGCCTATTTCCAAGTGGATTAGACCGTTTATCAGGCCGCGGAACCTTGGAGGACCCGGAGCTCTCCTAATGTGCTTCCATCCACTCAGCACATCAAGTCACGCCCCCTGAGCTTTGGACATATCCCTGACCCCCCCCTCTGGGAAACTTAACCATTATGGTTCTGGCTCAATATACTTTAAGAAACACAATTAAATACATATAGAGAACACACATGCATGCATATATATATATATATATATATATATATATATATATACATATGTGTGTGTGTATGTATGTATGTATGTGTATATATATATATATATATATATATATATATATATATATATATATATTAGGGCTGTTACTGATTAAAATTTTCGTTTTTCGATTAACCGATTTGTTTTTTAAATCGATTAATCAACTAATTTCGATTAATTATAACGCACATACAGATCCAACTACTTTTAGCTGATCTCCTTGCATAGCAACTCTGCATTAGTCAGTGGTAAATGTGGTATACACTATATACAATCACCCGACACTAGTTAGTTTCCACAATCCATGACTTAACTTCACAGTTCACACAAATACGTTTTAAATTCAAACTGTAGCACTGATGGATGAAAATGGACAAACGGTCCGTTTTCGTCCAATCCCCCCCATAGAGGAAAGCAGAGATCTGACCGGTCCGTTTCTGCACAAGTCATCCGCCAGCTCAGCGGGGATCAACGGAGCGAACCCCGTGGAGCAAGCGGATGTCCAAAAATGGATCCTCCCAGGATCCGCACGTGTGAAAGGGGCCTTACAATTACAACAAAACGGGTAAGGAGACAGTTACAGGAAGCAATCATTAGTGTTTTTTATGAGGATTACAATACAGTAAGGCCCCTTTCACACTAAAGCATTTTTCAAGCGCTACAGCGCTAAAAATAGCTCCTGTATAGCGCCTGAAAAAAGCGGGTCCTTTCCTTTGGAGCGGGGCGCTAACAGGACGGTAAAAAAAGTCCTGCTAGCAGCATCTTTGGAGCAGTGAAGGAGCGGTTTATTCACCGCTCCTATACCGCTCCTACCCATTGAAATCAATGGGGCAGCGCGGCTATACCGCCGGCAAAGCACCGCTGCAGCCCGCTAGCCGCCGAATAGCGCTAAACGACGGTAAAGCAGCGCTAAATATAGCGCTGCTTTACTGCCGACGCCCGAATCGCCCCGGTGTGAAGGGGGCCTAAGGCCTCTTTTACACGGGGTGGATCAGTGCTGATCCGCCCTGTGGATATCCGCTTGCTCAGCAGGGATCGCCGGAGCGATCTCCGCTGAGAAGGAAGATGACAGGTCCATCTCTGCACACTGCGCAGGGACGGACCTGTCAGAGTGCCGCTCTCCCCTATGGGAGATCATATGACGATGGACCGTAGAGTTTGGTGATGTTGCACTAACATTATTGCCAGGTGTGCCAGAGGGGCTGAGACTGTTCCTGGGGTTGAGAGGCAGAGTACAGAACCAAATATACTTAAGCGGCTCCGCCAGGGGTAGCGCTACACTTATCTGCTGGGATGCAAAATAAAATCCACAGGTTCCATTAGCTAAAGGTGTGTGCTGAGGTTTAAGTCATCTTCTACTGCACCCTAAAGGCAAACTAAACTGTCTCAAACAACAGTAACTCCTTTTAATCCTTATGACGCTAGCCTTAATAAAAATATAGGACAGTATATTATATTTACTTGTTTTAGACTTTTTACAGTACATTTCATCAGTTGCTTCCTGGTTTCCAGGCCTAGGCAAATGATGTCATACATCCCCCTTGATCGCCCCCTAAGGTGTTAACCCCTTCTCTACCAGTGACATTTACACAGTAATCAGTGGCTATTTTTAGCTCTGATCACTGCATAAATGTCAATGGTCCCAAAAAAAAGTGTCAAAAGTGTCTGATCTGTCCACCGCAATGTTACAGTGCTGCTAAAAATTGCAGATAACTACCATTACTGTTTAAAAATTTTTTTTATATAAAAAATGCCATAAATATATCCCCTATTTTGTAGACGCTATGACTTTTGCGCAAACCAATTAATATACGCTTATTGCGTTTTTTTTTTACCAAAAATATATAGCGGAATACATATCGGCCTAAACTGACATTTTTTTTTTTGATGATAATTATTATAGCAAAAAGTAAAAAATATAGCTTTTTTTCAAAATTGTCGCTCTTTTTTTTGTTTATAGCGCAAAAAATAAAAACCACAGAGGTAAATACCACCAAAAGAAAGCTCTATTTGTGGGAAAAAAAGGACATCAATTTTGTTTGGGTACAGCATTGCGCGACAGCGCAATTGTCAGTTAAAGTGACGCAGTGCCGTATCGCAAAAAATGGCCTGGTCATTAAGGGTGCAAATCCTTCCGGGGCTATAGTGGTTAACCGCTTCCCGACCGATGCATGTAAATATACGTCGGCAAAATGGCACGTCTAGGTAAAAGCACGTATATATACGTCCCCTGTAATTGCCTAGCCATGGGGTCGCGCGCGCACCGCCAGCGGCGTGCTCGCGACCCGGTCGGGAGCTCTGTGACCACGGCCGCGATCGGGTAACAGGGCTGAAGAACGGGGGGAGGTCTGTGTAAACAAACCTCTCCCCGCGCTTCCTACACTGCCTGTCACTGATCTGCTGTTCCCTGTCACTGGGAACAGCCGATCAGTGACGTCAGACGTCAGCCACGCCCCCCTACTGTAAAAAAAAAACACAACACGTCACACTAACTCCTCCCCGCCCCCTAGTGGTTAACTCCTTCACTGCCACTGTCATTTACATAGGAATTGGTGCATTTAAATAGCACTGATTTCTGTATAAATGACAATGGTCCCAAAAATGTGTCAAAAATGTCCGATGTGTCCGCCATAATGTCGCAGTCACAATAAAAATCGCTGATCGCCGCCATTACTAGTAAAAAAAAACGCAAACCAATCAATAATCGCTAATTGCAATTTTTTTTACCAAAAATATGTAGAAGAATACGTATTGGCCTAAACTGAGGAAAAAAAATGTTTTTTTATATATTTTTTGGGGATATTTATTATAGCAAAAAGTAAACAATATTGCATTTTTTTCAAAATTGTCGCTCTATTTTTGTTTATAGCGCAAAAAATAGGGGCGATCAAATACCACCAAAAGAAAGCTCTATTTGTGGGAAAAAAAGGACGCCAATTTTGTTTGGGAGCCACGTCGCACGACCACGCAATTGTCAGTTAAAGCGACGCAGTGCCGAATCGCAAAAAGGGGCCTGGTCCTTTGGCTGCAAATTGGTCCGGGGCTGAAGTGTTGTCCTTTCAAGAGAACCTGTCACTTTGCCCATAATGAGTCTTTTTCAGGCAAATGTATCTTGTTTGTCTACATAGACACTATTGTATAAAGATCAGACCTTGGCCAGTTAGACTGAATGGGGTCCAAGGGGCCTTGGAGTGGCATCTGAACTTCAAACCCAGGCTTTGGGGAGTTGCATTGTTTCTACAACAGTATTATTACAAGGTGCTAAGTTGAAACACATATTTTACATAAATGAATGCCTGTTTATGAATGATCTTCAGTTTAACCAGAGGCTGACTCTTCCTATCTATTCTTTCCACAGTGGAAGCGGTCGCTTAAAGAGGCAACTCATCATTTGACACGTGGTCATTGTCCAGAGATGAAGATGTAAACATGTGCTTCAAGACCAACATGAATTTACTTTGACAATAAATTGTGATTATTTTTTATTTTTTTTATTGACTTTTTATGTATAAAATTATACTACAATTTTTCAGATCATCTATATTTTACTGTCTCTATTCCCCCTACCAACATCCAGTTTCTATACTTGCTTCCATCGTCATATTATATATATATATATTCCTCCGCTTCACCATCATCTATGCTGTACCTCTTCTCTTCATGGACTGCACTTTTAATGGTCACCAAGCCTAAAAAAGCTGAATGCACTTTGGAATACATGGCTCTAAAATATTAGCCTTTTAGGCCTATGCACACTGGACATTTTTGCAGCTGCTTCTTTTTTTCCCCTGTCTCCAAACTCCCCTGCATGTTAGCTTATGGGTATAATTTACTATAGTGCTGCGCTCTAATTAGCACTAATTATTAAGTGTGTGACAAATGTATTTCTACACTGAAATATCTTTAAAAGTCTGAGAAGAGATCAATTCCCCATCTCTTTACAACTAGGTACCAGCACCACTGAGCATGCTCAGACATGCAAACTACTCTCATTTTAACTCCCATGTCTTTTTTAGACCCCTTTCCCACTAAGGCAGATTTCAGGCGTTTTAGTGCTAAGTGATAAAAATTGCGCATGTAAAGCACCTGAAAACTACCACTCAAGCAACTCCAGTGTGAAAGCCCAAGTGCTTTCACACTGGGTCGGTGCGCTTGCGGGACGGGAAAAAAAAGTCCTGCAAACAGCATCTTTGGGACAGTGTGGGAGCACTGTATACAGCGCTCCTACACCGCCTCTGCCCATTAGAATGAATGGGCACTGCTTCCAAAGCGCCTGAAAATCACTTTGGAAGCGCCACATCATGGGCCCTTTTAACCCTTTTTTAACCCCTTCTTGGGGGTTAAAAGTGCCCCGCTTCTGCCCAAAAAGCAGCTCCAAAGCGCTGCTATAACAGCGGTAAACTGCCGCTAAAACGTCCGGTGCTTTACTGCTAACGCTGGCACCGCCCCAGTGTGAAAGTAGCCTTACAGGCAGCTATATAGTACATACCAAAATTAGCGCTGGGTTATAAAACTTTATGGGAGTGAAAATGAGAGTTATGTAGCCCAAGTTTCAGCCATTGATTCTTATGCCCTGTACACACGGTCGGAAATTCTGACGGAAAAAGTTGAATCGGATTATGTTGTCGGAAAATCCGATCGTGTGTGGGCTCTAGCGGACTTTGTCCATCGGAATTTCCGACTGAAAATGTTTGAGAGCTAAAATTTTCCGACAACAAAATCAGATCTGACTTTTTCCGATCGTGTGTACAGAATTCCGACGCACAAAGTGCCACGCATGCTCAAAACACATTTGGAAACGAAAGCTATTGGCTACTGGCCTCTTCATAGTCCCGTCATACGTTTTGTACATCACCTCGTTCCGAACGATCGGATTTTCCGACAACTTTGTGCGACCATGTGTATGCAAGACAAGTTTTGGACAAAATCTGTCGAAAAAAAGGCGTATTTTGTTGTCGGAATGTCCGACCGCGTGTATGGGGCATAATGGTACAATTGTAACTTCCCCAAATAAATACTTTTCATGTTGAGATGAATGTATCTTTCTCTCAAATAAATTGTCCTTGCAACAATGATGCTTCTTCATCATCTATTTTGTTTTTAAGAATGCTAAAATGTTTTGATGTTTTGGTAAAATATATTTTTCTCTGTCACTTTCACTTGTTGCTGTCAATCTCACAAAAATATTTACCCAAACTCACACAGGTGTCTTTTCAAACCACAAACAATACCATTGCTGATGCAAATTTAAAATGAGTCACAATTTTGTGTGTTTTTTTTATTATTTCCAAATTATCCTAATTTGAGCCCAAAACATGTAAAATGTGTACCAACATCAGAAAACAAAATGTCATTTCCAAAAATCAGGGGATAACATCACTATTCTACACTCACACACCAAGAATCACCAAATATAACAGAATAAATCAAGAAGAATAACTCCTAACTAATGTAATTCCACCAACTATATGTCCAAAGAAATGCAGTATATGTGTATTTATGTGCAGGAGGGCTCCACATGTGGCAGCACAGTGGCTCACAAGTTAGCACTTCTGCCTGCCAGCACTGAGGTTCTGGGTTTGAATCCCAAACATGCCACTTCATGTAGAGAAGTTGTCAATTCTACCTATGTTGTTACACATAACTCATGACCTTACTTAAATTATGTCTAAATGTAGTATTTATGTGTAGGAGGGTTCCACCACCATTGCAAATTGTGTCATATGTTTTCCATGGGCAAGGGCTCTAATCAGCTTTAGCATTTCCCCACCACCACTAATTGCAGCCTCCAAGCCAAAACCCACAAAATGACAGCTGTTTAGCTCCCAGTATGCTGACAGTAATCAGCCATAACCAGCCTTCAAAACAGATGGCACATGCCAGAAACAGGTTGTTCACTGGCCTTCAACATTACATCTGCATTGATTAACCACTTGACGACCGCCACATGTAGATATACGTTGACAGAATGGCACGGCTGCGCAAATGGGCATACCTGTACGTCCTTTTGAATCTTCCCCCATGCCATCGTGTGCGCACCGCCGGTGGCGCGTGGCCGCCACAAGCTCCGTGAGTAGGATTGCGTGACCCGTGGACTCGATGTCCGTGGGGATACCCGCGATCTTCTAACGGAGAGGAAGAATGGGGAAATGCTATTGTAAACAAGCATTTCCCCGTTCTGCCTAGTGACACTGTCACTGATCACAGCTCCCTGTAATCGGGAGCGGTGATCAGTGATGTGTCACACGTAGCCCTCCCCACCAAAGTTAGAATCACTCCCTAGGACACACTTAACCCCTACAGCGCCACCTAGTGGTTAACCCCTTCACTGCCAGTCACATTTACACAGTAATCAATGCATTTTTAATCGCAATGATCGCTGTATGAATGTGAATGGCTCCAAAATAGCGTCAAAAGTGTCCTATCTGTCCACCATAATGTCGTAGTCACAATAAAAATCGCTGATCTCCGCCATTACTAGTAAAAAAAAAATATTAATAAAAATGCCATAAAACTATCCCCTATTTGGTAGACGCTATAACTTTTGCGCAAACCAATCAATAAACACAATTTTTTTTTACCAAAAATATGTAGAAAAATACGTATCGGCCTAAACTGAGGGGAAAAAAATGTTTTTATATATTTTTTGGGGATATTTATTATAGCAAAAAGTAAAAAAGAATGTTTTTTTTTCAAAATTGCTCTTTTTTTGTTAATAGAGGTGATCAAATACCACCAAAAAAAAGCTCTATTTGTGGGAAAAAAGGACATCAGTTTTGTTTGGGAGCCACGTCGCACGTACAATTGTCAGGTAAAGCGACGCAGTGCAGAATCGCAAAAAGTGCTCTGGTCTTTGGCCAGCCAAATGGTCCGGGGCTGAAGTGGTTAACTTCTTGCACCCCTGGGACTTAGGACTGTTTTACACCACAGAGATGCAGTCTAAAAACATGTGGCTCACAGGCTAGCAGCACGAGTTTGAATCCCAATTCTGCTACCTGGCTAGAGGTTTGTATGTTGTGGTGTTAAAGTTTATTTTTCACCAGTGCTAACATTTTTGATGGGTTTCCACATACTGGAACCCCAAGAAATCACATTATAAGTCAAGCAAGTGTGGGTTTGCACTAAATCTAGAACTGGAGTGTTTTGGCCCAGATATGGATGTATAAGTCTGATGTGATGCTGCACACATATTTACATTTTGTATGTTTATGATGAATGACGAATGTGCTTTGTCACCAATTTGTGTGAAGTACCCCTCACAAAGTTGTCATTTCCTGTTTTGGATCCTCCACATGCCCAACAACGTACAAGTTTTATTTTTGAGATTTTTAGAATCACTGATCATGGGCAGAGTCTTGGACATATGTTATTTGTGCTTTACCCTGCACAAATGCTGAGGCATTTTTTTCATTTGCAAAGATTGTGTATTCCTAATGAACAGGTGTGAGCACTTGAGGCCTACATGAAGAGACAAAATCAATTACACCGGTGTCCTTTAATGGGTGGGTGAGAAATCCTAGCTAGGTTATTTAACCACTTAAGCCCCGGACCCTTTTGCTGGCCAAAGACCAGAGCACTTTTTGCAATTTGGCACTGCGTCGCTTTAACTGACAATTGCGCAGTCGTGCGGCATGGCTCCCAAACAAAATTGACGTTCTTTTTTTCCCCACAAATAGAGCTTTTTTTTGGTGGTATTTGATCACCTCTGCGTCTTTTATTTTTTGCGCTATAAGAACAAAATAAACAATTTTGAAAAAAAACGCATTATTTTTTACTTTTTGTTATAATAAATATCCCCCAAAAATATATATAAAAAAAGTTTTTCCTCAGTTTAGGCCGATACATATTCTTTGACATATTTTTGGTAAAAAAATCGCAATAAGTGTTTATTTATTGGTTTGCGCAAAAGTTATAGCATCTACAAAATAGGGGATAGTTTTATGGTATTTTTATTAATATATTTTTTTTTACTAGTAATGGCGGCGATCAGCAATTTGTATCGTGACTGCGACATTATGGCAGACACATCAGACAATTTTGACACATTTTTGGGACCATTGGCATTAATACAGCGATCAATGGTATAAAATTGCATTGATTACTGTAAAAATTTCACTGGCAGCGAAGGGGTTAACCACTAGGGGCGGGGGAGGGGTTAAGTGTGTGCTGGGGAGTGATTCTAACTGTGGGGGGGGGTGTGTGCTAGCAGTGACATGACACTGATCGCTGCTCCCGATGACAGGGAGCAGACTATTAGTGTTCTGTCACTAGGCAGAATGGGGAGATGCTGTGTTACATCGGCATCTCCCCGTTCTTCAGCACCCTGATACGATCGCGGGCACCCGGCGGACATCCAGTCCGCGGGTCCTGCGGGCACGGTCACAGAGCTTGTGGCAGGCGCACGCACGCCGCGGGAATTTCAAAGTAACTTATGGGTACGTTACTTTGCCCAGCCGTGTCATTCTGCTAACGTATATCTACAGGAGCCGGTCGGCAAGCGGTTAAAGGCCTGCATTTGTGGCATTTGTGGCGGTTGTTTGGCCTAAGAACAGGCCTGCATTTTTCATTGCAGTGTGTATATTGGGTTACAAATAGATATGGGTTTTGGGAGGGGGGGTGCATAATTCCTGACCCACACCCCACTAAGGCTGTTTGATGATTGCTTCTAAATCTCACGTTAGACTTACAACTGCAGTATGTAATGACCATGTAATGACTGAGATGAAAAGGAAGGTTCCTGATAATTCATTCCTGCTGTGTGTGCCAATGTAGTTTGTGCGCTGCCTTTTTGGCTTTTGTATTAATTTTGTCTGCTTTTGCTTTTGATAATTCTGCCATGTAACTTTTTTGGGGTTTGGGGAGAGGACTTCTGATCACAAAAAAGGTTAGTCATGCTTGTTATTAGCTTGATTTGTATCCCTGCATTTCTATTGTGATTTGTTTAATGTGTCAAATTTTGTGTGTCTTACCTTTGTAGACACTAAAGGGCCCTTTTAACTATATTGTCAAATGCTGGAGCATCATTTCCATGCCTTTTTTTTATTTTTTTATTTTTTTTTAGCCCAAGTACATTAAAGCGGAGCTCCGTCCTGGGGAAAATTTTTTTTTTTTTTAAAAAGTCAGCAGCTACAAATACTGCAGCTGCTGACTTTTAAAAATCAGACACTTACCTGTCCCAGGGTCCAGCGATGCGGGGGAACGAGGCCCCCCCCCTTGTTCCCCGAGCCGCTCGCGGCGCCGGCATTCCTAATGTGGGAACCCGGCTGTGGCTTCACAGCCGGGTTCCCACATTAGGAATGCCGGCGCCGCGATTTGATGCTCAGTCATCTGGGACACGTGACAGGTCCCAGATGACTGTGCGGCTCCGAGGGGGAAGTGACGTTTAGCCTGGGCAATGAAGGTGGCAGACTACGAGGGACCCCCTAGCAACAGGCATTTAGAGGTAAAAAAAATTATTTTTTCCAATTATTTTATTTTATTTTTTTTTATGATTTTTAAGCTAATTTAATTTTTTTGGTTGCAACCCCACCTTAATGTACCAAATGTTATACTAATGTTGAAATAAAAAGTTGATTGTTTTTTGCTTTAAGTTTGATTTTTGCAGACTCTAAATACATTTTATATGTGCAAACAATTCATACTCCTTCAAATCTGTATTCAATTTAGTTGCATACAAAAGTATTTGGCTGTGCAAGTCCTTGAGTAGAAAATGTAATGGGGGGCAGGGGGAAGAAAAACCCCCAAAAAAACAAAAAAAACCTGCTCCAAAGCTGAAATTCAGGGCTTTACTAATTATTTTGTGGACTAGGTAAGCCATGAAATATGTCAACCAAATGTGAATTCTCTCTAAGCAACAAATTAAGAAAAAAATACCCCAAAAACTATTGTTTACAAAAAGTTTGGTGTGGTTTCCCCCCCCCCCCCCCCCCCTCCCCCCCCCCCAAAATCCATATCAGGACCTTTTTAAGTCAACAACAATTATTTTTTTAAATTGGCGTGGGTTCCCCCCCAAAATCCATACTAGATCCTTAGCCAAGAATGCAGCCTGGAGGTCAGGATAGGGGGGACGAGCGAGCGCCCCCCCCCCCCCCTCCTGAACTGTACCAGGCCACATGCCCTCAACATGAGGAGGGGGACAAAGACCTCTTCTCGACAACCCTGGCCGTCTTCTCCTGGCACCAGTGTTCTTCCTCGCTGCCAGTTACCTGCTAATATAATAAAAAGGGGGGCGGGCTCTCTGGGTGACGTCATCAGATTGCCATGCCCCATGGCTATGTAAGAGACGCCAGGCAGAGGGTGACAACACAACGGAGGAAGATGGCGGCAAGAAAGAACACAGCAGCAGGATAAGTAGACCGCAGCGGGAGAGACAGTGGCAGGAGACAATGGCAGCAGGAGTGATGTCTCCAGGAGAAAACGGCGACAGAAGATGGTGGCGAGAGAGACAGCACCAGGAGAAGATGGGGGCGAGAGAGACGGCTCGGGGAGAAGATGGCTCAGAGATTTTTAACAATGAAGGACTTTTTTGGGTGAATGGGCAGGGGTACAATGTACCCGATACCCATTCACATAGGGGGGCCAGGATCTGGGGCCCCCTTTGTTAACGGGGGCTTCCAGATTCTGACAAGGGTGGGGGGGCCCAGAGCATGATGATGGGGACAAGGGCCTCTTCCCGACAACCCTGGTCGGTGGCTGTCGGGGTCTGCAGGTGGGGGGCTTATCAGAATCTTGAAGCCCCCTTTAACAAAGGGGGCCCAAGATCCTGGCCCCCCTATGTGAATGGGTATCGGGTACATTGTACCCCTAACCATTCACCCAAAAAAGTCCTTTATTGTTAAATAGCTCTGGCCGATGGTTGTCGGGTCTGCAGGTGGGGGGCTTATCAGAATCTAGAAGCCCCCTTTAACAAGTGGCCCCCCAGATCCCGCCCCCCCCATGTGAATGAGTATGGGGTACATCGTACCCCTAACCATTCACCAAAAAAGTAGTGTTATGTGACAAAAGACAATAGCCAGTTTTTGACAAGTCCTTTATTAAAAATGTCTTCTCCTTCCCGCTTCTTCCTCTGGTGTCAGAGAACTCACAGTACTAATGCCCGTCTCCATGCAGCAGTGTCCCCAACAGAGGTGAACGAGTTCCGGAACGTGTGCGCACTCGCGCACCAATGCGAACGTGTGTGCGTACTCGTGCGTTTTCAGCTTGTTCCTAAGTTCCTGATTGCTGTTTGACCTGTTACCTTGTTCCTGACAAACTCGGCTTCCTTGACCATTCTCCTGGATCACCCC
Organism: Lithobates sylvaticus; assembly: GCA_028564925.1. NCBI lineage: Eukaryota > Metazoa > Chordata > Amphibia > Anura > Ranidae > Lithobates > Lithobates sylvaticus. Next base: position 101,071,530 of record CM053029.1, read on the forward strand.
TGCCTGTTATCTACCTTTACTAATTATACAGACCTCGACTTGGATTCTCTACTACGGCTCTGCTTCCTGATTCTGTACCTCGCTGCCAGCCCATTGCCAACCTCTGCCTATCCTTGACTATGAACTTGCCTTCTGTTTATGTACCTTGTTGCCAGCCAGTTGCCGACTTTTGCCTGTTCCTGACGTTGCAGTTGTTCCTGAATCCATACTTACCTGCCTGGCTTCCGCTGAACAGTTCTGGTGATCAGTCTCCACGCCTTCTTCCAGAGAGGATCCTGTATCTCTGAGCTCCAGCCTTCAGTCTGCAGGCACCTGCACCCTTTCGTTGCCCCAACACTCCCTGTCCTCTCTACCAGGGGTGTTGGGACCGGAACCATGCAAGAGGCCACCCTCAGCATTTCGGACTCCGCAGTAAGGTACGTGACATCTGGTCTTCTCCTTCTTCCTTTGGTCTTCCTGTGGCTTCTTCTTCTCACGCTTCTTCTTCTGGTCTTCTTCTTCTTCCTCCGCCACCGCTCCCGCCACCAACCCACTGAAGATCCAAAAACGACCCTCCTCTGACGCTGCTATTAATCGTGACCAATTATGTCATATGCATTTGATGCGGGAGCTCCAGGAGAATAATCCGGATGATTTTCGGAATTATCTCCGAATGACGGACCCCTGCTTTCACCAACTTTTGGCATTGTTGACCCCCTATATATAGAAGCAGGACATGTCTAATTTTATTTGTTTTCTTTTTTTAATGCACAATAAAAAAATGTGTAGAATAATACTTGGCTATGTGTTTTACTTCAAATGACAGTTTGGGAGTTGGCCAGTACATTTTCAAAAAATACAATGTAAAATTAACAAGGGACACCAACATAGTTGTATCTTTGAGATTACAAAACTACAGGATAATAGTGTTGTGGTAGCTTAAAAAAAAGCAAGCATAATAATATTATTCTTGATATCACTAGAAAAATAAAGCTTTTGAAAATACGTTAGGCAGAACTCCATCAGTATCACCAGCAAAGCAGCTTCATTATTATCCCATTAACCACTTAAGCCCCGGACCAATTTGCAGCCAAAGGACCAGGCCCCTTTTTGCGATTCGGCACTGCGTCGCTTTAACTGACAATTGCGCGGTCGTGCGACGTGGCTCCCAAACAAATTCTTCTACATATTTTTGGTAAAAAAAATCGCAATTAGCGATTATTGAATTAGCGATTATTGATTGGTTTGCGCAAAAGTTATAGCGTTTACAAAATTGGGGATAGTTTTATAGCATTTTTATTAATATTTTTTTTTTACTAGTAATGGCGGCGATCAGCGATTTTTATTGTGACTGCGACATTATGGCGGACACATCGGACATTTTTGACACATTTGTGTGACCATTGTCATTTATACAGAAATCAGTGCTATTTAAATGCACTGATTCCTATGTAAATGACAATGGCAGTGAAGGAGTTAACCACTAGGGGGCGGGAAGGGGTTACGTCAGTGTGTGTGTGTGTTTTTTTTACACTAGGGGGGCGTGGCTTTACGTCTGACGTCACTCATCGACTTTCCTGATGACAGGGAACAGCCGATCAGTGACAGGCACTGTAGGAAGCACGGGGAGAGGTTTGTTTACACAGACCTCTCCACGTGCCGCCGGCAGTGAGCACGCGACCCACGGCTGGGCTCTTAAAAGGCAACGTACCTGTACGTTGATCTGCCCAGCCATGCTATTCTGCCAACGTAAATGTGCAGGAGGCGGTCCTTAAGCGGTTAAAGAAGAAGAGAATTGTGTGCTGCATTTCGAGATTTCATAATTTGCTGCGTCATGAATGTTAATTCTCCATTACGAACGCTAGTTTGCAAGACCGACTGCTTCCGGCTCGTCCTTGCTTCCAAGCAAGCGTGTTTATACTTTGGACTTTTGTATGATGGACTTGTGTACACACGATAGGAAAATCCAACAACAGACCTTTGTCTGAGAAAAATGGTCAGATTTTCGGCCAACAGTCTGTCATCACACAATTCCCGGTGGAAAATCCGATCGTGTGTACGAGGCTTTACTCTCTTACAGTCAAAGCACTGTTTTCTATTCCAATGATGATTGATGATGATGAGGATTATGAGAATGATTATTAACATTATTATCACTAGTATTATTATAATATTTTTTTTATTGTTCCACGATTGTACAATCAGATTGTATAATGTTGGCTCAAGTTATACATATATACATTTTTATATATTTACTCAATTAAGGTCCACATATTACCAAAATGTATCCAGGTGCCGCTGGCTAGAGGAGTCCTGCGAGCCTCTCTCCCCCACCCATTAGTGTGTTGCTAAGAGGAGCACGGGGCTGTGTTTCTCCAGCCAGCCTCTCTGCCCTCACTTCCCTGATCTACTGCTGTAGCGACTATGTGAGCAGAGCGGGTTGTGTGTCCTTCCCCTGCTTGTGCCTGCTCTCTACCTCCCTCTCCTGGCAGCAGCAGCCTTCAGCCAACCAACAGCAGAGAGGACTTGGACTTGCCACAAAAGACATTGGGACATGTAGTCCTTAACGGAGCACTGTACAATGGAGTCTATGGAGGTTTGGACTTCAATACCCACGATTCCCTGCTCACAAAAGGAGAGATCAATCTTTTTCCAGGAATTTTACCAGAGGTCTGGGAGACTAGTGCAGGGAGCAAGACAGTGCAGACCTGCTGGGGTCTGTGCACTACACCAGAGAGGACAGAGCCTGTGGGGAGGCCAAAGTGGCAAAAACTGAGCCATAAGAGTTTCTTGTCACTGGGTTCTGGAGCTAGAGGGACCCGTTGCCATGTGTGCCTACACCAGTGAGGACCAGAGCTGAGAGGCTGAGCCTTGAGAGGAACTATTCATGAAAACTGAGTTACTGGGGACTAGATTTCTATGGCCAACAGGTTCACAGAGTACCGGGATTGATAAGCGGATTCAGTTGTGCTTGTGCCCCCACTGTTAGTGACCCAGCACAACCAGAGACTGCCTTTTTGCCTAATCTCCCAAAAGTAGTTCTCTGCATGAAATCTTAAAGAGACAGTAACACATGCACCACTATACAGTTTGGCCCCTCAATGAGCTGGATGAAGAAGCAAAGCAGGCACCATTACTGGACAGTAGCTTAATAGTGGCAATCAGGTCTTAGGAAAATATACTGTCAGGGGTTAGCTCAAAGGGGATCACCTTCCCTGGGAAAAGGGTAATGCAAACGACAGGTTTCTTAAAATCTGACTTGTAGCCAGTTTTATTTTTAAAAGGTTGCATGAAAATAACAAAAACAAAACAGAAAATAAATCCTTGCCATCCAGGCACTAACTGAACATTGCAGGTTCCTAACTCAACAGATGAAGGGCTTCTCCCAGTCACCCACAAAACAAAGATAATGCAAACCTTTTCTCTTACAAAGCAAACTTCCCATAAGCAGCTCTCTCAGGTTTTTTTTTGGCTTCCTGAGTCCCAGGCCAAGGGCAATTCTTTGCTCCTGTCCTGCTTTATTTATACAACCTGTTGGGGGACACAAGTCTGGTCCGGAACCAACCCTGCCAAGGTGACTGGTAAAACCGAGACCGGATTACACCTTAGTTCTCGGCAAATCAACGCATGCAAGGTAAAACATAATGTCCAACTTTACCTTTTATAATGTCACTATATATATATTCCTACCTATACATAAGGGGGATATACTGTATATACAGAAGGGTTTTGGGACTTTGAATGAGGCATGTAGTAAACGCTGAAGGCATTTGTAAACATAATGGCATATTTATTCAGCATGTACACATATCAGAGCATAAAACAATTTGTACAAACACAAGTAAAACATATTTAATTTATATACATACCAATGGCACATAATAATTAATCTTTATACATAGATATCATCCTGACACTAAACAATATATATTATACATTAATGTGAGCCAAAAATGTTCCATGTTGTTAGATTGTAGTATAAAAAGTAAGGTTGCACCGATACCACTTTTGTAAGACCGAGTACAAGTACTGATACTTTTTTTTCAAGTACTGATTACTTTTTTTATAATGTTGTGTGACAGTGGCACTAATATATAGCACTGATGGTCACTGATAGGTGGCACTGATGAGGCGTGGACTTTTTTTTTCTATTTATTTTTTACAATTACATTTTTTACAATTTATATTTTTTTTGTTATTTTTTTACAATGATTTTTTTTTGGGGGGAGGGGGAGGGGGCTTTGGACGATGTCAGTGTTTTATTTTTTTATTTTTACAATTTAACCTTTACATTTTTATTTAATAAAATTCTTTTTTTTTTATCAGCCCTGTTGGGGGGGCTTTGGTGAGATATCGGGGGTCTAAACAGACCCCTGACATCTCCCCTTTGAGACAGGGAAAGGGACTGAGGATACAGAATCCACATTCCCTTTCTCTGCAGCCTCAGCTGCACTGAAGATGAATAGACAGAAGACGGAGGCTCCTGTTCATTCATAAACTGAAGTATTGTAAACACAGTTTACGATGCTCATGGACAGAATGGACAGAGCCTATGATCACTGATCACTGCATTCGGAAAAGGAAGGAACCGGTAAACGATAGATGGCGGTAAATGACGGTAAATTACAGATTTACCGGCTTCTTCCTCAGCTCTCCATCCTGACAGATCCAGGACGAGGGGGGGACCGGAAGAGGACCGGGACAGAACGAGGAGCATACAGGGAGATCGGTGCTTGTACCTCTCTCCAGCGCTGCACCAATTACCTGTGCGGCTGCCTTCCCCACCTGCTACGCTGAGGTTGCTTGTCCCGATACAACAGGTATCGAGCATTTGCACGAGTACTAGTATTGGTATTGGTGCAACCCTAATAAAAATATCAAAAAGTTAAAATTGCACTGTATCTTGAAAGCATATATGCATCTATAAAAGCTTGACGCATTTCATGGATTTGTTCAACTTCATTAGGAGAGGATGCATAGAATGTATACATTGGCTCAGTAACATGTAAACTGTAAGCTGAGGGCCATCAGGAAGCCCATCTCAGCAGCTAGCTGCTGATCTTGGGTCTATTGCACTAGGACCATGTTCTTATATGGGAGCACAAGACACCCTGGACACTATTGCTATGCACCACCAATAACTCTAGAATGGAGACTCTCATCCTCCTGGGGCAACTGTGTGTGAATCCGGATGTCCCTTGGGTCCATACCCCCTCAGCTCCTGGGATGGGTCTTTCTGGAGCCCCTCACACCCTCATCAGTGACACTAATACAGTGATTTTATTATTTATATTTTGTTTTATACAATACATATTATAACAAGCCACACAACGTGGGCTGCAACCGCCAACAAACTTGCCAGTACATTACAGAAAAACAATGCAACATAAACGTTATCACAGAAACTTGTGATACATCCCCCCCTAACTTTGCCCAGACAGGTACACAAACGTTCCTACCTCCAGCCTGAGGCAATCTACCATGACACAAGGATACAATTCCATGGCTCCCCCGTGTTCTATCAGATTTTTTCCATGGGATGGTTACGATCTCCGCCCCCCCCCCCCCCCGCGCTCCCCCCCACTCCACGGTGACATGGCTAATTAAGGAGAGTTGCCCATCCCCAACTGTGCAGTGTGCAAATTCTACAATCACTCACTAATCTTCTAGCCCTTCAAAACAATCGCCCTTCCGTGTTACCATATCTACAAAGGATCTTGGGTTATGTCTCAGTGTGTTTAATCTGATACCCTGTCCATGGAAGCCATCTCTACCCCCCCCCCCCCCCCCCCCACAAACCTTCTCAAATTTGTTCAGAGCCCCTCTGCTCAAGTATGTAGCCTTGTAAAAGAGTACTGCCTTGTTGACCAATGTTTTCCAAAAGACTCCAAGGTCGTTGACACAGCGCTCCTCCATGAAAGGATAATGCGCTTTTTAGAGTAGAACAGTAACAGGGTAAGAAGGGTCCGTATGGCCCTGGTAGTGGCCAAGGGCTCCACTAAGTGTATAAGACATACTTTGATGGACATAGGGATAGAAATTGAGGTGACTGACCTTATACAGGAGGCAATGGCTTGCCAATAAGATTTAATTAGTGGGCATTCCCAGAAAATATGCATGAAGTTAGCTAAGGGTGCAGCGCATCTCCAGCACAGGGAGTGCTGATTCCCAAACATCTTTGCCAGTCTAGCCGGGGTGAAGTAGATTCTGTGTAGGAATTTGAAATGAATCAATCTATCTCTGCTAGATACTAGATACTGGAACGCGGTCCCCCACATGTCGTCCCAATCGTCTCTGTCCAGCCCCGGAGCCATAGCCTCCCAAGCTCTCCTGCAAGGCCCCAACAGGAGGGTTGTTTCATGGAATAGGTCTTTATATAGGCAGGAAACTGGTAGTGATTAACTGTGGGTTACTAGCTCTAAGTCACTTGGCTCAAGGTCAAGGGGCTCCATACCAAATTGCAAGCAAAAAGCATGCCGCAGTTCGATATACCTGAAAAAAGTGTGAGTTTGGCAGATCATATTTTAGTTTTAATTCATCAAATTACAATAAAGTACAATTTGATACAATGTGGAGCAAGGTTTTGATACCATATTTGGTCCATACCACTGGATCTAGAACCAAAAAAGTGGGTTAAATTGGGGTTCCTCCACAGCGGGGTATTAGGGGATAGTCTGGTTGAGCTAGGTCATCGCCCTCCCTGGGCCATGACCCATGCCTTCATCACTGAGCGCATGGAGGATGTCAGTGGGTATGGAGCTTTTAGACCCCTGTATACCAAATGAGACAGCGCCTCGTAGGAGCCCACACAGGCTGCTTCCAGGGATACAGAGGCATCATCCGGAGGAGCAGTCAGCCAGCGGTGGGCCACCGTCAACTGTCCAGCCAGGAAGTATTTGTGGAAATTAGGAAATTAGGCCCCCCTCTCCCCATGTTGTAGTATTGCTAATTTGAGACGGGGGATTCCTCCCTGACATAAAAAGGAGGAAATCGTGGCATCGATTGATTTGAAGATGGACTTGGGGATCCAAACCGAGGAATTCCGAAGGTTGTACAATAAAAGGGGTATCATTTTCATTTTTATCAAGTTTATCTTCCTGAGAGATGTGTTGTTTACAAGTTAAAAACATATTTTTTTTGCTAGAAAATTATCTATAACCCCCAAACATTATAAAAAACATTTCTAACACCCTAGAGAATAAAATGGTGGTCGCTGCAATACTTTCTGTCACACTGTATTTGCTCAGCGATTTTTTGGGAAAAAATACACTTTTTTAAATTAAAAAATAAGTAACAGTAAAGTTAGCCCAATTTTTTTTATATTGTGAAAGATAATGTTACGCCGAGTAAATTGATACCCAACATGTCACGCTTCAGCCCCCGTTCACACCTATGCGAATTAGATGCGGCTTACACCGCATCCAATTCGCAGGCCATTTCAAAATACATTAATATTAATGAGGCTGGTTCACATATCTGCGGTGCATTCGCACTCCGCATTGCACAAAAAACGTGTGTGTTTTTCTAGGCAGTGCGGTCCAGCTCAGGTGCGAATTCAGGCCCATTATCTTCTATGGGCACGCATCTGATTCGCAGATGTGTGAACAGGATAAAATACTGATGCAATCCTGAGCTGATACTGTGGCAATCCTGAGCTGATACTGAGCAAAAACTGACATGAAACGCTGAACAACTGAGTTTTCTCTTCGCAGGGAAACCTGAGCTTCAATCACCGCACATGTGTGAACCCAGGCTCAAAGTTGCGCCCGCTCGTACCCTTAAAAAACTCCAGAGGTGGGGGACTCGAGTCGCATGACTTGACTCGAGTCAGACTCGAGTCATCTATTTGAGGACTTGCGACTTGCTTGACAAAATTAAACAAATGACTCGACTTGACTTTGACTTGACACTAATGACTTGTGACTTGACTTTGACTTGGGCCCTATGACTTGGCAAGTCATTACTACCACTAACCATTGCAGTGTAAAAGCCGCGCCTCCTTGTCTGTGATAGGCGGAACCGCGCCTCCTTGTCTGTGATAGGCGGAACACTCAATTTCACAGCAGGCAGTGTTCCGCCTATCACGGACATCCTCTCATCCTCGTCTGTGTTATGAGGATGAGCGGATAGCCGTGATAGGCGGAACACTGAATGCTGGGAAATAAATTGAGTGTTCCGCCTATCACAGACGATGAAGAGGCGCGATTTTGCAATACTGGGGTCTGGAAACGTGGAATGGCCGCCGGGACGCTGATGGGACGCCGCCGACCAGGTACACCGGCGCTGACAGTATACGGTCGGTGTTGTGCAAATTATTAATTTTTTTTTTTTTTTTACAGCATTATTGTCTAAGTCCAAGGGGTCTGACTCATATAAAAAAAAAAACATTGGCACTAATGAACTGACAATCGTAGGAAAGAAATACACATATTGGAGACAATAGGGGCCATTGTGAATAATTGCCCCTATTGTCTCCAATATGACTATTTCCTATGATTGTCAGTTCATTGATTTACATTGATCCTATGTGAGGTCCTAATGTTTAGTACTATATTTATGACCAGTTGCTGTAGGTGTGCAATTTGCTTATAACCAGCTATGGGGTTGTGCAATTAATGAGTTGGAAGCTGTCCGATAGATCAGTTTAAGTTTATATGGAGGTGCGCAATTATTAACCAGTTTATAACAAGCTGTGGGGGAAAGCAATTAATTTGCTTATAATAAGCTATGGGGGTGTGCAATTCATTTATAACCAGATATAGGGTTGTGCAAATATTAATTTTGACTTGGGAGGTATGCAATTGATCAGTTTAAAACCAGCTATGGGGTGTGTGCAATTAATCAGACAGTTTGACTTGGGAGGTGTGCAATGGATCCACTGGTTATTAACTGGCATTGCACACCCCCATAGCTTGTTATAAACTGGTCAATTGCACACCTCCCAGGTCAAACTGATCAATTGCACACCCCCATAGCGGATTATAAATTGATCAATTGCACACCCCCATAGCGGATTATAAAAAATTGGTCCATTGCACACCCCCATACTTGGTTATACACGGATCCATTGCACACCTCCCAACTGATTAATTGCACACACCCCATAGCTGGTTTTAAACTGATCACGAGGACCCCTGGCCCATTCTTAAAACAGCAGTGGTAAACTGGCCACCCTTGCCCTATTTAAATGGCAGCTTCTCAGAACGGCCCATTGTGCTTCCATTCCCACCAGTCTTTTTTTTGCCGGCCTGTGCCACCCCTTTGTCTGCCCAGCTGCTTTGCCATTACTGATCAGCAGCAGCTGGGGGAACAATGACAGTGGCAGGGTCCGGTGTGCCCCCCTCCAGAGAGTCACAGACAGCCGGGGCAAAACTGGCACAGGAGACTGAAGTATTTGCCCGTCTGACTGCAGGCGTGATCTGCATGCCAGGCAGGGCTCGGTGAGAGAGTAGCTGGCAGAGGCTGGTGCTGAGAGTGTACTATAAGAACGGTAATGTATAGCAAACCCTAGACAACCAAATGGTGGGCAGTAATGTATAGCAACCCCTAGCAACTGAATGGTGAGTTCATTAAAAATTGAACATGTTACTTGTTTGTTGCCTAAATACTAAAATTTACACTTAAAACTGTAGTTTTATTTTAATTTTTGGAAATGCCAGTAAAAACTTGCCTGTGCCAGCCCAGTACATTTTGGGTGTCACGTGTGGCTGTTCTGTCACAGAGGAAGAGAGAGATCTTGTGTCTAAGCTGAAACGCAGATCTCTCTTTTCTTCTAACACATCCATCCCTGCCACAGTTAGAAAGCAGTCCCTAGGAGCATACCTAACCCCTTGATCACCCCTAGTGTTAACCCCTCCCCTGCCAGTGTCATTTATACAGTAACAGTGCATTTTCTTTAGCACTAGTCACTGTATTGGATTGGTGTCACTGGTGCCAATAAATAGTTTTGTAAGTAAGCAACACCTTATTTTCTGGCAGTGCCCCTCCCGACACAGTATACTCTGGATCCGCCCCTGAGAGACCAACGCACAAGACAGCTATAATGGAGGGAGCGATTCCAAAAATAATTAAATTTGGATTTAAGGATTATGTTTTAGATGTTGGCGAAAAGAAGAGAACGGCGATGTGCAAGGTCTGCAGCTCAAAAATAAGAGACACGTCAACCACAACATCCAACTTCATCCGTCACTACAAAACCCACAAAGAAAGGTAGGTACAGTAACGTGTATGGGTGGGAGCAGAGTGTATTGTTGTTAAAATCAATAAATCACATAGCTAACTTTATTTTCCATCTCTCTTCTGTTTACTCTATAGATATGAAGAGTACATCCATACCAAAGGGACTTTTGATGCTAGCCAGCCTCAAATCTCACAATTCATCGCACAGGGGACTGTGCAGCTATACCACTGCAACCACCAGCAGCAGAAGGCAATTACAAACTCAATCCTGTCAGACCTCATTATAAACTGCAACATGCCACTGTCCATCATTGAACATCAAAGCTTTCGTCGTTTTTTGTCAATAGTAGACAACAAGTACTCTCCAGTAAGTAGAAGAACAATTACTGGCAAGCTTGACAATCTGGTGGCAGATAGGCAAATGAAGCTGAAAAATGAACTCGCAGCAGTAGATCATCTGTCAGTGACTGTAGATATATGGTCAGACCGCAGGATGAGAGGCTTTCTTGGAGTCACAGTGCACTGGATCAACATTGAGGAAGACCGTCTTCAGTTGAAATCACAGTTGCTTGCGTGCAACCGCTTCAAAGGTCCCCATACAGGGGAAAGAATTTGTGAGGAATTTGAGCGTGTATGTGAAGAGTACAAGATTAAAAAAAAGGTAGACCACATCATCTGTGACAACGCCGCAAACATGAAAAAAGCATTTACTACATGTTTTCCAGGACAGGGAGAAGAAGACGATGACCTTGATGATTCGGACATTTGGAATGACTTGTCAATGGAAGAACAGGAGATGCTTGACAATTATTTGAGTGCAAAAACCCAGACTAGACTTCAATGTTTTGCACACACGCTTCAATTGGTAATAGGTGATGGACTTAAGGAGACTAAATTAGTCAATGCAGCTCTCGCCAAAGCTTCCAGGTTGAGCTCCTTGTTACATACAAGCACCTCTTTCAAGGAAAAATTCGAAGAGGAGTTTGGACAGCGTGGAATCCCTGCCGCTGTTACCACACGCTGGAATTCCACACTGAGGCAATTGAAATCAGTGGTCAGCTGTGACCAGGTGAAACTGACTAGAATTCTTGAAGATGGGGGACACAGAGAGACTGTATTCACAGCTAGAGAGTGGAATCAGATTAAGGAACTCGTGGATGTCCTTCAACCTTTTGGAGAAGCCACAGACCTCTCACAGGGAGAAAAAATTGTGACAATAAGTGCTGTTGTACCCTGTATCCTTTCTCTGAATCACCACTTGGAAAATCATAAAGAGAGCGTGCGCTACCTTGGTGGCTTGATCCGTAGCCTGCAAGAATCACTCAAAAGACGATTCGGAGGGATCTTTGTCAATGTGAGGATGGCAGATGAACACAATGATGTAGCAACCTTACCCTTCTCTGACCCTCTATACCTAAAAGCTGCTCTGCTGGATCCTTCATTTGGCACCATGTGGTTGACCCATGATGTTTTGGCTCCCGAAAATATCAAGGAGGCTGTGTCTGCGATGATAAAAAGTATGTTATGTTTTTGTAATAATCCAATGTAATGCCAGATTGTAGGCTATAAAAGAATGTCAGTATGTTGATATACTCTACTCAGAGGTCTTCAACCCTCTCCTCAGGGATCCCCAGACAGGCCATGTTTTTGTTTTCACCCTAAAATAAACACACCTGTTTCAATTAGTCAACTACTACACATTAAGCCTTTGATTAATCAAATCAGGTGTGTTATTTCATGGGGAAAAACTAAAATATGGCCTGTTTGGGGGACCCCAAGGAGAGGGTTGAAGACCTATGCACTAGATTGTCATGATCTGGTTGCTTTTGATATTTCAGTTGTGTTGTGACCATTTATGCTTGTGTTCTTCAGACTTGATTCTCAAAGAAGAGGACTGCAAGCCCACCCCACCAACCACCGATGAAGACGAGCAAATGCCAGTGGCAGAGCCAGAGAGTCAGTCTGGGCTGTTCTCAGCATACCACAAAAAACAAAAGAAAGATTCATGTTCTACTCCCCAAATTCAGCTGAACCAGTATTTAGACATTTGTGATGGACAGAGTTGCCTTCAGTTTTGGGCCATGAACATGCACATGTTCCCCTCTTTGTTCAGGGTAGCGGTAAGAGTTACGTCAGTCCCTGCATCAAGCGCACCTGTTGAACGTGTGTTCAGCCATGGTGGGGTGATAATGCGACCCCATCGCTCACAACTGAGCGAGAAAGTACTATCGAATTTAATTTTTTGCAAATGCAATGCATTGTAACTTTAGCTGGCCATGCACCTATAGATTATCTGCAGATGTTCTATGGTTAGATGGAAAAAGTGGGAGTCTGGGAGATTCCTCCATCCACACAGTTTAGCGAACATAGAGAAATCTGTTGCCCTTTTTCCATCTAACCATAGAAAATCTGCAGATAATCTATAGGTGTATGGCAAGCTTTACAATGCTTTGCATTTGAAAAAAAATAAACAAACAGCAAAAAAAAAAACAATTTGTAAGTAAGTGGCTCATCACCATTCAAGTGTCTACATATACTTTATTAGTTTGAAGTTTAATGTTTAATGCATTGTAACTTAAGCTGGCCAATGGCCATACACCTATAGATTATCTGCAGATGTTCTATGGTTAGATGGAAAAAGTGGGAGATTCCTCCATCCACACAGTTTAGCGAACATAGAGAAATCTGTTGCCCTTTTTCCATCTAACCATAGAAAATCTGCAGATAATCTATAGGTGTATGGCCAGCTTTACAATGCATTGCATTTGCAAAAAATTTAACAAACAGCAAAAAAAAAACTATTTGTAAGTGGCTCATCACCATTCAAGTGTCTAGATATACTTTATTATTTTGAAGTTTAATGTTGAAAATATTATTTTTAAAATAAAACCTTTCCTGAACAACACTGACTTTTAACTCATTTAAAGGTGGTAAATCAGTATTTTGACTTGATTTGTGACTTGACCAAAACAAATGACTTGACTTGACTTGCTTGACTTCTAGCAGGGACTCGACTTGACTTGCTTGCTTTTCGCCACAGTAACTTGGGACTTGCTTGTGACTTGAAGGTTACGACTTGAGACTTGCTTATGACTTGCACATGTGTGACTTACTCCCATGTCTGCAGAGCAGCCCCAAAACACATGTGGGACACCTGGTGGTTGAAGGTGCAATTACATTAAAAACATTTAGGCCAATAGGAAAGAGACACATACCTTTTGGGCTGAACATATTACAAGTTTTATAATCTTATTGTGTGAGAGGGTATTTAAGAAGCAAGAGAGATAGTCAGAGGGAGGAGAGAGCTCAGGGGATGCGACCTGAGAGGAGGCTCACCCTCACCCTGGGGGAAGGGACAATGGGAGAAACATCTTCCCAGATAGACTGACAGCCATGCCTGGAAATATACTTTAACCTCCAAGGAGATTCCTGAACCCGGTAGCCATCTTAAGTCCAGACTAATAGCCATTTTGGAATGGGTAAATATAACATGTTGATTTTATCTGGTATGTTCTCTTAACCATTGATGTATTGAATATTCTAGTATTGATAATCATTCTCCAGAATCAATAATTGCCTTTTCATAGATTTTTCTCTAATATTCAATTTTTATTATATATTACTTTTTGCATAGTTGCTTTTTATTGACAAACAAATGTCTAATTTGTTTCGCATTGTTCAACGTTACTTACCTGCAGCATAGTAACGGCTGGGTGTGTGAAATACAGACATTATGTTAAATTGTCAAGTATAAGGTTATTGATTCTACTGAAGAAGTTATCATGGTGATATTGTGTCCAAGGTACTACGCCCATTTTGAGGGTATTTCCATTAATTGTCAAATGTTCAAATAATGCAATCTGTATTTTAATTTCATGTAAATATTTGTTTTCTGTCAACCAATAAATGTGACTATTAAGTATGACCACTCGTCTCCGTGAACATATTTCGCATATATAGACTGTGACATATAGATTGATCTTGTATCTTAAAAATATCTTCGTTAAAAATTACTTAATAAAAATGTGCGGGAAACTTTCCTTAAAAAAGCACAACATTGCAATGAAGAATTTGGTGCAAGTAGGGGTTGGTTCAATCGCTTTAAAGAAAGAGCTAATTTGCATAACATTAGAGTTCAAGGTGAAGCCGCAAGTGCCGATGTAAGTGCTGCAAATGATTTTCCCAAGATATTGAAAGCTATTATTGACAACGAAGGTTATATGCCAGAACAAGTTTTTAATGTAGATGAAACTGGCTTGTTTTGGAAAAAAATGCCAGCTAGGACCTACATTTCAAAAGAGGAAACGTGTGCACCAGGACATAAGGCATCAAAGGACAGGCTGACTGTATTACTTGGGGGTAATGCATCTGGGGATTTGAAGCTCAAGCCTTTGTTAGTGCATCACTTCTTAAATCCCAGGGCACTACGTAATGTCACTAAGGCATCTCTTCCCGTTATTTGGAGGGCAAATGCAAAGGCTTGGGTTACAGCTACAATGTTTGAAGATTGGTTTTCAAACCATTTTGTCCCTGTTGTTGAGGGTTATTGCTTGAGGGAAAACATTCCCTTCAAAATTCTTCTTCTCCTTGACAATGCCCCTGGACATCCAAACACTTTAGCTGACTTGCACCCCAATGTAAAGGTTGTATTTCTACCCCCCAACACCACATCACTACTTCAGCCGATGGATCAAGGAGTCATAGCCTCCTTTAAGGCCTATTATTTACATAACTCATTTTGTGCTACCCATTTATACACTCCCACCCTTACCATTCCCATTAACGGAAACCACACTGAACTGGAGTGTAAATTAGGCCGTAGCAGCCTCCTTTATTAAATATCAAAATATAAATGAACTTCTTATAAACAAATAAATAACCAATAAATAACCAATAACAGCATACCAATGAAGAAAAACCCTGACGTAGGACTGTAGGACCTTACCCCCCCCCCCCCCCCCGTTTTAGCGTAATCAAAACTCGTGCACTGCGGTCATATAAACTGTAACTAGGCCTCAAGCTGACATGCTAGCTCAGAGACAAAAATATTCCCGCAGCGCAGTCATCCACCATATTCCTTACATCACTTATAAGGAATATTAACAAACGGGCCCATATCTCCAATGGGTCCCGCATCAACTTCTCTGTGGGGAGGGGGTTTCTTCTCTATACCTACGTCAACCAACATCCGCCAATGCTACGACGTCCAAGCCAACCTGTAAAAAATTTTCGAACACCTGAAAGAAAATTAGGGAGGGAGGGCGGGAACTTCTCTCTAGCTGAACTGAATCTCTCTGGGGCTGTTGCCCCTCCTCTTCCTGTTGCCAGCTCCACCCCTCCTCTTAAATCTTAAAGTGCCATACCTAAATGGCATGTTTCCTTCACTCATGCCAGCCCTGCGCCTATTCTTTCTGTTCTCTGCTGTGGGCTGTTCTTGACTAAGTACAACATAACTCATTTTGTGCTACCCAGTTATACACTCCCACCCTTACCATTCCCATTAACGGAAACCACACTGAACTGGAGTGTAAATTAGGCCGTAGCAGCCTCCTTTATTAAATATCAAAATATAAATGAACTTCTTATAAACAAATAAATAACCAATAAATAACCAATAACAGCATACCAATGAAGAAAAACCCTGACGTAGGACTGTAGGACCTCCCCCCCCCCACCCGTTTTAACGTAATCAAAACTCGTGCACTGCGGTCATATAAACTGTAACTAGGCCTCAAGCTGACATGCTAGCTCAGAGACAAAAATATTCCCGCAGCGCAGTCATCCACCATATTCCTTACATCACTTATAAGGAATATTAACAAACGGGCCCATATCTCCAATGGGTCCCGCATCAACTTCTCTGTGGGGAGGGGGTTTCTTCTCTATACCTACGTCAGCCAACATCCGCCACAGCAAACAAGGTTAAAACCTTAACCTTGAGCGCACCTCCACACCCTAAGCGCTCTTTCAATTCCGTCCTGTATACCCATGGTCCACATATCAGTGCCCACTGGGTTCAGATGAACCCCGTCAGCCCTCAAATATCGCCACGTATCAATCTCTAGCTCTCTGTGTCTGATAGCTAAGCCACCGTTTTTAATAAAAAACCTGCTCACCTCCTGATTAATCTTTTTTCTGGCCTTGTTTATCAGCTCTACTGACCTCGCTAAACGCCACGAAGACCTGGCTATCATGTCCGACCATACCAGGACAGTTTTTGGGAATGCCGCCTGTAGTAGGCAGAAATCATGCTTGATATCCCTGGTAATGTCTAATTTTGTCCTCAAAACCAAATCATTCCCCCCCACATGAATCACTAAAACCTCGGGAGGCCTGTCCCATTGTGCAAATTTGTGCGCCTCCGGGACCAGACGGCTCCAAAGCATCCCCGGGAACCCCAGCCATTTAATGTACGCCTCCCCCCTGGAAAAACCTAGCTGTCTCCCGTCTGGCCTGGCATCCCCCCTCCTGGCACCCCAGCAAACATAGGAATGTCCCATGATCCACACGAGACTCGGCGAGGTATCTGAAAAGAAAACAATAAGAAAATTCCGGTGAAACTCATCACAATGTACCACACAAAACCATGTCGGCACCTAAAACGCACACCACTCAGCAAAACGTCAAATAACTAAATCAAGCCTGACATATGACCGAAATCGCCTAGATTCCCATCTCCCAATCCGTTTAACCGCTTCTTCCGTTAGGCCCCACCTGACGGCTTCCGTCGCCGCACCAATTCTAAACGAATGCGAGGAAAATTTCTGATCCCCCAGACCCAGGACGACTAAAGATCTCCGAAAGATAGAAATAAATTGGAAACGCGACAGCGCCACCCCATCCTGATGTACTAAAAGAGGGCCATCCCCCGCTGGCCTCTGTGTCAAATAAACCTTTGTAACTAAAACGGGGCAGAGTTTGGCGTCAGGAATAGCGAAAACCACCACATCCTTGCCTCGGCCCTCCTGATCCGTTTTAGATCTACGCAAACGCATCACCAGTCTATCCTCCATGTACCGAACCTCCCCCACAGCTAATCCATCCCTTGTTTTCTTGGAGGAACTCACCAGCTCCCCTATCCGAAAAGCACCGAAAAAGGCCAACACAAAAGCTGTGCGGAAAAGCCCCACCTCATAACTGGATCTACAAACTCCGGGCAAAGTGTCCACCATTCTACCCAGCAGTGCAAACGTAACTGGTCGCCTCTCATCCCGGACCCTCTTCCCTCTGCGATAACCCTTCAATGCCTGACGTGCCCAAAACTCTTTTGTCCAATCTCTCCCCCCTTCGAGCTTGAACAAAAAAGCCATGGCCGCCATAACCTTCCCCAGCCTCGACACGGAAACTCCATGTTCCATGTGCCTGGCGACAAAATAGATAAATCGCAATCTAGTCTCTCCATTATCCGCCCCCGTGGCCTGTCAATGGAAAGCAAACCATTCGTCCCATACTTTCCTGTATGCTTTCCATGTTCCCTCGCTCAATGACCGGCTAATCCACTCACCTATCCTTCCAGGGCAATCTTCCACAATTCCAAAGGACATGGGACGCCGTGACGCTCTGCCCCTGGTACCAGCTCCCGAAATTTCTCCCACTGAAACCGAGAAAGGGCGTCAGCAATCACATTGTCCAGTCCTGGTAAGTGTACTGCCTGAATGAAAATGTTCATCTGCATACACCGAAGCACCAAGTGTCTCAACAAACGTATCACCGGCGGTGATGCCGCAGATACCTTGTTAATCACCTGTACCACCCCCAAATTGTCGATGTGGAAGCGCACCTTCCGATCCCGGAAGAATTTGCCCCACAATTCTACCGCCAATACCACCGGAAACAACAAGGGCCGGCACTCCAATGCCCCTGGAAAAAGGCCCCATAACCCGCTGACCCCGCTGCATCTGTAAACAATTCGAGGTCGAAATTATTCACCGGCCCAATCATCCACAGCGCTCTACCATTAAAGTTGTCCAGAAACATATGCCACATTCTCAGGTCATCTTTATGTTCCCGGGAAAGTGTCACATAATGTCTGGGCGACTCAATGCCACCCGTACTTGCCGCTAATCTTCTGCCAAAAACCCTGCCCATCGGAATGATCCTGCACGCAAAGTTGAGCTTGCCCAGCACCGATTGCAATGCCCTCAGCTGAACCTTGCGCCGGCCCACCATCCCCTTCACCTCCTCCTGCAATGCAACCAATTTAGCTTCAGGCAACCTGCATTCCATGGCCATGGAATCGATTACAATCCCGAGAAAACTGATCACTGTTGTGGGCCCTTCCGTCTTGTCTGGCGCAAGCGGAATGCCGAATTCCCCTGAAATCCTTTCCACTGTTGTTAGGAGCACCGCGCAAACGTTAGATGCGGGCGGCCCTATACACAGGAAATCGTCCAAATAATGGATCAGCGAGTTTAATCCTGCCACGTCTCTTACCACCCATTCCACGAATGTGCTGAAACACTCAAAGAATGCGCACGATATAGAACAACCCATTGGCAAACACATATCCACGTAATATTCCTCTCGCCACTTGCAACCCAATAAATGAAAGCTATGGGGATGAACAGGCAGCAAACGAAAAGACGCTTCAATGTCTGTCTTTGCCATCAGGGCCCCCCTACCATACTTCCTTACCCAATGTACTGCGGCATCAAAGGATGTATATGAGACAGTGCAAACTTCAGGATCAATAGCGTCGTTCACCGACTCCCCTTGTGGGTAAGACAAGTGGTGAATGAGGCGAAATTTGTTCGGCTCCTTTTTGGGTACCACCCCCAACGGAGAAACTACCAGGTCCTGCATGGGTTTTATGGAGAAGGGGCCCGCCATCCTACCCAGAGCTACCTCCTTGTTTTATTTTTCGGACACTACTTCATGATCTTTTAAAGCGGACTGTAAATTATCTGGAATGGGAGGAGCTGAGTTCAAAACCGCAGGAATCGTGAAACCTTCCGAAAATCCCAACCTAAGTAGATGAGCCACCGCCTTATCTGGATATCTATCTAGAAAAGGACGTATTCTTCCCACCTTCACTGGCGTCCTCCCCCTTTCCCGCAAAATCGCTGGCCTTTCCCTTACCCTGCTTAAAACACCTTGATGAAGGATGTGATCCACCGCACCCTGAACGCTCGTGCTTATACTTACATCCATGTCCAAATTTACAACTTCCCTCGTTGTACTGCCAGCAGACTCCTTTTTTCCTTGTGGCCGATTGACCCGAAGCCCCTGATCCCCCGGCCCCCCCCTGAAAAAACTGACTAGCTGGTTTGGCTGAAGACATCAAGCGCATCCAAAGACTGATGTCTTTGTGATCCCACCTTAAAGCCGGTCTCACTGCCCTTCTCTGCCGAAACTGTTTGTCGTAACGCAGCCATGCTAGTCCCCCGTAGGTCCGATGAGCCTCGCCAATAGCATCCAAATAACAGAAAAGGGCCGAGCAATGTTCCGGCTCCTTTTCGCCTATCACGCTTGCCAATACCCCAAACGCTTGCAGCCAATTCTGAAACGTCCGTGGTATTAGTCTGTACCTTCTCTTCTCCTCCTCTTCTTTCTTACTATCCTCGGGTTTCACCCTATCTAAGTTGAATTTCTCAAGGGGAAGCAGAGAAAAAATCTCCACGTACTCCCCCCTCCAAATTTTCTCTCTCACCTCCTGTTTCAAATGGGCCCCTAATGGCCCCTCAAAACATACATAAACCTCAAAGCGTGCGGAATCAGCTAACCGCACTATGTCCTGTTTCTTGGTTTTGTCACCCCCCATTTCCCCCTCACCTGGCGTGAGCTGAAATGCCTCTGCCGCTTCCACGATACCTGCCTCACTCCCCCCGGTGGGAAACGCGGGCGGATTCGCCAACACCGTTCTCTCAGCTTGTACTGTCATTCCCTCCCCCCCCCCCCCCTGCCCCCCCTCAGTCAACACCCCCCCTGCTGAAACCCATGCCCCTGCCGGCCCCTGTTGCGCCGGTGTAGGCTCAAACCTGCCCACCAGATCCTTGAGGCCTGCTAAAAAACCCTGTAATCCCCCCTCCAAAAGTGCTGTTTCAGGGACGGACTCGCCCGTAAAACCCCCACCCCTCTGGAACCGATCACCATGCCTCCTACCCCCCTCCCCCACAAAAGCATTTCACCCCCGCAAGACCCTGAACAAAAACAAGACTTACCGGGCTGCCTGGAAAATCTTCCACCAGCCGAACATCCTGCGTCCTTCGTTGCTGTGCGTCCTCTTGCGACCTCGTCCTCCGATTCAGGCAGCTCGCCCTCCGACAGCTTCACCATCTCATCTGTAGTTGAAAGAGCCTGCCCTCCAAGGTCTTCAGCCTCAGATGCAGACGAACTGCGTTCTCTCTCGTTTCTTCTCGTCCCAACTGCCGACTTGCTGGCCTTTTTAAGTGGGTTCCGAGACACAGACCCTGACGCCTCCACTTCTTTTTTTCCGTTAATGTTCCTACGGGCAGGCGGATCGCCTCCACCCCGCAGACATCCTCTGCTGTGTCCCCCCCGCACACTAGAACGCAAGCTGGGCCGACCGCCTCCTGCTTGTAAATGTCTTCTTCCCCCCTATGGCTGAGCATGCGTCTCATCGCAGTAAGCGGCATCTGTGCTGAAGTTTGAGTAGTCGATTGTCCTGTTCCTAGCCTCCATGCCCCTTTCCCTTGCTGGTGGTATATTGACCTGGGATAGCTTTTTTCCCCTTGACGGATGTTTTAAACTATGTGTGTTAACTGCCTTTGTAGTAGCCCGTTTTGCAATCCCCACTGATGTTCCACTGATGGCCTTTCCTGTTTTGTGCTGGGCCCCTAACCGCCCCTCCGCCGCGTGTGTGGATAGGCCTGAGGCCTTGTGTGGCGACCGCATAGTGGACGCCATGCGCCGCGTGCTGCTGGGCCCCCCGCCCCCCCCCCCCCCAGCACCAAATGTGCCAGAAATGCCTGCAACCTCTCCCTTGGCCGACCGCTTTTTCGGCGGTTCAGCGCTGTTTTTACCCTTCTTGCTGACTGGCATATCAGAGGATCTGCGCCCTTCTGGCGAATATCTGGCCGGCGGCCGAGATCGCCGCTGCCGCCCCACGTGTTGTGTGACCCCCCCGGACCCTATGCTCTCACCCTCCAGTGCCCGCTCTATCTGTGTCCTTAGCCAAACTGCTCCGTTTGAAGCCGCCGCCGTTTTAATGTATTTCAGGAGCTCCTCCATGACGATCTGCTTAGAACTTCTCTCTTGCTGAACTGAATCTTTCTGGGGCTGTTGCCCCTCCTCTTCCTGTTGCCAGCTCCACCCCTCCTCTTAAATCTTAAAGGGCCATACCTAAATGGCATGTTTCCTTCACTCATGCCAGCCCTGCGCCTATTCTTTCTGTTATCTGCTGCGGGCTGTTATATATATATATATATATATATATATAATTATATAAATATACTCACTTTTCTTTATAACTTTCTTGATTTTTGCCAACTAAGGCCCCTCTCGCAGTTTAAGATCTGACCAACGTTTGCGTAGTTGTTCCTTTGTCCTCCTCACCCCAAACTTCTTTTGCAGGACACGGACCATCTTCTCCATAATCATATCTTTCCTGGCATTAGGCCTTGGGTAGGATCCCATTCTCCCATCATAATCCTTGTGGATCAGGATGTTTGCCAGCTCCACCATCTCCTCAAATGACATATTTGTTGCCTTTTTAGGCTTACTAGGACTGGTAGGCTGGCTTTCCTCCCTGTCAGAGGTTCCGCTGCTGCTGCTGCCAATGAGCACATGTCTGTCCTCACCCATCTCTGCCATCTTCCTTATGCACACGTCAGAAGAGAGAAGGGGTGGGTCATAGATCGGAGATGTACAACAGTCCCGCCCCTGCATTATGAATAAACTGTAATGTCACAGGAACGTTCGTGACATTGGTAACGTTCGTGGTGGTGGTGGTGGTGTTGGACTTCTTGGATTATTTTGTAACTATTGTGTACTTGTGCTTATTTTAACCACTAGGCGTCCGCGCTATAGCCGAAAGACGGCTAAAGCGCGGACGGCAATTGCCGGGAGGGCGTCCCTGGACGTCCTCTGGTTTACTTCCGCGAAAGATCTGTGTTGGCTGTGTCCCACGGCCAATCACAGATCGTGCGAATTGGCCAATCACAGATCGTGCGAATTGGCCAATCACAGTGGACATTAAGCACTCGATCTGAGTGGACAATGAAATGAGACATGAGCTCATACGAGATCATCTCTCATCGCCTGCTCTGGCCGGAACACACAGAGACAGCGTGTCAGGAGGGAGAGAGAGCTGCTGCAGCGTCAATGTAAGTTACAAACCAAAACAAAAAGTGCACACAGTTTATTTATGTGCCCTCTGTTATCAGTGCCCTCTGTTATCAGTGCTATCTGTTATCAGTGCCATCTGTTATCAATGCCCTCTGTTATCAGTGCCATCTGTTATCAGTGCCCTCTGTTATCAGTGCCATCTGTTATCAGTGCCATCTGTTATCAGTGCCATTGTTAAGCTGTGAATACCCCAACAAGATTTACGACTATTCACCACATGATGTACAGTTGTGTTGCCTGAATATACATATTGTTTGACTTAGCATTCTGTCATATAGTGTTTTGGTGTTATGTTGATAGATTTCATGACTAATGTCAGGGTTTTACATTTACCTACAGCAATGGCATCCAAATTTACATCACCAAATTTCCTACCCCAATTTATTGATATGTACCGGGAAAATACATGCCTCTGGAATGTGACATCAAAGGAGTATTCGAATAGACAGTTGCGAGATGAGGCATACCAGAAATTAGCTGATTTATTGCAAACAATAACACCACGTGCTTCTGTGTTAGATGTCAAAGGCAAGATTGCAAATCTTCGCACTGTGTTTAAGAAAGAATATAGAAAAATAGAAGAATCCAAAAAGTCTGGTGCTGGCGATGTCTATGTACCTCGATTGTGGTATTTTGAGAGACTACGTTTTCTCTCGTGTCTGGAGACCCCAAGAAGTAATCGCTGCTCCTTGGACCCTAGTTCCCCTGAGTCACCCATATCACCGGAAATATTTGACCATGAAGATAACATTGATGCACAGGTAAAAATCTTTATTACATTAGATCTTTAGCAATGATACATGTGTCCTGTGCGCAGAGACATTTATGCTACTTAGAATTAACTGTAAGAATATATTGAGCAGGAAACAGGCCACTATACATTGTTTTGCCAGGAAACAGCCCCTCTTCCCAAAATATATTCCATATAACTCTCCCTATTTTGGGGCCGTTCAGGTGCTAGGTTTGCCAGTGCACCGCTCTCTGATCTCCATTCGCCAAGGATTAGGGTTTTGGTCAATAGGTCTTCTCTGTCAGTGGAAGATGAAGGCATGTAGTTGGTGGTTTGCCGACGCAGGAAGTTGTGCAGCACACAACAGCATTCCACTATCTAATTTTAGATAGTTTTTAGATAATTTTAGATAATTTTGTGCAAACTCAAATTGATGGCGGTATGAAATATGCGGAACCTATTTGACATTATGCCGAACTCATTTTCCACCACACGCCTGGCTCTGGAGACTCGGTAGTTATATATTTTTTGTTCTTGGGTTAGGTTCCGCATAGGGTATGGCTTTACAATATTATCCAGCAGCGGGAATGATTCATCCGCAACAAAAACAAATTTTAGCCCATCCACATTCTCTTCTTCAGGTGGTTAATGTAATTCTGCACTTGCAAGATGTCTTCTGAATTCTGTTTTGTCAAAAACTCCACCATCGGAACTCCGGCCATTCCTCCCAATGTCCACATATATAAACTCATATTTGGCATTGTCGGACGAATTTACATTCAAATCTTTTAAACATAAAAAACTTAAAGTAAATAGTAGCGCTAAAGATGTATCATAATATCTGTGCAAACAATGAAGTGCAAAAAATATATATGAAAATAAACTAAACTCTATATGGTAAATAAAACACCACTAAGTGCTCAGTGATAATATATGCCATGAAAATTACATAAATAATACACACAAAAATAAATTATATTAATGTGATTAATTCCAGTGATGGCGGCTCACTATAAAAAATTGTTTTTCTAATTGCCGCAAACCAAGTGATGTTGAATAAAAATTAATGTAAAGCCCCACAAATAATTTTTAACGTGTTTCAATCAATTCAATTCTTCTTAGTCCTTCCACCACACCGCTGTGATATGTGTCTCCTCTCCCCAAAAGAAACGCCCTCACCACATTTAAATGCCCACACTCTCGTGATAGGCTGCTGCACATAAAGATCCCACCAAAGGAGGGGGTTAGTTGAACTTTCACAACATCAATCGTGCAGCAGGGTAGCTGGCTGACTGGGGATCCGGGACACGACGTGTGATGTCTCCTCTCCAGAGACCAGCTCCAGCTCCCTTCTCCTCACACGAAGCCTCCTGTAGCTCTCCTTAAAACTGGGGGGCGTGGCCTGGACATGGCTGAGTGAGGACGCAAGTCTGTGGGGCTCCCGGTCCGACCCATCCTAAACCAGCTTTAAAACACCGATCTACTGCTCGTTTTGACCGGAATGTACGCCGCTGGAAAGCGGAGAGGCAGAAACCTGAAACGGGGATCCCCTAAACCACGAAAGGGTGAAGATATACAGAGGTATCTTACAAGCTCCTCTAGGGCCTCTCCGGCCCTCAAGATGGCGGACACCACGAGGCACGGCTTCCAGAGTGAACAGCAGCTGCCATCCTCCCCTACGCGGGGAATGCCGATGAATGCCCTAAATATAGAGTACACCACTCCGGAGATGTTTCGCTCCGACTCCCAGGAACGTCAGCCCACTCACTCCCCGCTAACTCTAAGAGCAGACGCAGAATTAAGGGCACTGCTGCAAGCCTTACCGATGAGGGCTGACATTGAGGCAATAGTCGGCAAGCTAGAGGCAGCCCACCGCCAAGAAATGACGGTGGTACAGCAGGACGTCCAAACCTTGACCGACCGTGTAGGTTCTGGGGAGGCAACAATGTCTACACTGGAGCAAAGACTCTCAGCAGTGGAAGCCACACAATCCGCCCAAGCGGACATGCTCCTCACCCAACAACTGCGGTTGGAAGAAGCTGAAGACCGCAGAAGGCGCAATAATTTAAGGCTGCGGGGCCTGCCGGAAGCTATGGGAGTGGAGGATTTAGTGGCGACCACCCTGACAATATTTCGGGACGTATCTGGAGAACTGTTCCCCCATAACCTCTCCTTTGACCGGATCCATAGGGCCTTGGGCCCCCGATCGACAGACCCAGACAGACCAAGGGACGTAATATGCAGGGTACACCAATACTCCCACAAAGAAATAATCCTGCGAGCTGCCTGGGAGAAGGGAGACATTACATTCGATGGGGCAGAGATAAGGATCATGCCGGACCTATCCAGGCAAACCCTGCAACGGAGAGCCCTCCTTAAACCGGTGCTGCTGGCGGCGAGAAATGCTGGCCTGACCTACAGATGGGGCTTCCCCATCTCCGTGACTTTTAAAAAGGCCCAACACTTCTTTACTCTTCGAGCACCGGTGGATCTCCCCGCCCTATTTGCGTTCATGGAGACAGACACCGTAGACGTACCTGATTGGCTGCAGACCCTCCAGCACGTCGCTCCGCGATCCGGACCGTCCGGTGTGAGATCGCGATTGCCGAGACCACAGAGGAGCATGCGCAGACCACGCTACATTCCGGGAGACGCACCGAGAGAAGACTGAGGGACCAATCCTGAAATGACAAGTGGCCATCACCCGGAAGCCCCCCCTGGGGCACAGATCAAGAACCTTCCTCATCACACATAGACCTTCGGGCATCATCCCCCTTAATGGAGGTAAGCACCTTTTGAGTCATGCATCCCTCCAACCGGCATGCCTACTCCGTGCCCCCCCCCCCCCATTTTTTTTTTTTCTCTTCTGTTGAACTCCCGGGACGGCCCCGCCACCCCCCCCCCTCCCTGTGACCTGCCAGCACCCTACCCTGGAATAACGGCAACAGTTACAGACTGCCACGGGGGAACTTCATACAGGAAGGGACGGACCGGGGGGAAAAGATCAGAGGAACCTCTTCAAAGAAGCCCAGACTATACACCCCAGGATGGAGTACTCAGGGGGACCAGCTGGAGGATTATGGGGGAGGGGGATTGTTGGTTTCTGGCTGGAAAGCACGATTATACCTCGCCAAGTTTCAGTGTGTTTTATCGTTATGGCATGAGGGGTACCACATTATTAATACCGTGATAAGGCTGCTCCACCCCCACCCCATGGACAACCGGAACAGGAGACTACTTCTGCCGGACAGACACTGCCCGCTACCTAACCCCTCCCAGGGGCCTAAAGGACAGGACCCGGGGGTCCCCAGGTAAGGGGGCACAAGATACCCTGTAGAGACAGCCTGGACCCACAACTAAAAGGGACCCTAGACTGCAAAATGAATAAAGGGAGCTCGAGAAATACACATACAAGACGGGTCAACCTAGATGTATGTGATAACAGTGTCTCTTGGACTCCCACAGGTATATATGTATATGAGTATGGGGATACATGCTTTATGAAACGCAAGATATACCACACGGGGGAATTTACACTGTGTTACAGGAACCAAGGTTCCACGGGAAACACAGGTTTGACGGCGGAGAGGGCAACAGCTATAAGACATCCCTAACTCACCAACACTAGAACCCTGCACCCCCCAAGCAGACAGGATGGGATACGGAGGAGATAGGCGCAGGGAGGAGCTGAGGGCACCTGGCAATAGGCTCAAGATCCAGTGGGGCACCCAGATACGAAGCCTAACAGGTAACCCCACGGGTATCTAACACGCAGAGGTAAGGCCTTCAAGATTAGAGACCTACCTAGAACAGTGACCAGCATAGCCCCACATACACTCTCATGCCTGGGTTGGGGGAGAGATGCCCGGGGGAATGGGAAAATGTTGAAAATGTTGAAATATGTGTAACAGGAAGGACTGTATTATTTGTTCTAGGTCATCTTTGTTTTGTTTTGATTTGTTAAAAGGTTCACACACTCTATCTCACAGACATAGATAGAGCAGATGTTTTAAAAAAAAAAAAACATTTTTTATGTTGTCAAGCTGGAGGGGACGGGAGCGGACTGGGGGACCTACCCCGGTCTACTCCAACCTCTTCCCCCAATAGGACGGAGCAGTTATCCTAGTGAGAACTAGGACGCGCTCCCTTGCAAACCGATTTGTTTGCACTTAGTTGAGTGAACGGATAGTTTACACTGTTCACTGCCCGTTTACTAATAACGGGGTAAAATACCCTTCCTCTCTCTCTCTCTTAATTCATCCTTCCTTCATTTCTAGGCTTATCCCTCCTCACCCTTGCCTCCCCCTCCCTCCCTCCCCCTTTCCTCCCCCCCCCCTAAACCCTTACCCTCACCCAGGTAATAATGGACACGATTAATATCTACTCGTTGAATGCTAAAGGGCTAAATATACCCGAAAAACATTGAATGTTGTTAAACGACCTTAAAAGAGCCCAAACTGACATAGCATTCATTCAAGAGACTAACTTCAGAACAGGTAATCCTACCTACCATTAAAAACCGATACTTCCCCCATGCATACCACGCCACTAACACAGAGGCCAAATCCAAGGGGGTCTCCATACTCATCTCGGGAACAGTGCCATGGACATGCAATGACACCCTGATAGATCCCAATGGCCGATATATATATTCATAAAAGGAATGTTAAGAGGCTCGAGAGTGACAATGGCCACCATTTACACCCCCAATGACCGACAAGATGCCTTCCTTCACCGTACACTGAAACTGCTTACTGATTTCAGGGAGGGTCAGCTGATCGTAGGAGGAGACTTTAATGTACCCCTAGTCCCAGCAATAGACACATCCTCAAGAACTTCATCCATACGCACAAGCACACATAAGCGCATAACACAAGATCTACATGACGCCCAACTCATAGACGTCTGGAGACTTCACCATTCAGGAGAAAGAGACTACACCTTTTTCTCATCCCCTCATAAGGTATACTCGAGGATTGACTACTTTCTCGTTCCACATAGCCAGCTAGAAGCGGTCCAAAGGGTTGGGATAGGTAGTATTACGTGGTCAGACCACGCTCCCATCACCATGTGCTACTGCCTGTCGTCAACACAGACCTCCAGATCCAGGTTCTGGAGGCTGAACGAAAGTCTTTTGCAAACACCGGACGTCCTGACAGATGTACAGAAGGAAATGAAACAGTATTTCCAAATCAACAACACCGAGAACTGTGACCCGGGTATCCTTTGGGAGGCCCACAAGACGGTGATTAGGGGGTACTAATCAAACACGGGGCACACATCAAGAAGAAAAAAGAACAAATACTATTAGACCTCCTACAAAAGATACACGTAGCAGAAACACAACACAAGAAAACACTGGTCTCCTCCCTAGAAACGGAACTGATGACCCTTAGGAAACAAGTCGTGGACTTTGATGCAATATAGAGCCAAGGCAGCGATACAGGTTTGCCGGAAACTTTCATACGAGTCGGGAAACAAATGCGGGCGGCTATTAGCTAGGTCAGTTAAAGCCCAACGACTTAATACATATATCCCAAAGATTATAGATACGAAGGGGCAAAAACAGACCACACCAACACAGATAGCAAAGGAATTTAGGGATTATTACGCTAACCTGTACAACTTACCAGATAGAACACAGACCGACAGAACAGTACAAGACTACCTCACTGCCGCACAGATCCCACAAATATCCTCGGAAGCAAGAGCAGAACTAGAAGACCCCATCACAATAGAGGAATTACAACGGGCAATAGGAGGTACGAAACCAGGCAAAGCACCGGGCCCAGACGGGTTCACTTTGCAGTACTACCAAATCCTCCTACCACTATTGGGCACACACATGGTAAGGATGTTTAATGGTCTGGGGGAAGGGAATTCACTGCCCAAAGACTCCTTGAGGGCCCACATATCCCTTATATCAAAAGAAGGCAAGGACCCGGCGGCATGCGGGAGCTATAGGCCTATATCGCTCCTAAATGTAGACCTAAAACTTTTTACAAAGATTATGGCCAACAGATTGACCCAGCTCATGTCAGATCTAATACACCTAGATCAGGTGGGGTTTATCCCTGCCTGGGAAGCTAGGGACAACACAACAAAGGTACTTAACCTTATTTACGTGGTTACCAAATCCAATACCCCATGCGTACTTCTCGGCACAGATGCTGAGAAGGCGTTTGACCGTGTGAACTGGGGGTTTATGACATCAGTACTTAAACATATAGGCCTGGGTCGCAAAATGTTACAATGGATTCATAACATATACTCCACACCCACAGCACAGGTCAAAGCTAATGGTATCCTATCAGAAACATTCCCAATAACAAACGGTATCAGGCAGGGCTGCCCACTATCCCCTCTCCTATTTGCCTTAGCCTTGGAACCCTTTATATGTACCATAAGATCAAATCCCGACATTACTGGGGTGACAATAGAAAGCTCCCAATACAAAATTGCCGCATACGCAGACGACCTTATGTTTGCTTTGACCAACCCCACAATCTCATTGCCAAATCTCCTTCGAGAATTTGACAAGTACGGGAGTCTATCTAATCTTAAAATCAACTTTGATAAATCGGAGGCAATGGGACTTAACATACCATCTAATAGATTGAGCCACCTGAGGTCACAGTTCAGATTTAAATGGTCAGATACCTCCCTTAAATATTTGGGAACTCAGATCCCCAAAGATCTGAAACGTGTTTTTGACCTAAATTTCCCACCACTTCTGACTAAAACCCGACTACTCCTGGAAGAGTGGACCAAGGGAATGCACTCCTGGTTCGGCAGATGCAACCTACTAAAAATGTCAATACTACCAAAATTTTTATACTTATTTCAAGCACTGCCGATCCAGATCCCACCCCAATATTTTAAACAGATACACTCCATTTTCACCAAATTTATATGGACAAACTCAAAGCCTAGACTGAGTAGGCGATACTTAATATTGCCCAAAAATCACGGGGGTCTGGCCCTCCCAGACTTAAAAAACGACTACTTGGCGGTACACTTGGGCAGGATCATAGACTGGAACCGACATAGCAAAAATAAACTGTGGATACAACTAGAACAGGCACAGTGTACACCCTTGCTCAAAGGGGCAGTCTGGTGTTATGACAGGCTGCCCTCAACAGTGAAGACACACCCCACTATAGGGACAACTCTAAGGGTAGGAGCATCCACATTACTCGTAACCTCTCTATCCACTGCTAACTCACCTCTATACCCGAAACTTGGCAACCATGCCTTCCCACCCGGACTAGAGCACAGGGGATATGAGACTCTCTCCATAAGCGGCAGGGACAGAGCCTCACACTTCCTGATAGACAATGACCGGCCCTCCATCCAATCTTTGACAGCAGAGAACTGTCCTTTCCAACTGCCGTTCTGGAAAGCAATCAGATTACATCACTTCCTGCACTCACTCCCACAACCAGCACAGTTTAACCGCGACCTGACGACCTTTGAAATGTACTGCAATTATGAGGGAATCTTGTCACAAGTACTATCTAAGACATACGCCCTGCTCAACTCTCCTGTGGAAACACCCGAGCTGTCATTCATACATAAATGGGAAAATGACCTGGGATGCACATTCACTGGGGCCCAAAAACAAACAATCATCAGATTCTCCCTGCAAACATCTATTTGTACAAAGATTCAGGAACTTAACTACAAGATACTTACCAGATGGTACTACACCCCTAGTAAACTTCACAAGTACTTTCCCACCACATCAGAGAACTGTTGGAGATGTCAGGCAGATAAAGGGACACTCCTCCATATCTTTTGGTCCTGCCCTCTGCTGCAACACTTTTGGACGTCAGTCCGAAGGATCACACAAAAATTTACAGACTACACGATCAGTGATGATCCAGCCTTCATACTGTTGCATGCCACTACAATCCCAGCAAAAAAATATAAAAAAATGATAGTGAGGCATTTATTGAATGCAGACAAATCTTGCATCCCACTCCTATGGAAGAAGAGAGTACCTCCAACGATAGGACTATGGTTGCACAGAGTGGAGGAGATCAGGAGATTGGAGGACTTAGTCCTTACGGCACAGAATAAGCAGGAACAACATTCACAGACATGGATGCTGTGGAATATGTTCATATTCTCTGATGAAGGAATAGCCTTACTCGCCACTTGAAGAACGGTAAATCAGAATACAATATGACAGACATAGCCCTACCTGGGCTCCCTACCCGCCCCTTATGCCCCCCTCCCCCCACCTCCCCATGCTCTCTTTTCCTCATCTTTTCTCCTCACTACTCTCCTTTCTTCTTTATCTCTCTCTTCACACCTGTTGAAACTATGTAATCATAGAACAACGGACTCTTGTGACTCCGCATTGAGTGCTCCCTACCGGGGACACAAGGACAAAACCCAGATCTCGGTTGCAGAGACGACGCGAAACACACCACTCAGGACATCAGTCTGATTACAGGAAAAGCCAGATGAAAGACGCTAAACAATTAAACTCAAACTGATTTAGACACCGGGACTGATATGTTGTGTGTTTCTATGTATACACTGCTGAAGATGTTGAGAATTGTTGTTCATTTCGTATGTAACTCTCCAGTTTCTGTTCCTTTTCTTCTGATTGGAAAATAAATAAAAACTATATTTGAAAAAAAAAAAGAGAAAAGATGTTGAGTACGATACCAAAATGTTTCTCAGGGAAGCATCTCAAGCACTTAGTAAAGAAGCAGATGACTGCCATATCTTTGGAAATCTGGTTGCTGCAAGACTTCGCATGATGTGTCCCCAGCAACGGCAAATTATTGAGCCTTTAATGTACCAGCTACTAAGCATTGGACAGATGAAGCAAGCTACATTTACCACACATATTGCAGGTATTAATTCTCCTGCATCTCAGCATGTAAGTAACTGGCCTGTGCAAAACACAAACCGATCATTGGTGGAACCAACATGGCAACGACATATGCACACCCCTTCACCACCTGACAACATTTGGCAAACAAATATGTATATGCCCTCCCAAACTCATCCTGAACCCACATGGCAACGCACTACCTACTCCCAATCACAACCACAAATAACATGGCAACGCAATGTTAACATGCCCTCCCACTCACAGACAGACAACACATGGCAAAGAAGAATGCCAGGACAGGAACCATAAAATAGTTCCATGACAATGTATCCAAGTTTCACAAACCTATAGTTTGATGTGTGATGGTTCATTATAGTATGCACAATAAAAAACCATTTGAGGTTATCTTTTCTGTAAGGTTTATGTTTACAATTAATAAATCCTTTTTTTTGAAAAATTAAACCACCTTCAAATACTCTCTTTTTAAGACACTAGTGATAGCCTTGCATGTTTCTGGAATAATCCGGCCCAATGCCTGTGCTGATATCCCTGTTGTGAACTTAAGATCTTCAAGTGTTCTTCCTGTTGCTAGGAAGCGCAAGGTTGCTATAAGTCTCTGCTCTGGGCTGATCGCTTTCCTCAGTAAGGAATCTGTCTTCTGTATGTGAGGACCAACTTGTTGAAGTAGAATGTTGAAAGCTTCTTCTGACATTCTTAGATAGTTACGGTAGTCGTCAGGATAACTTTCCCGCAAGTTGGTTAGCAAGGGCATATGGGATAATTCCTCTCTCCTTAGAAGCCAATCCTTACTCCAATATCTTGCTTTTCTTTGCTTCTTTTTTGTTGCCTCCTTATCTAATGCCATTATTGCCAGCATAGCAATTGATAGCTTTCTCTTCCTCTGAGCATCCATAGCTGGACCACAATCCACGACTATTCCGACACTACTAGAACGACACCTCGCGCACGGCAACGATCTCTGACGTGTTTCCGTGGGAGGATTCTCAAAGGTCGAATCTTTGTTACATCACTTCCACTGCTTATATAATCGATCGAGGACAATTGTACTATATATGTTGTTACCGATGGATAATATGTTGAATATTGTGCAGCATCTATTGATACGATGTTGGCGTTCTCGCATGCACGTTCGAAAACGTTTTTTCCGAACGATTTTCTAACCGTGTATGGCCAGCTTAACAGTGAACCAGCGTAAAAAAAGTCAAGTTTATAGGTGCGCCCGTTCAACCCACGCAAATGCATTTACGTTGCTTGACATTTACTAAGATTTTGCCGGCACAGTGAACCAACGCATTTGAACGTGCGCAAATCCCGCTTGCGCATGCGCAGTGCATAAATTGACCTTGCGCAGTTATAAACGTACTTGCAGACACAGCAGGCTTGTTCAGAAAAAGTTAATTTCTCATTCTATTTTGTGCATATTTGTTACTTGGGCAGTTATTACTATGCTTCCTTACATCACCCCACATCACCCCCATAGTATTGGCACTTCCAGCTTCTTTTAATTTTGAGTTAAAGATGCTGTGCGCCATGTCCATAGTGGCGCACTGATCGCCTCCTCCCGTGCGCCAAGATTACTATAGGAAATGGGGAATAGCGCTGTGTTAGCGGCGCAAACTTTTCGCAAATACCAAAATGTACATTTCGCCTAGGCGTGCACCACAACTCATGGCGCAAACAGTTAAGAAATCAGCCCCTATGAGTACTTAGTGATGCCACTTGGGTTATGCAATGCCCCGGCCACCTTTCAACACCTAGTAAACGACATCTTCCGAGAATATCTCGACAACTTTTTAGTGGTCTACGTGGATGATATCCTTATCTTTTCTGCCACCATCGAATTGCACCAGGCTCATGTGAAAAAAGTTCTCACAATTCTCAGAAGACACAAGCTATACCTTAAAGCTGAGAAATGTAAATTTGAAAAAAATGTTTTTCAATTCTTAGAGTTCATCATCTCTACCAAAGGGGTCGCAATGGACCCACAAAAAGTCAAGGCGATCCAGGAGTGGCCTGCCCCAGTAGATAAGAAAGGAGATCAGCGCTTCATCGGTTTTGCTAACTTTTACCGAAAGATGTATCATTGGCTTCTCCTCCATTGTCTCACCCATCACCCAACTAACCCGTCAACACAACTGTTTCCAGTGGTCCCCAGAGGCGCAGGAAGTCTTTGTAAAATTGAAGGCCCTATTTACTGTATCTCCGCACCAATCTTACAGCATCGGGACCCAGCTCTGCCATTCGTATTGGAGGTAGATGCATCAGAAACAGCTATTGGAGCCATCCTCTCCCAAAGACAGGGTCCCAAGGCCCTCCTTTATCCCGTAGCCTTTGCATCCCGGAAACTACCGTATATACTCGAGTATAAGCCGACCCGAATATAAGCCGAGGCACCTAATTTTACCACAAAAAACTGGGAAAACTTATTGACTCAAGTATAAGCCTAGGGTGAGAAATGCGCAGCTACTGTAAGTGGAAAAGAGGGTCAACAATGCCCATTTTCAGCCTCACTGTGCCCATTTGCATGCCTCACTGTGCCCATTTGCAGCCATAGGTCCCCTGAACTTAAAACTTGGTAGTTAAGGGTTCCTAGATGCCCCCTAGCTGCAGCCAAAATTTGGGGTCTCTGGACCCAAAGGGTCATGAAATGACATTGGTGCAGATGGACACAGTTGACTGACTTTGGGGCCCTGTATCTCGGGGCCACTTGGTGCTAGGAACTTGGATATGTTGTAATGTTGGTTCCACTTGGTCCAAATTTGGCGTCCCTAGCACCAAGTGGCCCCGAGATACGGGGCCGCAAAGTCGGGTTGGAAAATTTAATTTTTTGCTGCAGAAAAGTGCTTGACTCGAGTATAAGAGGGGGGCACTTTCAGCACAAAAAAATGTGCTGAAAAACTCGGCTTATACTCGAGTATATACAGTAAGTCCCCCAGAAAGGAACTACGATGTAGGAGACTGGGAGTTATTGGCTATTAAGTTTGCCCTGGAAGAGTGGAGATATCTGCTGGAGGGTGCGTCCCATTCTGTCATGATCTTCACTGACCACATGAATCTGGAATATCTCAGGACAGCTAAGCGCTTAAGACCCAAACAAGCTCGGTGGGCACTTTTTTTCTCCAGATTTAATTTCCACATTTCATACAGGCCTGGTTCCAAAAATTGGAAAGCGGACGCACTCTCCCGGGTGTTCCCTGAATCTCCTCAGTCGACGGAACCTAGTACCATCCTATCCCGGCAAATTGTTTTTTTTGCTCACTCAGACTGATCTGATAACCACCATCAAATTGGCATCCAGTCATTGTACCAATGCAGAGATTCTCTCCTTGAAGAAACATAACAATCTGCTCTGGGCCCAGAATAACATTTTTGTTCCACTGGAAGTAAGACCCCTAACTTTGAAAACTTTCCATGACCTCCAAGTTGATCTCCCGTTCTTTTTGGTGGCCTGGTTGGAGGCGGGACTGTAAGAACTATATCTCTTCATGCATTTCGTGCCAGCGAAACAAGGGATCCAATACTAAATCTTGGGGGCTAAATCTTCCCTTTCTGGAACGACCAAGGACAGAGGTCTCGATGGACTTTATTGTCGACTTGCCACCCTCGGAAGGTTTTACTACCATCCTGGTCATCGTCTCTCAAAGATGGCACACTTCCTACCCATGGTAGGCACTCCCTCCACTCTGGATACAACCAATATCTTCATCAAGGAAATAATAAGGCTAAATGGAGTACCTGACAGCATCGTCTCAGATAGAGGTGTTCAATTCACCTCCAAGTTTTGGAAGGAGCTCTGTAAAGCATTGGAAATTAAGGTTTGTCTCTCCTCTGCATATCATTCTCAAAGCAACGGCCAGACGGAGAGGACAAACCAAACCTTGGAGCAGTATCTCTGCTGTTTCTGTTCCAGTTCTCAGGATGACTGGTCCTCCCTCCTGCCCTATGCTGAATTTGCATACAACAATTCTATACATTCAGCTACCAATCAAACACCTTTTTGGGCACATTTTGGATTTCACCCTTCTTTTCTCCCGATTTCCATTCCTGAAATTTCAGTCCCTGCTGTGCAAGACTGGATAACATCTATCCAGTTACATTTCCGGAAGATTCAGGAGACTATGCAAAGAGCACAGGACAATTACAAAAAATACTATAATAAAGGAAGAAAGGAGAACCCAGATTTCAAGATTGGCGAGGAAGTTTGGCTTTCCGCCACTAACCTCAGGTTATCTTACCCTTCACGAAAATTAGGCCCAAAGTTCATTGGGCCTTTTAAAATTAAAAGAATGGTGAACCCTGTGGCCTTTGAACTAGCCTTGTCCAGCTTCTACAGGATACACCCAGTTTTCCATGCATTCTTGCTGAAACCAGTAGTTCCCAGTCCCTTCTCAGGAAGAGAAGAACTTCCTCCTCCTTCAGTCGAGATTGATGGGGAAAGCGAAATTTGAGGTGGAGGCTATACTAAGCTGCAGGAAGAAGGCTAGACAGCTCCAGTACCTAATTAAGTGGAAGGGGTATCCCCCTGAAGATAACTCCTGGGAACCCTAAGGTAACTTGCACGCCCCACGCTTGATCCGAGCATTTCATCAGGAACACACAGAGTTGATGTCCAGTTTGGGTGTCCAGAGGCCGCCCCTCGGGGGGGGGCGGTCAAAGAAGGAATCTGAATCAAACTTGCCTGAACCGCGCACTCGCGGCGGAACGGCGCTTCAGCGCACACTCGTTCGCGGCCCCACGGAAAGGCGCACGCACATACCGTGACTTCCTTGCTGCCTCCTCTCTCAAACAAATTGCTGGTTTGTCTTCAGCTTCCTGTGTACCTATTCCTTTTTCCTGTTTACTGATTGCCTGTGTGACCCGGATTGACCCTGACCTGCCTTGATCTTTTCCTGGACCTGACCTCTGGCTTACTTTATGAACTCTGCTTATTCCTCTGGTGTTTGACCCTCAGCCTGTGACCAGGATTACCTTCAGTCTCCTGTGCCTTGACCCTCAGCCTGTTGTAGTGTGTGTTTTTATACATATATATATATATATATATATATATATACGTGCATGTATTTTATATATTTATATATGGTGTTATATGTAGGCATTCTGAGACAAGTCCATTCTAGGCAGGCCACATTTGTAGCTGTTAATCTAATTGCGCATAGACTCTGTTCTACACCTCAAAAGAGTGTTAATGTGGTATCTGTTAATCTAATTGCGCATACTTGTTGATGTTAATATGCAAGAATATAGATTGGGGATTCCATACAAGTCTGTTCTACACCTCAAAAGAGTGTTAAGGTGGTATCTGTTAATCTAATTGCGCATACTTGTTGATGTTAATATGCAAGAATGCAGATTAGGGCAGTTTATGACTACAGCTGTTCACAGCTTGGGGTGATCTTCTGTCACTCTGAAAGACAGAAACAGATCAAAGCATTTAATGGAAACGGCCAATTAAATTGCGTTCAGTCTATTCTGTCTCAGAGGGTGTGTGATTATGAAGGCACAGGTCTAGGAAAAATATTCGTTGTCATATATACTCTGTTGGATTTTATCATCTGTTACAAGACTTTGTTCTGTGTTGGAAGTCAATAAAGTGCATCTCTCTGGAAGAATTGGGGTACTGCGGAGGAGTACTTATAAATAACTACTAATCATCTACCCATGACATATTATATCACTACACCTGTGACCTGGATTGCCGTCAGTCTCCTGTGCCTTGACCCTCAGCTTGTGACCTGGATTATCTTCAGTCTCCTGTGCCTAGACCCTCAGCCGGTTGTTGAACTTGCCTCCACTCCACAGTACCTTGGCTCCCAGCCTGCCCACAGACTTTCTCCTGGTGTTAGACCCCGGCCTGTTCTGGACTCTGCTTCTCTTTAGTCTCTGTTTGGGTTCATACTTACCTGCTCCTGCATGGCTGCTAACCCTACGCTGACCTTCATGCAAGCCCTGCCCAGCTTGCTGGTAGCTTGTGCTTCTTTGTACCATTCAACCTCTGTACCATCTCCAGAGAGTGAACCGCTCTCTGCATCTCGGCCTTGGTGAGTACCCCCTTCTGACAGCATGCTCCCGGTGACTCGAGGGAAGTCAGGGTTTTCTTCCTCAAGACGGAGGAGGTCAGATGTTCTCAATTTTTTTCCTCCAAAATTCAGTCCTTCAGGAACAGGAATGTCTCGAGGTTCCGGCAGAACAGATATCCTAAAAAGATTTGGAGAAACACTCAAACCACTGTCTTGATATCTAGTAAGCAATAGAATCTCCCCAATCCCCAGGATGGGGCAAAACCGTTTTGATGCAGGGCTACCTCAAGCATTTCCGGTCGGGCCCAGGTTGAGTCGATTTTCTGGGGTCTGGTCCAGCCATTGCAAGGATTCCTGAATGGTATCAACCGTCCGTTTTGGGCATGTCTAGACTTCTCAGTCCATCCCCGGTAAGTTTTGTTTCCCGGGCAAAGTTCCAGTCTCCCCACAAGGGCAGGAGACTCAAAGGGCTCTATTTAATGCTTCTTGTTGTGTTCCCCAAAAGAATGGATGAATGAAGACCAGGAGTGGATTTGAATCCTCTATTTTTCTTCATTCACTTAAATATCTGCAAGTTGGAATCCTTACTAACGATCATCCAAATGGTGCAGCCGTGAGATTTGCATGATCCCAGAAGAGCCTCAAGATGTTTTTTTCCAAGGGTGGCGTTGGTCACACACATCTCCAGTTCCAGTGTCTCCCCTACGGTCTCTGCACCTGCCTGGGGGGGCCTTCAAGTCTTCACTGAACAGTGATTGTCTTCTTCGGATGCCATTAGGCCTACTGAGCCTATCGTTTTCTCCTTGAAGAAGGGCCAATTCTAGGCCTCTCTTCAACCTTGATCCTATTTTCAATGCTTGTAGTATTTCAAAAACACTTTAGTTTGGACATGCCAAGAAAAGGATGATGTTCTAACCCAGGCTACAAAGATGCAGACCCCTGTATAGTGTTCTCAGGCCTAGCACCTCTCAGGGGGAGATGTATGAGAGTGTTTCACTTCTTGGTCGGCATCTTATTGCTTCCACAAGTCCTGCTCTCCTCCCTTCCAGAATTCAGATGGCTAGTAAATGGGGAAAATAGTCTTCTCATCCCATCCCACTCATTCATTTACCTAAGTGTTCTTCTCATCGCCTCAACCAGAACGGTGTGTCTGCCTACCTAGAGGGGAGCAACTATTTTTCAGAAGATCTGTTGCGTCAGCTCGCTCTCTCACCTCTCGATGTCAGGCTGTTTAAGTTGATTCGGGACCATGTCATCCTGCATCCCGATGCTGCTTTGGGCTCATTTGCTCCTGAACTTTTTTTTTTTCAAGGAGGTTTCTTGTAACAATGGAAGAGAAGGTACTAGGAAGATGGGACTTTCCAACTACGAGAATAGCCTCGAACCCCCGGAAGATGTGGGCGCCCTATCTAGCCCTAGTGGGCCTGGGAGTTCATCTACAACAGATGCTGGTCCTGTTTCGCTTGGACAAAGGGGTGGCAGTGCCATATATCCAACGACAGGGTACTCACAAAATCCATTTATTTAGTTTAGTGGGGGAACCTGCTGGTATTGGGGGCAGTTTACCTTCCGGGTCACCAATAGGAGGAGGAAGTTCATATGTCCTAGAATTGGCAAGACAGCAGTGAGTGGTCTCTTTGCCCCTCGATATTCAGCTGGGTCATGACTCTCCAGGGTCCTCCGGAAGTCTTCTCTTTGCTTAATCGATAAAGGCCAAGTTACTAAGTTTACTTTCACGGCTGCCTCATCCTCAAGTGAATGCGGTGGATACCTTTTCGAGTCCTTGGCGGTGCAGGTCACCCTTTGGCATTTCCTCCAAACCTATAATCTCAAGGTTTTTCCTCAAATTATTGAAGGAGCCGGTCGAAGGGGTGGCAATACTCCCCTTCTGGCCAAAGAGGCCAGGGTTCCCCCTGCCATTGTATCTTGGGGCCTCTCGCATCGTCAAGATTCCGATTCTGCCTCATATTCTCTCTCAAGAGGTTTATTCACTCAGCACCTCACAAAGTGATCCGGCATGGTTGGATACTGAGAGGGAGAAATGAATGTCAACACTTGTGGAGGCCAGAAAACCTTCCACGAATTCTGAGTACACAAAAGTCTGGAATGGATTCAAATTGTTTGCAACTTACAGGTGTTCGGATCCCGTGGTCCCTTCTTCCTCCCTCCTCTTAATTTTTTGTACAACCAGGACATATCCTCATCTCAGACCAAGTTCTCTGGAGGCTCAGGTAGCAGCTATTTCTATAGCGACGCAAGAGAGATGGCACGAATCAATCTTTCAGCATGCAGGTTACCGTCAGGCTCCCAAGAATTACTCTCGGGGCCGTACCCCTTCCACTGGATCAAGAATTGTCTTTGCCCTTGCCGTCTTCTACAGTCAATAATAGCTTCCACCTCGTATTCCTCGCTACCCTTGACCAAAATGGGTCCAGGCGGTCTGGTTCCCCTATCTGGGAAGGGATCGGGCACAGAGGGTTTTAACAGGGATACATGAAAGACCGGATGTATTCTCATTGAATCAGGTAGAGACAGTTCGTAAGACACCTCGTTAATCCTCCTCTTCACAGGGAAGGGCCCCAAGAATTTGGGGGCAAGCTTCTTTGATGGACAGGCTAATTTAAGATTAGTTGTAGAAAGCCATAACTGGTCTCTGATTTGAAGATTCAATTCTCCCCTTCTCTTTTGGTCGAAGGCTTTCTTGCTGTCTGCCTGGGCCTTGGCTACCGCCTCTTGTAGTACTCGGTTGTTGTGGCTGAGGAAGGTCACTGTGTCCTGGACTGCCGGAACTGGGGACTCTGGAAGAAAATCAGGAAGAAAACATAAGTGAAAGCCGTAATTGGCGAAAAACGGGGACTGTCCTGTGGCTGAATGACTGGCATTGTTGTATGAAAATTCTGCTAGTGGTAGAAGGGTCCTGTACAAAGGACGTGAAACATCTGATGTATTGTTCCAGAGTCTGATTTGTCTGCCCATTGGTTTGGGGGTGATAGGCTGATGACAGGGCTAATTCGATCTTTAAGGTTTCACACAGGGCCCTCCAGAAACGGGACGTAAATTGGACCCCCCTATCTAATACTATATTAGCAGGGACTCCGTCTAACCTAATTATCTCTTTAATGAAAATACGGGCCATCTCAGAAGCAGATTGGGTTCCCCTTAATGGCAAGAAGTGGGCCATTTTAGACAGTTGGTCTACGACCACAAAGATGGCTGTGCTTCCCTCGGAACATGGAAGCTTGACTATAAAGTCCATGGTGATCATTCTCCATGGCCGATCGGGTGCAGGAAGAGGTTTTAGAAGTCCCCAGGCCCGGTTCCTTGTTGCCTTGCTTCGGGTGCAGACAGAACAAGAGCTGACGTATCATTTGCAGCACTCCTTTAGACCTGGCCACCAAAAGGTGCGTTGCACAAGTTCCACGGTCTTGTGGGCCCCGAAGTGCCCTGCTAACGGGTGATCATGGAGGAGGGTTAAGACTTTAACTCGGACAGTTTCAGGAACAAAAACTTGGCTCCCTTTCCAAAAAAGTCCTTCTCTGGTTGTCAGGGTGACTCCTGGGGGTGTTGGTGAGTTCACGGATGCCTCTCTGATCTGCGAAAGCAGATCTGGTTGCACGAGCAGAAAGTTGCTTGTAGATAAGATGGTGTCCGGGGCAGCGGTGTCTTTCATCAAACATACGTGAGAGTGCCTCTGGTTTCACGTTTTTAGATCCTGGGCGATACGTGATATGGAAACAAAATCGGGAGAAAAACAAGGGCCATTGGGCCTGCCGGGGTTTCAGTCGCTTAGCTGTCCATAAGTATTCAAGGTTTTTATGGTCGGTATAAATCAAGACTGGGTGACCCGCGCCCTCCAACAGGTACCTCCACTTCTCTAATGCTGCTTTAATGGCAAGGAGTTCTCGATCCCCGACATCATAATTTCTCTCGGCAGGAGAGAGTTTCTGGGAGAAGAACCCTACGGGGTGCATCAAGTCATTGCTGCCTTGTCGCTGGGACACGACTGCTCCCACCGCTACTTCGGAAGCGTCAACTTCTAAAATGTACGGGAGGGTAGGGTCAGGGTGGCTGAGGATGGGAGCAGAAGTAAACAGTTTCTTGAGTTTTTCAAAGGCTTCTTGAGCCTCTGGGCCCCAATGGAAACGTGTGTTCTGTTTTGTCAGCTGAGTGATAGGGGTGATGATGGCAGAGAACCCTTTAATACATTTTCTGTAGAAATTAGCCAATCCTATGAAACGCTGTACTCCCTTTTTATCTGCAGGTGCCGGCCAGTCCAGTACAGCGGACACCTTTTGAGGATCTATTCTGATACCTGCTGGGGAGATCTCGAGTCCAAGGAATTGAATGTCTTGCTGTTCAAACTTACACTTTTCTGCATTGCATATAGTCCATGCTGCCGGAGGCGGAGTAACACCCTGCCCACATGTCCCCGGGGGTTGTTTAAGGGATCTGGAGAAAATTAAGATGTCGTCCAGATAGACGATTACAAAAATGTCCAGAAAGTCTGTAAACACGTCATTAATGAGGTGCTGAAAGGTGGCGGGGGCATTGCAGAGGACGAAGGGCATGACTAGATATTCGTAGTGCCTGAAACGGGTCCGAAAAGCTGTTTTCCATTCTTCCCCGGCCCGAATGCGGACCAGGTTGTAGGCCCCTCTCAAGTTCAACTTAGTAAAAATTGTTGCGGACCTTAGTTTCTGAAAGAGCTCAGATATCAGGGGCAGAGGATAACGGTTTTTTGACTGTGACCTTATTCAGTTCACGATAGTCCACACAGGGCCTGAGCGTCTGATCTTTTTTAGTGACAAAAAATATTCCTGCACCTGCTGGGGAGGTGGAGTGGCGGATAAATCCTTTTTCCAAATTTTCAGAGATGTAGACCTTCAGGGCCTCCTGCTCCTTCTCAGACAAGGGAAAGATGCGCCCAAATGGGATCTCGGCCCCCAGGAGGAGCTCAATGGGGCAATCATAAGAACGGTGGGGCGGAAGGGAATCTGCCCCTCGTTTACTAAATACATCGAGGAAATAGTGGTATGGTTCGGGCATGGATTGGCACAGATTCTGGTCAGAGTCCAAGCAACAAAGAGTAGTGGGTACACCGGAGGTCTCAGGTAGCCAATGTTCTTGACAGTAAAGGGACTGGAGCTTCACTTCCCCAGTGGACCAGTTGATAAGGGGATTATGGGCCTGGAGCCAGGGTATGCCCAGAATCACCAGAAATAAGAGGGGAGAGATCACATCCAGAGTCAAAAGTTCCTGATGCAGAGAGAGCATGGTAGCAGACAAGGGTAAGGTTTCCTGAGTTACTTGACCCGATTTGATGCCGGAACCATCGGCCAAGAAGACGGAAAGTCCATGAGCTTTCTCCCGGAGGGGCAAGGCTTGTAAGCTGGCAAAAGCGGCATCAACAAAACAGCTGCATGCTCCAGAGTCAATGATGGCGCTGGTGGAGATTGTCCTTCCCTGGAACTGCAACGAGAGAGGGAGAGCAAGGTAGGTTGTGCTGGCTGGAAAGGGTGCAGGATTGGCAGAAACAGAAGAAAGGCACTTACGTGTCTTGGCAAGGCAGTTGTTTACATAATGTCCAGAACCACCGCAGTAGAGGCACATGTTTAGCTGTCGGCGTCGGGCACGCTCCTCTGGAGGCAAGGTGGGGCGCATAAGTCCTAGCTGCATAGGCTCGGAGCCGTCAGGAGCAGGGTTGACAGGATCTGCAGAGGGAGCAGGTAGGTAACAGGAGGCAGGGATTGGAGCCTTTGCGACCATCCAGGCCGGGCGGTTTGGTTGAGAGGAAAGTTCAGCTCGGCGCTCCCGGAGCTGGCGGTCTATCTGGATGGCGAGAGTGATTAGGCCCTCCAATGAATCCGGAGTTCCCACACGGGCCAGTTCATCCTTAAGTCCTTCAGATAGGCCCATGCGGAACTGGTGCCTGAGAGCTGAGTCGTTCCATTGGGTGTCCGCGCTCCAGCGCCTAAAGTCAGTAACATAGTCCTCGGCCGTCCTACGGCCTTGCTGGAGCGCGGACAGAGCAGATTCGGCCATGGCGGTTCGCTGGGGGTCCTCGTAAAGCTGCGCCATTGCCTCGAAGAAGGAAGCGAGGGTTTGAGTCAGCGCGATATCTGCTCCCAGAAGACGATGGGCCCAAGACTGAGGCTCCCCCTGCAACAGGGAAACCACAAACCCCACCTTGGTGGCCTCTAAAGAAAAAGTCCTGGGTTGGAGGGCAAAGTACAACTGGCAGGCGTCGCGGAAGGCCCGGAATTTAGACCGGTCTACCGAGAATCTCTCAGGGATGGGTACCCTTGG
The DNA here is from genome assembly GCA_028564925.1 of Lithobates sylvaticus. Taxonomy (NCBI): domain Eukaryota; kingdom Metazoa; phylum Chordata; class Amphibia; order Anura; family Ranidae; genus Lithobates; species Lithobates sylvaticus. The sequence goes on from CM053029.1 coordinate 101,115,919, forward strand.
TTCTGGAGAGAGCATCACGACTGTAGGCTGGGAGGCGGGCTGTGCTGGTAGCGAGGAAGGTGCGGAGACCATGGGGGTGGAGAGGTGCTGGACTTGTCCTTCCAGTTTGGCATATGCTTCCTGCAGGGACTTTACCGCTTGTGTGAGAGCTGCAAGGTGGGTGCAGATCTCCTGCATGGCGGAGGCTCCTTTCGCAGGCTCAGTCATGGCTGTTCGTACTGTTAGGTACCTGGTGGTGAGCCTGACTTGACAGAAGGAGACCTCTCATACGGCTCTGGTTCAGGGGCCACTGGAGTGGACAGTGGTCCCATGAGCACAGCGGGATAGGAGACCATAGGAGTGTCTGTCCTGGTAGTGGCAGCTGGTGCAGAATGGGATGCTGGTTCTCTGGGTGACTGGAACTGCAGGGTGGCAGCTGGTGCAGAATGGGATGCTGGTTCTCCGGGTGACTGGAACTGCAGGAGATGGTTCAGCAGACAGCGGTTCAACGACCAGAGAAAGGCAGGTACTGGAACAGCAGCAGCAGGACCTGTATGGAGCACAGACACACTCGAGCAGCAGAGGGGTAGTCAGACAAGCCGGGTCACAACGAATAAACAGGCAGGCAGATACAGCAGGCAGAGCAAGGTCAAGGGCAAGCAGAGGGTTCAGCAACAGGAATCAACAAAGTCCAAAAGCAGGGTCAGGCAGGCCGGGATCAGGGTTAGGGAGAGCAGCAGAGTCAGACAAGCCGGGTCAGCAATCAGAGGTCAAACAGGCAGGTATCAGGTGGTTCAGTGTCAGAGCTGCAGGATTGTGTCTGTCATCCTTAAGTAGGGCCACTGGCGCCAAACAGCGCTAATCGCGCACGTGGGTGCGCACATGCACAGTTGCGCACGGGCGCGCGCGCACACGCTAATCGCGCACAGTGGCGCACTCACGCACCAGTCGCGCATGCGGCGCGCGCCGAAGCGTGCGCTGATGCCTGGGTGGACCAGCGGCGCTCGTGCACATGCGTGCGCGTAAATCGGCCCGTTCTGTGGGGGTAGAGCCCTGACACTCTCTGTGTGGCAAAGCTGTTGATAAGCTCATCGTAGTCCAAAGATTTTGTGAGTTCTGACTCAATTGCCAACACAGCCAGTGAGTTCAATCTTTCCTCTCCCATTCTGTTTTAAAGTTGAGAAAGAACGCTCAACTGAGCAGTTAGTTGCTGCTGTGCATAAAAACATTCTGAGAGCAATGTCCACATTTGGATAAATACTTTGAAATTCTCTCTCTCTTATCACTAGAACAGAGGTATGTTCTACAGAAGAACTTAGGAGATAGGAACGAAAGTGGAGCCACTCATCAAAAAAACACTCTTGTTCCAAGTCTTTGCTGTAGGAAGTACAAATCTCTGTAGCATGTTGTAATATTGCTGATGGCTCAATTTTTGTGAGGTCCGTAATAAATTTTAACTTTCCAAAGAAAGAGTCGTATGCAGTTTTTCTTCTCTCAAGTTCAGCAACCAAGTTGTCACTAATGGCATAAAAGGTGTTGATCCGGAACTTTTCTTGAGCTTCCTCTTCTTGTGTCTTGCTGGAAGTTGCTGAGCTTTTCCTCGCTTGAATACCTTTCCTCTTAATTTTATAATTCTTCACACTTGATTTTTCTACTGCTGTAGCTTCGTAAGTAAGGAATATTTCTCTGGTGTCTCGAACAAACTGGATCAGTGACTCATATAGCTCCACCACAATTCCAACATCAATGGCAATACTTTGGATTTTTTTGCTAACTGCACCTTTTCGAGGATAGTACCCCACAAACCACTCATAAGTGCAGTCTCCAGATGTTGCAGCTTATTCAGTAGACCTTCTGCTTCCTTGCACGTTCCTGGTGACTCCGCTGTATTTTCCTTAATTGTTGTTAAAGCTTGGACTACTTGAGTCCAGTTCCGATTTAAGCTTCGACGGGCATCTTCCCTGGCTGATCACCGCGTGTCAGATAGTCTCTTTAAAGCTAGAGTGTTGGGCACAGATGACAAGTGTTCTTGTAAAATCTCCCATCTGTGAGTAGAAGAAGTAAAAAAGGTATAAAGGTACTGTAGGAGACAAAAGAATGCACAGGCTTCTTTGCAACTTTCAGCAGCATGCTTTCCTACTAGGTTTAAAGAGTGTGCAGAGCATTGAATGTACACAGCAAGTGGTTTTCTTTCAAGAATTCTGGCTTGCAAGCCTCTATAATGACCGGATATATTGCTTGCGGTGTCATATGACTGATCACGACAGTTGGCAATATCAAGGCCATATGACTTAACAGTGGCGATTTATGTCCAGGATTTGGAATGAAGTTTATAAAGCGCTTAATTGGTAAACCATCTTCCTTGACATACCTTAAGATGAAGGCCAGCTGATCCGCGTGGGAGCTATCAGGTGTTGAATCGACACTGATAGAAAAATACTTTGCAGACCTTGCCTCCTGAACTATCTGCTTTTTAACATTATCAGCCATTAGCTGAATGAACTGCTCACATGTAGCAAATGAGAGGTGACTCCTTTTCCTGCATTGCCATAACGGGCAATGTGTTTGGCTATAAATGGGTCGAATTCTGGAAGAAATTCAAACATCATCATATAGTTTCCGTTGTGTGTGGAACCAAAACGGTCATCTTTGCCTCTGAAAGCAAGCCCTCGAGTGCCAAGTGCCTTAACGGCAGCAACAAACCTTTTTAAAACATTTCTCCAATATTGGATTTCATCGGAAAGCTGTTTTGTAAGTCTCTCATCAATTCTCCCTCATAAACATGTTCTTGATTTTAAAGCGCAAATGCAGGATTTGTGTTCAGCTGAATGCTCATGTTCATTTAATCGTGCTGTGCCATTTTTCCAGTCATTGAAACCACTCTTTGCCAACTGGGATTTGACACCAAACAAGCGGCATGGAGCACAAAACACTACCCCTTTGCTTTGGGAGTAAACCAAATAGCTCGTTTGCTGTTTCTCTCCATTAAAATTGTTTTTTTGAAACAGGTGTTTAGTTAGCACCCTAGCTTTGTCAGCATAGAGCCTTCTAGACTGTGTGAAGTCCAGATTCTCATTTTGTACTATTCCATGTTTAGCCACATGGTCTCGTGTAGAATCATTTAGAACCCATTCAGCAGGATCAGAGCTCACTCCTAATAGTACAACAGGATCATCAAATTCTTTTGAACTTGAAGGTCATTCTGCACCAGATTCATAAGCCTCAGTTTCACTGATAAATACTGCTGGTAGCTTCTGAAGTATCATAACTGCATGTAGCTACTACATCATCAGTTACATCTTCCTCCACCTCCTCACCCTGCTCAGTACTAGAAGGAGCCACAGGTTTTGTGAAAAATAAATAATTTTTTCCTGTCTGTTTAATCTCCTTGGTTTGTTTGTCACGCCTAATTTTTGCATTTTTTCTGTACTCTGCTCTGCTTAGCCTTTTTCTCCCATCACTCATGGCTGTTAAAGTGGAGGGTCACCCTAAAAAAAAAAACTGCATAAAAATGTTAATAAAAATTTGAAAGGAAACCAGAAAGGGCTGTTGCTAGGCAGATAGTCCTAATCTGCCTCTTCCTATTTGGTGGTGTCCTTCAGTCTTCTGCTCCTTGCGTCGTCTTCTAGTGAATGGGGCGTGGTTTGTTATTGGAACTGTGTGTGTCCCACAACACAGCGCGCTCCATTCACAAAGCGCCGCGCGACTCGCGCATGCGCAGTAGGAAACGGGCAGTGAAGCCGCAAGGCTCCGCTGCCTGTTTCCCTTAGTTGGAATGGCGGCGCCGGGAACCGAGAGCCGAGAGACGCTTATATATATATATACACACAATAAAAATATGCATATTATAAAACATTTAATGATTTAATAACTAACAATGAGAAATACAGTTTTGAGATCATACCGAGTTCTCACATTATAATATGCATTGCACATTGTACAGTATGTTGTAGAGAAGAAATATACTACTGATCTTAGCTAATACGTAATATTATGTGGGAATTTGTTTTAGTTAACCGCTTGCTGACAGATACTGTACATAAATGGCGGCAAGGCAGAATCACGTGTGATTCTGCACTTCCGTGTCTGGGACGCAGACATGTGTGCCCCTGGCAACCCGCTCCCACTGTGATTGAACACAACGGGAGCCATTGATGGCCACAGTGGCTGCGTTTGATGGCACAGTGACTGCATTTGATGGCACTGTGGTGGCAATTGATGGCCACAGTGGCGGCAATTGTTGGCCACAGTGGCTGCGTTTGATGGCACAGTGGCTGCGTTTGATGGGCACAGTCTGTGCCCGTCAAACGCAGTCACTGTGCCAACAAACGCAGCCACTGTGCCATCAAACGCAGTCACTGTGCCATCAAACGCAGCCACTGTGCCATCAAAAGCAGTCACTGTGCCATCAAACGCAGCTACTGTGGCCATCAATTGCCACCACTGTATCATCAAACGCAGCCACTGTGCCATCAAACGCAGCCACTGTGCCATCGCCCTGTTAACCTCTTCCCTACACAGTGGTATAGTGACTGGTTAGCACTTTCGCCTAGCAGCAAAAGGGTTGCTGGTTCCAATCCAAACCATGACATTATGATTTGCATGCCTGGAGTTTGCTGTGTTTGATGTGCATAGTGGCAGCTTTTGATGGCACAGTGGCGGCAATTGATAGGCACGGTGGCTGCGTTTGATGGGCACAGTGGCTGCCTTTGATGGGCACAGACTGTGGCCATCAAACGCATCCACTGTGCCATAAAACGCAGCCACTGTGGCCATCAATTGCTGCCACTGTGACATCAATTGCCACCACTGTGCCATCAAACACAGTCACTGTGCCAACAAACGCAGCCACTGTGCCATCAAACGCAGCCACTGTGCCATCAAACGCAGTCACTGTGCCATCAATTGCCACCACTGTGCCATCAAACGCAGCCACTGTGCCATCAAACGCAGTCACTGTGCCATCAAACGCAGTCACTGTGCCATCAAACGCAGCCACTGTGCCATCAAACGCAGCCACTGTGCCATCAAACGCAGTCACTGTGCCATCATACCGAGTTCTCACATTATAATATGCATTGCACATTGTACAGTATGTTGTAGAGAAGAAATATACTACTGATCTTAGCTAATACGTAATATTATGTGGGAATTTGTTTTAGTTAACCGCTTGCTGACAGATACTGTACATAAATGGCGGCAAGGCAGAATCACGTACCTGTATGTGATTCTGCACTTCCGCGACTGGGACGCAGACATGCGCGCCCCTGGCAACCCGCTCCCACTGTGATTGAACACAACGGGAGCCAATCAGCGGGTCTGGCGAACTCAATGTCCGCCGGGCCCACTGATCGCTAAGGAGAGAAGCAGAATGACGGTCTGCCTATGTCTTCAGCAGATCGCTGTTCTCTCAGTAGGGAAGGCATACCTCTCAACTTTTTACAATTGGAATGAGGGATACCTATCAGCACTGGGAAACACTTTCTGAATAATAAAAAGTGCATTTTATATACAATTATATCGATCAGACCAAAATTAGGGACAAATGAGGACACATGGACATTGCTCCAAATCAGGGACAGTTGGGAGCTATGGGAAAGCAGGAACACAAGCACATCCCACACAGTGAGCAAGCGTTTGATGGCACAGTGACTGCGTTTGATGGCACAGTGGCTGCGTTTGACGGGCACAGTCTGTGCCCGTCAAACGCAGTCACTGTGCCAACAAACGCAGCCACTGTGCCATCAAACGCAGTCACTGTGTCATCAAACGCAGTCACTGTGCCATCAAACGCAGCCACTGTGGCCATTAATTGCCACCACTGTACCATCAAACGCAGCCACTGTGCCATCAAAATGCAGCCACTGTGCCATCTCCCTGTTAACCTCTTCCCTACACAGTGGTATAGTGACTGGTTAGCACTTTCGCCTAGCAGCAAAAGGGTCGCTGGTTCCAATCCAAACCATGACATTATGATTTGCATGCCTGGAGTTTGCTGCGTTTGATGGGCACAGTGGCTGCGTTTGATGGGCATAGTGGCTGCTTTTGATGGCACAGTGGCGGCAATTGATAGGCACGGTGGCTGCGTTTGATGGGCACAGTGGCTGCGTTTGATGGGCACAGACTGTGGCCATCAACCGTAGCCACTGTGCCATCAAACGCAGCCACTGTGGCCATCAATTGCCGCCACTGTGACATCAATTGCCACCACTGTGCCATCAAACACAGTCACTGTGCCAACAAACGCAGCCACTGTGCCATCAAACGCAGCCACTGTGCCATCAAACGCAGTCACTGTGCCATCAAATGCAGCCACTGTGCCATCAAACGCAGCCACTGTGCCATCAAAATGCAGCCACTGTGCCATCTCCCTGTTAACCTCTTCCCTACACAGTGGTATAGTGACTGGTTAGCACTTTCGCCTAGCAGCAAAAGGGTCGCTGGTTCCAATCCAAACCATGACATTATGATTTGCATGCCTGGAGTTTGCTGCGTTTGATGGGCACAGTGGCTGCGTTTGATGGGCATAGTGGCTGCTTTTGATGGCACAGTGGCGGCAATTGATAGGCACGGTGGCTGCGTTTGATGGGCACAGTGGCTGCGTTTGATGGGCACAGACTGTGGCCATCAACCGTAGCCACTGTGCCATCAAACGCAGCCACTGTGGCCATCAATTGCCGCCACTGTGACATCAATTGCCACCACTGTGCCATCAAACACAGTCACTGTGCCAACAAACGCAGCCACTGTGCCATCAAACGCAGCCACTGTGCCATCAAACGCAGTCACTGTGCCATCAATTGCCACCACTGTGCCATCAAACGCAGTCACTGTGCCATCAAACGCAGCCACTGTGCCATCAAACACAGCCACTGTGCCATCAATTGCCGCCACTGTGCCATCAAACACAGCCACTGTGCCATCAAATGCAGCCACTGTGGCCATCAATTGCCACCACTGTGGCCATCAATTGCCACCACTGTGCCATAAAAAGCAGCCACTGTGCTATCAAACGCAGTCACTGTGGCCATCAATTGCCACCACTGTGCCACCACTGTGCCACCACTGTGCCATCAAACGCAGCCACTGTGCCGCACAGTGGCTGCGTTTGATGGGCACAGTGGCTGCATTACTAAAGCTGACTGGGTATACAAGATTTTAAATTGGACTCCTGACTCAATTGATTTATATATATCCAGGGCAGGACCATTCACTTGCTCTAATCTATTACCTGAGCCGTTCCTGCCACCATCCTCCTCTCTCTCGCTCCTCCTCCTCTGGGCTCTAGCAGTGGTTAAAGAGAGACCTGTGCCCGTCTGACTCCCCGAGAAGAACGTGCAATGATGCCGCGCGGAGGTGGGTAGACGGAGCATTAGGCCCCGCCTCGCCTTTTGCAAGTTAAGCTAGTAGTAAGTGCATTGTGCACCAGGTATGGCCAGTGACTCTGACAGTCACTCGTGGTCCGTTTTATGGGGGAGGCAGTCGCTCCCCCCATCAAGTACGTTCCCGGCCAGTGCTGACTTCAGTGCACATGTTATATAGCAAGGCAAGCCACAGTAGGCTGTATATATGCGGGATGTGGGAGGACGGGTCGGGGGGGTTTTCGTACGGGGGGGAGCAGGAAAAAAGCCGCCGCCCCCCGCAAAGTGCCGCCTAAGGCCGACAAGACACAGCTCTGGCTAGAGGGTTGGATCCTCCGGCGGTTAGAACCCACTCATCAAGGGCAGCTTCTTCGTCCTGGGCGACGACATCTCTCTGGAAACAATGGGCAGAGCGGCCACTTGGAAAATCTCAGTTCACGTTCATGCAACGTTATAGCATTTGATCCAGGGGTACTCTCCTCAGTGGAGTTCAGAAGGGGGACAATTGAGTCAGCTTGATTCCTTAATATATTTTTTCGTTATAAGCATTTCCCACACAGTTTTTTTAGTTATTTATTTTATCACAGGTATGCTGCCATGGAGGCACCAGGAAAATGGAAAATTGTATCATACTTACCGTAATTTTCCTTTCCTGGTGCCTAACCATGGCAGCATACATGCCCTCTCTTGGTATTCGATGTAACAGGAGAATGTTAGGGGGGGTGGGGCTCTCCTTTATAATTGATTCACTATCCTGAGGGGAGGTGTCCGGGGTGGAGCTTATCACAGGTGGATGGATAGGCACCAGGAAAGGAAAATTACGGTAAGTATGATACAATTTTCAGTTTTCATAAATTCATGCTGGTTGTTATCATTTTTGCAGGCACAATCTTAACCATTCCTTCCAATACCTTGCACACCATTGATGTTAGGCTGACTGGTCTGTAGTGAACTGGTATACATCTTGATGCTTTTTTTGAATATTGGTACCACATTTTATTTTTTTATTTTTTTTATTTTTTTATTCTTTATTTTTTATTTTTTTCATATATCAAAACATTAAACAATCATATCAAATAAGGATTCATAGTGCACAATACCACAGTTATATATATGTTTTTTTCATTTTTCCTGACTGACTCCATGGCAGCCTACGTATGGGTTTATCCCACCTCTCATACCTCATAGGACCCCACTCCCATAAATCTTTGCTCCTAGCCAGATACCGTGTTCCTTTTTTGTCCTCCTCCTTAAGGACTAAAGTAGTAGTTCTTACCTCAAGGAGTCGTGAATCCGGGTCTGGTTCCTGTTTGCCGTTCGCACGCCTAATGAATTCTGGTGTCTGGAGTCCAATAGCCCAGCTACTAGCAGGGTGGACATGAAGGGATGAAGAGCGTTGCCATGAAGAGCTTACTATCCAGCCACTGGCTGGCAAGCGGCAGTATGGCCATTCGTCCTAGCTACTAGCAGGAGGCCTTTTCCCTGAAATGATCCCCGGTGACGTGCCTGTGGACGGGAGCCAGGTCGGATGGTCGGCGTGCTGGAGCGGTAACGTATGGCAGCCTGTTTATATTTGTGTATGTGCCGGTTCCGTGTAGTATGGCGGCTGGAGCGCATCTGCGTTCCAAATCGCTGCTTTCCCTGTACTGCGCAGCCGCATAGTCTCGAGTCAGAGAGCTTGGTCAGCGCATGTGCAGTACGGACGAGTGACGGTGTTCGCGCATGCGCACGGGCGCCGTGGGGGTGACGCTGACGGCGTTGAGACGTCATCTTGGCGGGAGATTTAAATGCCTGTCAGATTTGGACAGGTTTGCTGCTGCATCCATTCAAACGAACTGTGACACTGTTGCTGTGCTTTACCGAGGTAAGAGGCTTGATGCCTTATCCCCTATTGACTTTTCACTGAATTCAATGTATGTTTATGCATTGGGGGAATGTGATTATATTGGTATTAATTATTTAATTTTTAAATGGATTTTAGTTAAATTATTTTTCTATGGGTGTTGTTGCAGACTGTCCGAATTGTGATTATGGATGTTTCCTCGCCCCCTTGTGGCCAGCCTTTACGCCGCAGGTAGGAAGGAATCTTTTTGTTCCTTTTTCTGCCTGTTTGGGTTGGTTGGGGTGTAGTTTTTTTAATGGAATTTTTTTCTCCTTATTATTTATTTTAGCCCTTCTGTACCGGATCTTCGTCCATCAGCACGTGAAGACAATACACAATCTGGGTCAAGACATGACCATTCAAGGTCCAGTTCTGGACGTCCTAAGTCCTCCTCCAGACACCACTCTGAGAAATCAAGGTCGGGGTCCCGGCACTCTTCCCACCACCATTCTGGTCGTTCGGAAGGAAGATCATGTTGGGGTTGTAGAACAAAAGTGCCAGACGACAAATCGCTATGCGATGTATGTTTTTCCCGAGCTGCAAAGGAAAGAGATATTACTGACCAGCAAGTGGAGGCCTTGGTCAGGAAGGTTGTTCGGGAGTCTTTGAACAAACCAGAATCCGCTCATGCAGCTACTCCTCCCTCTGAACCAATTTCAGTGGTTGAGGTAGAAGACCTTGAGACTCCAGGTGCCTCCCGTGACAACTTCTCTTTCAGCGGATCTTCGGACAGCGAAGCTGAAGTGGAAGATTCCAGTGCAGGATTTGATTTTTCCAAGGTCCCTCATCTGGTAAGAGCAGTGAAAGATGCACTGAGGTGGGAGGAGCCGGTGGAAGCACCCTCCAAACTATGAAATATTTTAAGCACCTTAAAAAAGAGCGCTCAAATTTGGGAGAAATTATCTCGGACGAGTGGAGCAAAGTGGAGAGAAAGAATTCTCTTATCTCTAAAGTGGCCAGAATGTATCCATTTAAAGGTGAGGAAGTTAAACACCTGGAGTCTGCTCCTCTTATTGATGCAGCCTTGATGAGGCTGGTAAGACACGTCACGCTCCCACTGGAAGACATCGTCTCTTTTAAGGATGGTCTTGAAAGAAAAATTGATACAGATTTGAAGCGTATCTACATCACGGCTGGGATGGCCTGCAAGCCAGCATTGGCCTTGGCAGCATTATCCAAAGCAATGGAGTGTTGGACGGATGATATGGGTGCAATCTTGGGAAGTATGTCCGAACAAGCCCTCAAGAGCTCTCCAATACGCGAGATGAAAATGGCATCGGCATTTCTGGGTGAGGCTTCCCTGGATATAATCCGCCTGGTGGCACGTGTTATGCTGTCTTCCGTTACAGCCAAACGAGCCTTTTGGCTACGCCCTTGGGTGGTGGATCCGCCCTCTAAACAGGCTTGTGCAAAATTCCCTTTGAGGGTTCTTCTCTCTTTGGGAATAAGCTTTATTCAGCCATCACCCGTGCTACCGGTGGGAAGTCTGGGTTCTTACCCCAGGATCGCCGTCTTTTTGGCCAGAAGAGAGTCCAGTCCAGGTCAGACCCGGAACGTGCTAGGGATGCACGCCGTTACAGACCGGGTCGGGATTTAGGAAGAACTGGAGGAGAAACCAGCCTTCTGGCCAGAAGCCTTCAAAATCTACATCTTCTGGGGGTCGCGAAGCGGCAAAGTCTTTTTGATATAGCGCCTGTCCAGGCGGAGCAAGTAGGGGCTTGTTTACTACGCTTCTGCCACGTCTGGGCAGTCTCGATACAAGACTACTGGGTCATAAAGACAGTTTCTCTAGGACATGCCTGGGTGTTCAGCAATCCACCCATACATCGATTCATTCCCACAAGTCTTCCTTTGTCGGAAGAGAAGAGAGAGGTTCTGTTGACCTACACGGACTCACTTATCACCCAAGGTGCCGCCATTCCAGTCCCATCCGAAGAAGAATTTCAAGGGATTTACTCCCCCCTCTTTATGGTTCTCAAAAAGAGTGGTTCCTGGAGGCCGGTTATCGACCTGACTTACTTGAACTCCTTTATAAAAAAGGAAAAATTCAAGATGGAGACATTGTTGACCATTCGCCAGACAATCCAACCAGGCGATTGGCTAGTGTCAATAGACCTAAAAGATGCGTACTTCCACGTACCAATAGCGAAGGACTTCCAAAAATATTTCTGATTCTCCGTGGGTCAAAAACACCTCCAATTCATATGTCTCCCGTTTGGGCTTACGACATCGCCGCGGGTGTTTTCCAAGCTCTTACTGGCGGTGGTCGCCTTGATCAGAGTCCGAGGTATTCGATTACATCACTACCTCGACGACCTACTCCTACTGTCTCAAGACAGAGAACAATTACTGTTACACCGGGAGCAAGTCATATCTACCCTGACAGAATTCGGCTGGCTATTAAACCAAGAGAAGAGTCATCTGGAGCCAACCCAGTCTCTAGTTTTCCTAGGGGCACAGTTCGACACAGTGAAGAGCACCGTCTCTCTTCCTCTAGAGAAGATCCCTGTAGTTCGGGACAGGATTCATCTGGCAATGTCAGCTCCCCTTCTCTGGACCTCCCAGTGCCTCAGGATAATAGGCACCATGGTGGCAACAGCCCCCATGGTAAAATGGGCGCAATGGAGAATGTGACCCTTTCAGAAAGGCTTCCTCCAACAATGGAATCCAAGGTTACAAGATCACTTGATCCGGATAACTCCCTCCATGTGGGAGAGTCTCCCCTGGTGGCTGCAACGGAGGAATCTTCTCAACTGCCATTCGATAGCTCCAGTCTCCTGGATAACGGTAACAACAGATGCCAGCAGCAGAGGCTGGGGTGCTCTGTGTCTGTCGGAGGTAGCCGAGGGCAGGTGGGATTTTCCATCTCAGGGGGTGGTCTCGAACGTATTGGAGATTTGAGCTGCCCTCCAGGCCCTTCTGGCTTTTTTCCATCTGACATCGGGAGCCTCAGTCCTCATGAGATTGGACAATACGACTGCAGTGTCATACATCAAAAGACAGGGGGCAGTCGCAGTTTCTCCCTTCTAAAGGAAGTGAGTCCAATTATGTCCTGGGCTCAGGCGAACTTGAAGGACCTGACGGCAGTGTATCTTCCTGGAGTCCAAAATGTCCAGGCGGACTTTCTGTCAAGAACCTCCTTAGACAACAACGAGTGGTCTCTCCACTCGGAAGTCTTCGACTGGATCCTGTCATTGGGAATAGCTCCGGAAGTGGACCTGTTTGCATCTCCTTGCAATGCCAAGATGAGGAATTATTATACCAGGTATCGCTGTCCCCAAGCCATGGGAGTGGATGCTCTCACGGATCAGTGGAATTTCCACAAGGCCTATGCCTTTCCTCCAGTTCCGATCATTCTTCGGTTCCTTTTCGAGACTCAGACAGGAGACGGCAGAAATAGTGGCAATCATCCCATACTGGCCCAACAGGCCATGGTTTCCGCTCCTGTTGCAGTTGAGTTACCGGGACCCAGTTCCGCTTCCCTCCAGATCGGATCTTCTACTACAGGGAACATCCCTTCATCCGTGCCCGTCCCATCTCCATCTGATGGTCTGGTGGTTGAGAGGAAGAGGCTGGAAGCATTAGGTTGCCCTAAGTTCAGCAATTGCTACCATGCTGAACGCTAGGAGGCAGGGTAAAAATAAAGTTTACCAGAGAATCTGGTCTAAATTTATGGACTATGGTTCCTGAAATAATCCAGAAATAAAGGATGTATTAGGTTTTCTCCAGACGGGACTGGATCTGCCTTTGTCTGTAAGTTCCCTGCGAGTCCAAGTTTCGTCAATAACTGCTTTTACTGGTATTTCCTGGGCAAGGAATCCCCTTACTAGACAATTCTTCAGAGGAGCATCAAAACTGAGGCCCCAGAGAAAACCAAGGTTCTCTAAATGGGATCTCCCTCTTGTTCTAGATTTCTTATCACAAGATTCCTTTCAACGAATGGATGAACTATCCATGAAGGACATTTCCCTGAAAACAGCCTTTCTAGTAGCCATAACATCGGCTAAAAGAGTGTCGGAAATTAGTGCTTTAGGTTCTAAAGAGCCTTTCCTTACCTTCTTTCCTGATCGGGTAGTCTTGGTTCCGATGTTAGGATCAAATCCTAAAGTAACATCAGTGTTTCATGAGAACCAGGAGATTGTTCTCCCAACCTTTCAATCAGATGATTCTTCAACTACCCATCCTTTGGATGTCGGTGAAGTCTTGAAAAGCTACTTAGAAGCTACTGCACCTTTCAGAAGATCAGATCATCTGTTTGTCTACTTTTATGGAAAGAACAAGGGACTGCGTGCTTCCTCTAGAACCATTGCAAGTTGGATTGTACAGGCTATCCAAAGGGCATATGCGGCTAAAGAACTGGCTCCTCTGGAAACCGTGACTGCTCATTCTACCAGACACGTATCGGCGGAGGTGATCTGCAAAGCAGCCTCTTGGTCGTCAATAAATACTTTCATGAGGCACTATTGTGTTGAGCCAGCGGCTCTTTCCTTTGTTAATTTTGGTTTAAATGTTTGAACGGTGCCAATTAAACCTTTTTTTGTTGAACCAGCAAATTGTGCCCACCCGAGTTTGTATGGCTAGCTAGTTCCCATGCGTAGGCTGCCATGGAGTCAGTCAGGAAAACGGAAAATTTATATCAAGTAATTTTCCTTTCCTGATGGACTCCATGGCAGCAGGAGTCTCCCTCCCATTTGCTGGAGTAGGCTAAGTTATGGAACACGGTATCTGGCTAGGACCAAAGATTTATGGGAGTGGGGTCCTATGAGGTATGAGAGGCGGGATTAACCCATACGTAGGCTGCCATGGAGTCCATCAGGAAAGGAAAATTACGGTAAGTATTTGATATAAATTTTCTGTTTTTCTGCAGTGAGCAAATATTTTAACATGGTAAACATAAATTGATTCAAACTTAAGTAAACAAAAATGCACCCTATTAGAGAATAAAGTGAATACAGAGTGTCCAAAGAGAAAATTCTTATGCGATGACTCATAAAGAATAATCAAATAACAGTTCTATAGAAACAGGACGGATTCTTCCAATAACTGGTCCTCTGTATTATGCTTGTATGGTGACAACACTCTCTATCACCCAGGAAAATAGTTAGATGGTATAGAAAGAAAAGTCCTCCACCACTGAAAAGAGTGTGTATCATGGTGCCTTCCGATTCCTGACATCTCCAGCATACATCCGATACTTGAGGAAATATCCGATGCAATGCTGCCGGTGTTCTATACCACCTCGTAAGGATTTTATAGCCTCCTTCTTGATATCTACTCGCCAGTGAGGCTTTGTGAGTGAAAAATAAAATCCTTTCCTTTTGTGCCTGTGAGAAAGATACCCCCAGATCTCTTTCCCAACATAGCAGAAAAGGCAATTCATGTGGGGCCTCTATTTCAATTAGCAGGGCATAAAGATATGACAGTGAGTGTTTCAATATACATACTCAGCTGTAACCGGTGAAGGAAATCTAGGTCTGCAGAGAAATTGCCTTCAATCTCTCTATTTGTCATCACTCGCCCTTCTATTGAAAAATGAAAAAGCCTACTAATGCCCTGTCGTAACAAGGCCTTAAAACGGGGATCTGTCATTCCTGGCTGAAAAGTCGATTTGCCCAGAACTGGAACCATGGGAGTCGGATCTGGCGAGATAGTGGTGGTTTCAAAGATCTTCTTAACTGTTTGTAGGGTCACACCCACCGTTGGGTGTCTCTTTGCAGATTGCGGAATGTCCCTGTCTGGAAGCCAGACAAGCCCCTCCAAAGGTAATTCAGTAGTTGCATATTCCATATGGATCCATGGTTTCTTTAGATGCACACACCAATCCACTACCCATGCTAGATGCAAGGCCTCATAGTATTTAACTGGGTCCGGGACTCCCACACCCCCTTTCTCCTTTGGAAGCAAAAGAATATTTCTATGCAACCTTGCTGGTTTTCTGGCCTAAATGAACTTCATGAACTCTGAACTAATATCTTTCAGAAAGCCCATGGGGATTTTTATGGGTAGTGTCTGGAATAGGTATAACAGCCTTGGCATAACATTCATTTTGATAATATTGATCCTTCTGAACCATGTAAAAACCTTCCTATTCCATCGCTGAAAATCTAATTTAAACTGATGCATCATAGGGGCAAAGTTAAATTCAAAGTCCCTCAACAGTTTCTTCTGTATCTTTGTTTCTCGATAACAAACATGAGAATTTGTCCATTTAAATGCAAATCGGGAAGCGAGCTGGTGTTGAAGAGCAGTATCCAGCTCCACCCCCATCGCTTCTGATTTTTCAAAATTTACCTTGAAATTAGACAGTGCCCCATATGTGCGCAGTTCCTGTAGTAGGGATCAAAGGGATATTAGTGGCGAAGAAACAAAGAACCTCAAATCATCTGCATAAGCGGCAATTTTATGTTCTCCGCTTTTTATTAAAATACCTCTAATATCCCTGTTGGCTCGTATCATTCTCAAAAGTGGTTCTAAGGTAAGACCAAAAATGATAGGAGACAATGGGCAACCCTGGCGAGTCCCGTTTCATATTGGGAAGGGATCTAACAATATATCAGTGATCTTAACTTGTGCCATCGTGTTGAATATAGATTTGAGAACCAGCTCTGCATCCCCGCCCCCAGTCCAATATGTTGTATCATAGCTTTTAAAAATCTCCAGTCAACCCTATCAAATGCCTTCTCCGCATCTGTGTATAACAGCACTAGGGGGATATGATGAGTTTGGGAGAGATGTATAGCCCTCAGCACCCACTGGGTATTCTCTCTATCTGGAGTAAAGCCAACTTGATCAGGATCTATCAGCATAGGGATGTGGGGCATTAATCTCGTTGCTATGATCTTCGTAAAGATTTTCAGATCAACGTTGAGCAAGGTGGAAGGGTCTTTCCCCTCTTTGGGTATGACTGCTATGTGGGCTAGTAGTGTCTCGGCTGGTATTATCTGCCCTTCTCGTAATGAGTTAAAGGCGGTCACAAATCTCTGTGCCAGAGCCGCCTGAAACTTGTTATTGGGATCTCCAGCTCTTTCCCTATATCTTCCGGGGGCCTTACCTGATTTCAGAGACTTGAGAGCCGCCTGAAACTTGTTATTATTCCAGCTCCCCTCCAGCTGATATAGATTTGCATATGTAGCAGCCTAAATCCCTGTATTTTTCTGGGCTTGAAAGTATCTCCCTGCATCATCCAGTCTACTGTCTGTCAATGCAGGGGAGTACTGCCCCTCCAGCTGATATAGATTTGCATAAAAAAAAAACGTTGAAACATAACACAGTCTCTCTTGTTTTGTAGATCTAGCAGCCAACAAGTGATTCGGAATTTACAAAGTCTCTGCCACAGACTAGGTTGTGAAACTTCAAGTGAACAATGTAAAAGTCTCTGCCACAGACTATGTTGTAACCGAAGGATGGGTTTAGGAACATTTCCTATGGTAACTGGATCTTTCAGCCGTTTCGGCGATACCGTAGGAAATGCAGATTCAACTAGTGTCCATACATCTCAGCTCCCAGGCTCTTACCGAGCAGCCAGCTTCATGGCCCTCCTCCGAAGAGTCCTTCCCTGGTCGCTTGTACGAGTTGCTGTGCCTCTCCAATCCTGAGAGGACACCGGGACACTTTAGAATCTTCCTTCAGGTACTGTGCCTCGAACTAGCCAGTTCCGAGGCTCAGAAACGGATGGATCCCCACCCCAGACCAGAGGGCCTCTGGGGCTGGTCAGGGTGACCAGGCTTACGGGGGCAGCAGACACTCCTGGGCCCGGGACCCCTTGCGGGGTTGGTCCGGGCCGGAACCAGGAATCAATGAGCAAGCCAACCCCTGAACACGTGACTTCAGCCTCTTAAATACCCCTTCCCGGAATACACAGCGGGGCCAGACGCGCCCACTGATTGGCTCTGAGAAAGATTGGTACCTAATACGTCCAACCATGCTGCGTTCTCAGCCTGTCACAGGTGCTCACCTCACCTATGACCAGGCAGAACTCCAGTACAGCCCCGCCAAACTGATGCCAAAGTAAAAGACCTAGAACAATTAACCCCCAGAACTCAGTTACAGTTCTGGAAAAAATTAATTTACAGAATAGCGTAAAACACTTAGAAAAAGTGTCGGCGCTACAAATAGTAGTCCTTAAAAGCTTGTGCTATCTTTTGTGAAGAGTCCTCTAACACATCACCTTGTGTTTTAATATGGGATATGTAATTCCGTGCCCTCGTCTCTCTCAGGGCATTAGCCAGAATCCTACTTGTTTTGTTTCCAAATTCATAAAATGTTCGTCTACATCGGGTACATCGGGTTAATTTAGCCTTTGCCTTATCTATAAGTAGTGAGTTTAACTCCTCACGTAGACGCACAAGCTTTTCCATCTGTGGGGTTTGTAATTTCTTGTGAGTAGTTTCCCATGTCCGGATAGCAAATCTATCTGTGCTGTCAGAAGACGTTTCCTATTGGCCCCCAGAGATATCAAGATCCCTCTTATAACACATTTATGTGTTTCCCATAGGCACGGAGGTGTTACTTCCCCCGTGTCATTAGTTTCAAAAAAGTATTACAACTCTTGTGCTTTCTGTCTCTCATATACCGGGTCTTTCAGCAGTGTCTCATTAATTTTCCAGTGCCCTTCACAAGGCATTGATTTTCCTACTTCTATAATACAGCTCGTTGGTGCATGGTCCGATAGGGTAAATGAGCCTATGTAGGCCTCCGATATGTCTATCAAAACATTCTGTGGAAGAAAGATATAATCAATTCTAGTGTATGTCATGTTTGGCTGAAAAAAATGTATAATCCCTATCATGTACGCCTAAAGTTCTCCACGTATCCACCAACTAAGAATCATGAAGGATTTTTTTAACTTTACGCAATTTGGCATTTAAGAGATGAGAAACTCCTTTCGTCACATCCATCAAAGGATCAATCGTTATATTAAAATTTCCTCCAATCAGCAAGAGGCCCTCCTTGTGTTGTTGTACAAGGTGAAGATATGTCTCCAATGTGGAGACCTGATCCTCGTTTGGCAGATATAAGTTAACAAGAGTAACTTTTTGCTCACAAAGAAGCCCTCTGACGATGAGATGTCCTTTCTCATCTGTGATTACTTTTAGTTCCTTCCATGGGATCTGTTTAGAAATAAGAATTGAAACCCCACTTGACTATGACTGAGAGTCACCATGATACACCGTCGGGAATCTATAATTTCTTAATCTAGGAATTTTATCTTTTCTGAAATGTATCTCCTGGAGAAAAATGATATGAGATTTAAGTCTCCATAATTTATCTAGTAACCTAGTTTGTTTCTCTGGGCTATTTAAACCCTTTACATTATATGATGTCAAGGTTACCCTAGTCATCTTATCCCCTCAAAGAAGAGATAAATCAGGAGGGGAAAAGTAACCAAACAACCAGTGATGGGTGAGAGCAAAAGAGAGGGAGAGGGGGGATGGAGAAGGAGAGAGGAAAAAACAAAAAAACAAAACAAATATTTACCGCCCAAAAAAAAGAAAAAAAGAAACACCTCTAATTCCAAGATAGAGATTTGAGATGTAATACTAACACCAGTGCATCCCTAATATTATGTCTATAACACCCTTTATTTACCCAGAGGGCTATAATCATTTCTTAACAGTCACAGCATCTCTATGTTATGCCTCCAAAAAAAAACAACTGATTTACCGCCCAAAACAAAAATAAATAAATAAAAAGAACACACCATATTGTGAAATCTTATCTATTAAAAAAAAGAAAGAATCATTCAAAAATCACGTGTGATCTATTATGCACTTCATCAACACTTCAACCTGTGAACATTACCAACCCAAACATTACCCCCCCTAACCCCCTCACTCTTCCCCAACCACCCCCCACCCCTCCATGTTTCCCCCACTCCTGTATCCCTTTATTTTATGTCTATCCCAATACCCCCTATCTCCTCCTTACCTCCCACCCCTCCCATTCTACCTACCTATTCCCCCATAATCCCCATAATCCCTTAGGCTCTCACTCCTTGAGAGAAGACTCTTTAATTCCAGTGCTCGTGTTGTGAAAAATTCTTGCATTTTGGTCAGAGCTCGGGGGTACATCCCCCGGGTTCAGACCAACAAATAGTGACATTACAATATTTTAAAGTGTAGGATTTAGTGAAGAAGAAAAAAATTAAAAAATTTAAATATTAACCCCCCCCCCCCCCCAAAAAAGAAAAAAATCCCATATTGTAAAAATCTCTATCTATTCAAAAAAATCATTCAAAAATCACTTGTGATCCATTATGCACTTCATCAACACTTCGACACTTCAACTTGTGAACATTACCAATACAACCCCCATAATCCCTTAGGCTCTCACTCCTTGAGAGAGCACTCTTTAATTCCAGTGCTCATGTTGTGGAAAATTCTTGAATTTTGGTCAGAGCTCTGGGGGTGTACACACCAACATCCCCCGGGTCCAGACCAACAAATAGTGACATTGCAATATTTTAAAGTGTAGCATTTAGTGAAGAACAAAAAAAAAAAAATACAAACAAATATTCCCCCCCCCCCCAAAAAAAAAAAAGGCAATTATAATATCAATCCCATTAGGAATTAACCCAGTCTTATACAAAAAAGACATTGGTACATATTAATAGTATTTCCAAGTGGGGGGGCTAGAGTCTGGGGGGAGTCTTCGGAGGGGGGCCTTATTTTTTTTCTCCTTTTTTTTAATTTTTCCCTTCTTTTAGAGATCTTCTTATAGTAATTAAACATATATTTAAAAATTTCTGAGGTTGTTCAAACATTTTAGTTGATTGGCCATTTTAGGCAGACTCCATTACGACCTCCTCTGTTGTTGGGGAGCCCATTTTCTGTCCATATGGGAACTTCAATAGCCTCTGTACCCAGAAAATGAAACAAGTATGTTAACTGAATAGGGTCATACAGGTTGAAACTGGGTTCCTCCTTCTTAATATGTAATGAAAATGGGTACCCCCAACGGTACGTAGAACCCTTAGAGCGTAATAAGACCAATAGAGGTTTCAGGAGGCGGAGTCTGTTTTTGTCTGCGGGCACAGGTCTGGGTATATTTGTACCTCTACACCATCATAGACCGCTTGACCTTTTTGCCATGATGCCCTAATGACATCCACTGGCATCCCTCTATCCAACATACAGATCTTCCTCATAGAATGTTAATAGGTAGGTCTGACAAGAACAGTTTTTCATAAATTCATGCTGGTTGTTCCTTATGTTATTGTGTTTGCAGGCACATTCTTAACCATTCCTTCCAATACCTTGCACACCATTGATGTTAGGCTGACTGGTCTGTAGTGAACTGGTATACATCTTGATCCTTTTTTTGAATATTGGTACCACATTTGCTTTTCACCAATTGGTTGGGGCCATTCCAGTCAGTAAGGTGTCCTTAACCACTTCCCACCCGGCCAATGTAGATATACGGCCGGGTGGGAGCCGTCTACTTCTGAGTGGACGTTCAGGAACGTCCTTCAGGAGTAGAGGGATCGCGTGCGCGCGTGCGTGCCCGCGCAGCGGCGCGATCCCGATGCGGCCGTGTCACCCGGATGCGGCCGTGTCACCCGGACACGGCGCATCTCGGATCGGCAGGAGGGCTCGTGATTGGCCCTCCTGATCACATGACGGCCGTGTCGAATCACGGCCGTCATGTGATGTAAACAAACAGCCGGTTGCTAGGCAATCGGCCCTCCTCTCCTCACACGGAAGTCGTCGGTGAGGAGAGGAGAGCGGATCGCTGCAGCCGGCTGGTGATCAGTGAGTATTAGCTGTTTTTTACTCACTGATCACCAGTCTAGGGTCCCCATAGTAAAACACACATGTCCCCACAGTAAAACACACATGTCCCCACAGTAAAAACACACATGTCCCCAAAACACACATGTCCCCAAATAATAAAAACACATGTCCCTCACATATGTCCCAGTAAAATAACATGTGCCAGTGATTATCTGCACACATATGTCCGTGATCACCTGCACACCCCTTTTACATGATCATTTGCGTACATATGTCCGTGATCACGCGAACCAATTATTATACACTTAACGGAATTTTTTTTTTACAAAAAACATGTAGCAGAATACATTTTTGGCTTAAATTTATGACAAAATTTGATTTTATTGGATTTCTTTTAAAAAAGAAAGGAGAAAATATTGTTTTTTTTCAAAATTTCCGCTATGTTTTCGCTTATATCGCAAAAAATAAAAAACGGAGTCGCGAATAAATACCACCAAACTTAAGCTCTATTTGTGCAAACAAAATGATAAAAAATTCATTTGGTTACAGCATTGCATGACCGCGCAATTGTCACTGAAAGTGCGAGAGCGCTGAAAGCTGAAAATTGGTCTGGGCAGGAAGGGTGTTTAAGTGCACAGTAGGCAAGTGGTTAAAGTAGAACTATAGGCAAAACGTTTTTTCCATTTTTTCCCATTGCGGAGATTTCCCTTCACTTCCTGTCCCTTTTCTGGGGACAACCCAAATTTTGGGGTTCTCTTTTACTTTCACTTTTAATGATCCTAATAAACAGGACAAATAGAGAGGGTGAATCTTCTTAACAGTGGCACAGAAAGCAATAAAAACTGACAAGTGTTCTAATCCCTCTCCACTCTAATGAAAACTAAAAAAAAAGTTTAGTCTTTAGTTATACTTTAAAACTTAGGAACAATGGCCTGACTATAAGTTGGCAAAGCTTTGAGGACTCGTGGGTTTAAGCAATCTGGTCCAGGGGATTTATTTGCATTAAGTTTTTCTAAACTCTAAGCCTGTACATTTCTTCTTTATGTGCTATGGGTGATTACAAAGTGGGAAGGGATTCCTTCCTTAAGACTGCATTCACACCTGAGCGTTTTCAGCTCATAAAACGCTTGTGAAATGCCCAAGAAAACGCCCAACAAGCAAAATCCCATTCATTTCAATGGCACCTGTTAACATCTGAACGTTTTGTCACCTGAAGCAAAACGGCTGAAAAACGCCTTAAGCTCAAAAAAGAACATGAGCTTTTTTGGGGCAGATTACAGGCGTTTTTCTGCTTTTTACATTGGTGACTTGTACAAAAACACAGTAAAAATCACGGCAAAATCGCTATAAAAAACGTGTGACTTTGAAACGCTCATGTGTGAATGCAGCCAAAAGACCAGTCACCCAGTTACTCCACAATCTTCATTCTATACACCACTTCTTAAGCCATCCTGCAGTGTAATAAATCAGAGTCACAGTTTCCACTAAGGCCCCTTTCACACTGGGGCGGGGAGCCGCGGTGACGGTAAAGCAGCGCTATATTTAGCGCTGCTTTACCGTCGTTTTAACCGCGGTATTCGGCCGCTCGCGGTGCGGTTTTTAACCCCCGCGAGCGGCCGAAAAGGGGTTAAACACCCCCCCGTGGCGGCGCTTTGCGGCGGTATTGCCGCGGTTTTACCGCGGTGTCCCATTCTTTTCAATGGGAAGGAGCGGTATAGGAGCGGTGAACACACCGCTCCTATCCCGCTCCAAAGATGCTGCTAGCAGGACTTTTTTTGTCATCCTGCTAGCGCATCGCTCCAGTGTGAAAGCCCGCCGGCTTTCACACTGGAGTTAAAGGGGCAGGATTTTTTCATGCGGTGAACAGGCGCTATTTTTAGCGCTGCACCGCATGAAAAACGCTTAGGTGTGAAAGGGGCCTAAGCAAAGCTTATATCATGCCCTGGGTACCAGACATTTTTCCCTGCTTGTTATCTTCATGGGCACTAGTCCCCTCAGTGTCCTGAGTTCTTTTGCCTCTGCAGCCTATAAGACCCAGCCACAAGAAGAGTTGCAATGGGGGGTGTCCATATCACACAGGCACTGATATGGACACCTGAAGTGGGACCCCAGAAAGCAAACAGAAGAAGAGAGAAGGATCATCATATGACCGTGGCTTCAGTTAAAGTGTAACTAAAGCCTGCACTCCTTACCTCTCCTTCAACAGTCTCAGGTCCCTCGTCAGCATCTTCTACCCAGCTTCGTCCATGTGCTGGCTTGCAGCACATGGCATGTCTCCTGCAATAAAGACCTTGCCTGATTACTGTTTTTTTAAATGGAGATTTAGTTCCCCTTTAAGTAAAATGGGCATTTGGAAAGTTTTTCAGTGGTTAGTTAGAGATGGGTTGGTGGTAGGATTCACACACAGCTTCTCTAGAAGATCACGCTAACGTGGGAAGCCCCACCACCAGAGTACTGCAGTTCCACTTGCTTTGTTCTTGGGCCTTGGATCCCTTCAGCTGTTTACCTGTGTTACCAGAACTATAGTAGGTCAGGTTGCTTTAACCGCTTCCTGACCGGCGCACGACGATGTACGACGGCAGAATGTCACGGACAGGCATAAGGGCGTACAGGTACGTCCCTTTGAATTTGCCGCTATGCCATCGCATGTGCGTCACCGCGCCATCGCGCACTGGTCGAGACCTCCGTGAGTCCGATCGCAGGTCCCGCGGACTCGATCGCCACGGGGATACCCACGATCGTCTCACGGGGAGGAAGAACGGGGAGATGCTGAAGTAACAAGCATCCCCCCGTTCTGCCTAGCAACAAGTGACACTGATCTCTGCTCCCTGTGATTGGAGCAGAGATCAGTGATGTGCACAACACAGCTACACCCCCCACAGTTAGAAACACGCCCCAGGGACACACTTAACCCCTACACTGCCACCTCCTGGTTAACCCCTTCACTGCCAGTGTCATTTACACAGGAATCAGTGCATTTGTATAGCACTGATTGCTGTATAAATGACAATGGTCCCAAAAATGTGTCAAAAATGTCTGATGTATCTGCCATAAAGTCGCAGTCTCAATAAAAATCGCTGATGGCCGCCATTACTAGTAAAAAAAAAAATTATTAATAAAAATGGCATAAAAACTATCCCCTATTTTGTAAACGCTATAACTTTTGCGCAAACCAATCAATAATCTCTTATTGCGATTTTTTTTTACCAAAAAAATATGCAGAAGAATACATATCGGCCTAAACTGAGGAAAAAAACGTTTTTTATACATTTTTGGGGATATTTATTATAGCAAAAAGTAATAAATAATGTGTTTTTTTCAAAATGGTCACTCTTTTTTTGGTGGAATTTCAGTACCATTAGCGGTAACCCAGAGCATTGCAGGATACAGGAAGAGTTACTTACCTTGTCCCCTGGATCCTGCGATGTCTCCTCGCTGTGTGTGTGAGCTCCTCCGCTTGATTCACACAGTGCCCAAGTGCCGCCGAGCTCCGTTCCCTGTGACGTTACGACGCACGGGAGCGGAGATCGGCGCCTAATTCAAAAAAGTAAAAACACATACAGTAAATTGTAATCTTACAGATTACAGTACTGTATAAAAAAAAATACACATCCCCTTTGTCCCTAGTGGTCGGTCCAGTGTCCTGCATGCACTTTTTTATTATAAATACAGTTTTTTCTGCCTGGAATTTGGAGATTGTCTATAGCAACCAAAAAGTGTCCCTTTATGTCAAAAGTGGTTTTAGACCAGCTAGAAAACAGCGATAATAAATTAGAATCACTTGCAGAATTGAGCGATAGCGATTTGTAGGGAAATTCGTCATCAAACACTAAATCTAATGACAGCGACAATTCTGCAACTGAGCAAATTTCAGTGTTTTTGATTTGATTACATTATTGAATAATTTTTATTATTATTTGTTATAATTATTTATAGTTATTTATTATATTATAAACTTTATCATACCTGGGATGTCTACTAGACTCTGGTTTGAACAGATTTAAGTGAGTTATTCCTAAGAATTGCAGGCCTACAATATAAAACGCCAAATTTCCATGCAAAATAATCGTACCGCTTTCAGCACCTAAAATCAGAAATAATCATACCGCCAGGGAGTTTAAAGTATGAGTTTCCAATTTTGTTATATGTGCTTTCTAAAATTACAGCACATTTCCCCTTTAAATTGTTGAACCAAAGTCAGATGCTGTACTTGGACTATGATACGGTACAGTGGACTGTTGCAAGAAAGGTACAAGGAAATATTTTGTGATTTGCTGTTTTTTTACACAGAAGATTAAAATGACAGTTATAAAATGTAATAGTCTAAGAGGAAGAGTCTTGTCCTTGACCAGAAAGTCTGATAGCAGATCCTTCTCATTTTGCTTAAAGCTCATCAGTGGTGAAGATTGTCGTGGAAGCAGCAACAGGCACAGTTGAGGTATTTTGCAATACATAGAATTATTTCCAGCCAGCAATGAGGGACACCACTGGTGGCATGAGACTTCATAACAGACAAACTTTTTTTATTTTTTTTATTTAGAATGTGTTCTGTGTGATGAATTATTCAATTGTATATGTATTGTCCACGTATGTGTGTGTGTGTGTGTGTGTAGGAGCTTTTTCATTAGAGATTGATTAATTAAAGTAGATCTAAACCTAATCTCCAAAAGCGGATATAAACTTTGTAATTCCAAAAGTTGTTTTTGATCTTTAGAAATCTTCAGCTTTTATTAAGGGCCCAAACACATTTATACATTGTGGAAATGAGTGAGTTTTAGCGTACACTACGGCAATGTGTATCAACACATGGGTCAATGTGACGAAAGGCAAATCCACTTTGCACTGCAAGTGCACTTGGAAGTGCAGCCGCTCTAAATCTAAGGGGTAGATCTGAAATGAGTGGAAGCTCTGCTGATTTTATCATCCAATCATGTGCAAGCTAAAATGCTGTTTTTTTATTTTCCTTGCATGTCCCCCTCGGATCTACAGCGACTTTACTTCCAAGTGCACTTTCAAGTGCACTTGCAGTGCAAAGTGGATTTGCCTTTAGTAAATAACCCCCAATGTACAGTAAGGGAAAAAAGTATTTGATCCCCTGCTGATTTTGTATGTGTGCACACTGACAAAGAAATGATCAGTCTATAATTTTCATGGAAGGTTTATTTTAACAGTGAGAGACAGAATAACAACAAAAATATCCAGAAAAACGCATTTCAAATATGTTATAAATTGATTTGCCTTTTATTGAGTGACATAAGTATTTGATCCCCTATTAATCAGCAAGATTTCTGGCTCCCAGGTGTCTTCTATACAGATAACGAGCTGAGATTAGGAGCACTATTTTAAAAGGAGCGCTCCTAATCTCAGTTTATTACCTGTATAAAAGACACCTGTCCACAGAAGCAATCAATCAATCAGATTCCAATCTCTCCACCATGGCCAAGACCAAAGAGCTGTCCAAAGACGTCAGGGACAAGATTGTAGACCTACACAAGGCTGGAATGGGCTACAAGACCATCGCCAAGCAGCTTGGTGAGATGATGACAACAGTTAGGGGTTGATTTACTAAAGGCAAATAGACTGTGCACTTTGCAAAGTGCAGTTGCACTGTGCAAGTTGCAGTTGCTCCAGAGCTTAGTAAATAAGGTAAAGCTTCACTTTGCAAAGAATACCCAATCACATGCAAGGAACATAAAAAAAACAGTTTTTTTGCTAGCACGTAATTGGATGATGGAAGTCAGGAGAGCTTTTGTTCATTTACTAATGTAGCGCCAATAACCCTGTGCAGGGCGGCTATGGATTTCTGGGCTTACCGATTACCTCCTCCTTGTAGCTCGTCGTTCTTTGTCTAGGG
Source organism: Lithobates sylvaticus (assembly GCA_028564925.1). Taxonomy (NCBI): domain Eukaryota; kingdom Metazoa; phylum Chordata; class Amphibia; order Anura; family Ranidae; genus Lithobates; species Lithobates sylvaticus. The sequence continues at coordinate 101,142,727 of CM053029.1, forward strand.
GTTCCCAGGGTTAGTACCCAGTAATTGCTGAGACTGACACTCAAAGTCCTTTTGAGGATTTTTATTTGCAAAAAAACGTTTAAACATAACACAGTCTCTCAGTTGGGAATAGAGGGTATGGGTGATAAAGCTCAGGCACTTCAGAACTGCTGACATCAAATAAATGTCTCTCTAGATGTTCCAGGGAGTAGCCACTCGCAACTGGACTCTTCACTGTTGGATAAACCCTTGTGATTCAGAATTAGCAAAGTCTCTGCCACAAACTAGGTTGTGAAACTTCAAGTGAACAATGTAAAAGTCTCTGCCACAGACTATGTTGTAACTGAAGGATGGGTAAGGAACTTTTCCTATGGTACCTGTATCTTTCAGCCGTTTTGGCGATATCGTAGGAAATGCGGATTCAACTAGCATCCATACATCTCAGCTCCCAGGCTCTTACTGAGCAGCCAGCTTCATGGCCCTCCTCCGAAGAGTCCTCCCCTGGTCGCTTGTACGAGTTGCTGTGCCTCTCCAATCCTGAGAGGACACGGGACACTTTAGAATCCTTCAGTTACTGGGCCTCGAACTAGCCAGTTCCGAGGCTCAGAAACGGATAGATCCCCACCCCAGACCAGAGGGCCTCTGGGGCTGGTCAGGGTGACCAGGCTTACGGGGCAGCAGACGCTCCTGGGCCCGGGACCCCTCGCGGGGTTGGTCCGGAGCGGAACCAGGAATCAATGAGCAAGCCGACCTGAACACGTGACTTTAGCCTCTTAAATACCCCATCCCGGAATACACAGCGGGGCCAGACGCGCCCACTGATTGGCTCAGAGAAAGATTGGTACCTAATGCGTCCAACCAGACTGCGATCTCAGCCGGTCACAGGTGCTTACCTCAACTATGACCAGGCAGAACTCCAGTACAGCCCAGCCGAACTGATGCCAAAGTAAAGACCTAGAACAATTAACCCCCAGAACTCAGTTACAGTTCTGGAAAAAAATAAATTTACAGAATAGTGCACACTTAGAAAAAGTGTCGGCGCTACACTAAGCTCTGGAGCAATTGCTCTTGCAGAATGCATGGACCCTTGTCCAATCGTTAATTTGCTTGGTCGGGGCGGGGCCCATACATATAAACTGGGGTCATATGTTCCCTGGGGAGTTGGAGATGGGATATTGATTAATCCACACAGGTGCAAAGATGTGACGTTAAGGCTTAGGGCTGGACGGCCTGTAAACGCAGAGATTCCCGGGCTGGAAAGCCACTGAACTTCACCGGAAGGTGATGGAGGTCCGGGGACTCCAGAGCTGGAAGGTTCTTTTCCAACAAAGCATGAAGTAGCTGCAAACGGACCGGAGTGAACCAGGGTTGGCCTGGACCTTTCCTGAGCTGGCCTGGGAAGAAGAAAAGGGCAGGAGGAGAAGGAAGGTGAGGCCTGGGACTGCTAGTGTTTCAAGTACCACATATCTTTCAGAGGGATATGCGTGTCAGCTCACAAAGGAGAGGGACTATCACTCACACACAGCAATCCAGAGGCAACTTGTATCCTGTGCATCATTGAGATGGTAGCACCTGCCGCAAATCTGGAATAAAGTTTAAGTTTTGAACTGTTTACATTGTTTGTGCTTCATTACTGCAGGGGTGGAAGAAGCGGGGGTTAAACCAGCATGTACTGTAGTGAACTTACTAGCAGCTCCCAAGGGAGTAATGCGCTTCAAACCCCTTAGTGTGATTTTATGCAAAGCATATTAAAGTGGTTGTAAACCCTTACAAACCACTTTGACCTAAGGGTAAGCCTAGATTAAGGCTTACTTGTAGGTCCAAGAAATATCTCCTAAACCTACACAGTTTAGGAGATATTTGCAAAAAGACAGGCACCGCTGTCTACGGCGCATGCGCTGTAGACAGCGGCACGCAGGCGCACTGAGCGTGCCGCTGCTAACCGCTATATGCCGCCAGTGGCGGCCCCTGTGCGCATGTGTGGGAGTGACGTCATCGCGGCTCCGGCAAATCACAGCGCCGGAGCCACTATACCCACAAAGAAGATGGTGGCTCCGTACACAAGGTGACAGCGATGACATCGCAGGCTCCTGTGTCAGGTAAGTGACACATAATGGGCTACTATATGATGCATAGTAGCCCATTATGCTTTACCTTTGCAGGGAAACAAAGAGGAAGTAAACCCATCAGGGTTTACTTCCTCTGTAAGGCCCTGGAGTGGCCTAGCCAGTCTGCAGACCTTAATCCCATAGAAAATATGTGGAGGGAGTTGAAGGTTCAAGTTACCAAACGTCAGCCTCGAAACCTTAATGACTTGGAGAGGATCTGCAAAGAGGAGTGGGACAAAATCCCTCCTGAGATGTGTGCAAACCTGGTGGCCAACTACAAAAAACATCTGACCTCTGTGATTGCCAACAAGTGTTTTGCCACCAAGTACTAAGTCATGTTTTGCGAAGGGGGTCAAATACTAATTTCACTCATCAAAATAAAAATCTATTTATAATTTTTTTTTTTATGTGTTTTTCTGGATATTTTTGTTGTTATTCTGTCTCTCACTGTTAAAATAAACCTACCATTAAAATGATAGACTGATCATTTCTTTGTCAGTGGGCAAACGTACAAAATCAACAGGGGATCAAATACTATTTCCCTCACTGTACAGTAGCTGTCAGAGCACAGTGGTGCACCACAATACACATGCCGTGCATTGCACCATGTGGTATGTAGGCTAAAAAGTTGTCTATTAAGGTGTACTAGCAGCCCATTCATAATTGTGAAAAATGTACTCATGGTAATCTTGCCATAAATGTCCTTGTTCAGACACTTTCTGCTATGGGGTGACCACTAATTGTGCTCCTGCGTTGTCACCCTGCCATGTGCCAGTGCTTTCATGCATTGCAAAGGCATCATCCACTCGTCAGGAAACTGGTCCAGAGCAATCATTTTCAGCTAGTGCTTTAGAATATGTATGTGGACAGGAAATGGCTGAAAGATGCTACAGGACATCAGCAGAGCCGAGATACAAGCAATGATGAAAAAACAATAGTTTATTGGACAAACAATAATGGCAGTTGTTCTGTTTGCAGTTGCTCCAGTGCTTACTAAATTTGCACTTTGCAAAGAATACCCAATCACATGCAAGGAAAATAAAAAAAATGCATTTTTGCTTGCACATGATCGGATGATGAAAGTCAGTAGAGTTTATGCTCACTTACTAAGCTCAGAGGAGCAACTGCACTTTACAAAGTGCACAGTCTTTTCCCCTTTAGTAAATGAAACCCATAGTGTTCACTTTGTAAGAGCAGTTGCCCCAGAGCTTAGTAAATGAAAGGAAGCTCTGCTGACTTCTATCATCTAATGGTGTGCAAACAAATATGCTGTTTTTTTATTTTTTGCAAAGTGAAGCTTTACCTCATCTACTAAGATCTGGAGCAACTGTATTGCAAAGTGCACAGTCTATTTGCCTTTAATAAATCAACTCCTTTGCTCCTATTTTTAAAGGGGCTTCCAGATTTCGATAAGACTCCAACATCCATCAAGCCAGGGAAGTGGGGACATAAGAACAAGGTGCTTTGTCAGTGGTGTTCCTTCCCTATGTTGAGGGCATTTGGCCTTGTATAGGAGGGTTAAGGAGCACACTCCCTGCTCCGCCTTTCCTGGCCTACCAGGCTGCATGCTTGGACAAGGGTCTGGTATGGAATTTGTGGGGCCCCACATTTTCATCTTGGTATTGTGGGAGTACCCCCTTAAAATCCATGCTACAGCCAACAACATTATTTTTGGTTATTTTGTGTCTTAAAATCTATTTCAGACCAGAAATCAGGCATGGCGACACAAACAGCTATTTCTTCCAACAGAAAAAGTTATAAATCTGCAAATAATTAGCTGAAAACCTTTATAATGCATGCTAAGTAATATATGAGTACAACACTCACATGTATTGCCGTAATTACCTCTCTCAGAGGTCACAGTACTTCCCAACCCATGTCATTATCTTCCTTTCTCTGTAGAAGGCAGACACCATATTTCTTCAGCATGGTATACAATCAGTATCTACTTTCTGGATTATTATCTTTCCCCTAAATGACACAAACATGCATATCCTGGTGCCTCTGCAATGCCCTTTCTGTTTTGGACTTTGCATACACAACTCACCCAGATCAGACCCTGCTGGTGTTGCAGTCTGAACACCAGGAAGCAGGAGACTGAGGAAGTGCTTCTTTAGCCTGCAGCAGACTGATGACTTTAGGCTACATGTACACGGGTGGCCAGTGGCACAAAGTTTGCTACATTTAGAGCTGGCTAAATGCAGCCTCTGGACCAAGCTGCATTCTGTGCTATGACCACATACAAACTGGCCAATTAGCTGCCAGGACCCCACAGTAATGCAGATCCTGGATACTCACTATCTGTGTCCAGGGTTGGTCAAAGGCTCTAGTTTAAGGTGACCAGATTTCTAAAATGAAATCCGGGGACATATTTTTTTTTTACTAGCAATGGCGGCAATCAGTGACTCTCTGCCCATCGCCGCTTGCCGCCTGCCTCACAGCCTGTCAAGTCTTACTCTTCAGGCCCCAGGTACTACTTGGTGGGGAGTGGAAGAAGATCACTCTGCCAGGGAAGGCAAGGAGATAAGCAGGCAGGCGGAAGAACATGCGAGCGGAGCTGGATGGGCATGCACCTGAAACTGAAGATATATTCCCTCCGCTCCGACCAGCACATGATCATCAGAAAGGGGCACAGATAATGGAAAGAAATACACCCCCCCCCCCCAAGCTAGTAGGAGCGATAGAGCGGGGGTGTTTTTTTTTTAAATTCTGCACTGACTGTCTTTGAAATTGCCCCAGCCCCTGTTCAAATACGATCCGGGGACAAAACCGGGGACAGACTTGGTCCAGGGACAGTGTCCTCAATCCGGGGACTGTCCCCGGAAACTGGGGATGTCTGGTCACCCTACTCTAGTTGCATGTAACATTCAAACAGTGGAGGCGCTTACCATTGATTTGGTCAATAGTACTGACCAGCGCTGACATCTGCAGCTGTTCACACACAGTATGTGCAGGGAGTGTTTGGAACCCCCAACAAGAGTCCACTGATTCTTGCCAGTGACCACCCCTGTGTGGCCAGTGAATATAGCCTTAATGAGAATCTCCAGGCAAAATTGTAATTTTAGTTTTGAATAGATTTCATAATATAATCTGTATGAAAAATATCCAGACATGTCACATGTTAATTATGTATTAAAGGGTTTGTTAACCCATTTATATAAAACTATGCCAGCCTCTAATAGAGGGGCTATGTAATTCGTTTTAAAAAATTAGCATTCTAAATACCGCATTTCAGCTGTCTTCAGGACAGTCACATGACTCGCAACAGCTCTGATGGATGTCTTCTGCGGGAGGAGCCGTGATCTCTCTCTGACGTCAGCCGGGGAGATCACGTGGCCGCTTGTATCCTCCGCAGAAGCTCTATCTCATAGCTGTAAAGCGGCTGTGAGTCACGTGACTGGCCTGAAGACTGCTCTAAAGAGGACTTGCCTAGTGTGGTATGCCAACCTCTAATAGAGGGTCTGGCAGTGACCATTGTAGGCTTTTATTTTTAATAGTAGCAGCGGGGCGGAGACAGAGCCACAGCTGACAGGAAGGAGGGGGTAAGGGGGGAGAGCAGGGCAGCGTATGAAGGAGGGATGTAGTTTGACCACGGTAATCTGGGCTGAGTAGCCCTGATTTTTGTGGTCAGAATAGAGAGGGCATACAGGAAGTGGCAGATTCAGTTTTTTTTTTTTTTTTACAGCTTAGAGGGGGCAGATTGCACAACACAAGCGCTGTGCTGTGTAATCTGCTTTAAGGGAGCAGGATCTATATATTTTTTTTTTTGTTGGGTTAACAAACACTTTAAAATGATCTACTTACAGGCCCGGACTGACCATAGGGCACACCGGGCACTAACCCGGTGGGCTGGGGCCGCCAGGCCACAAGTGCTGGTATGGCCAAAGCAGCTGGGCTGCTCCTTGAGCCCGTGCCGCTCACCTGGCCTCTCCACGGCAGGACAGTTCTGTTCTACAGAGCTACAGGTCAGGTGATGTGTGATCATAAAGGCGGGAGGGGATCCGGACAAGGCACCGGACCAGAAAGAAGGTAAGCTCCCTGTGCACCTGGATAGGAGGAGCGGCTGGGTGGCTGGATAGAAGAATTTATCTCTCTATTCTACTCCTGCAGCCTCTTATAGCCCGCTTCTCCTCCTCTCTCTCCCACATGCATGCAGAGGCTGTAGGAGGAAGATGGGGAGATTGATTCTTCTATATCCCACTATCCAGCTACTTTCTGCTGCCCCTCCTGTGCTCTCCAACCCCCCCCCCCCCCAATGCTCTCTGACCCCCCCCCCCAGTGCTCTCTGCCCCGTGCTCCCAAGCGCTCAGGTCCCCCCATGTGCTCTCAGACTAGTCCTATGCTCTCAGACTCCCCCCAGTGCTCTCCGCCCCGTGCTCCCAAGTGCCCCCCCCCCCCTAGTGCTCTACAGCTCCCCTAGTGCTCTACAGCCCCCCCTGTGCTCTCCAGACCCCCACAGTGCCCTTCACTACCCCACATTCTCCAGACCCCCCTATGCTCTCTGCCATCCCCTTGTGCTCTCCGCCTCCCCATGCTCTACGACCCCCCCATGCTCTTTGTCGCTCCCCCCCGCCTCCATTAGGATTGAGATTGGGGAAGGGACTGGTAAATATGCCATGGGCTGCTCAGTCTAAAATGCCTGGGCCTATTTTTTCTCCCAGTCCGGGCCTGTCTACCTATTCTCTTTTATAAATTCAAAGTAGTGATTGAGCTAAAGCCTTGTCATTTTACCTAGTCTGAAACCAAGTCCTGATTTTGCTACAGGCAACAGAATAATTTTCCCAGTCTCCCCTGCCTCAGTGATCAGTCCCAAGATAAGAGGCTGTAGCAGGGGCTGATCTGTGCCAGACATTTGTGAACACAGCTATGAACTACACCAACACCAGTATTTACCCTACATGACTCTGCCATCTCTGAACAGACATCTCAGTCCGTGAAGTAGATGGTGACCCTAGATAAGGCCTGAACAGGGATAGCACTTTTCTTCAGAAAAGAGAATTTTAAAAGAGACTTTGTCACTGGGAGTTCAGTGAGCTATGTGAGAGATAATAAATACCTGGAAGTTTTACAGTTACAGATTACATAGTATTTATGCATTTTAAAATTTTGTTAACGTGCAATTTGTAACTAAGCAATTACATTTATAAATAACTTTGTTATACATTTCAATATATGGAAGATTTAGATTTGTGGGAAGTAATGCAATAAATGTAAATAATTGCTGACACTATACATTCCCACTGGTTTGACAAAACACTTGGCATGAATTTAATTAACATTAAAGTATATCTAAGGCCTATTTGGTTTTACAGAGTAGACCCCTAATAGTTTTTTTTTATGCTATCTGTGTCTCACTGGGGAAATTTCCCTTTAATTTCTCTCCCTGATTCATACGATGAAGTGAGAGGAAATCTGCAAAGTAATTGGAACACAGCTGTCATCTGATCAGATGACTCCACTGTAAGATTTCCTCTGTATTCCTGTTCTAGTGTTTTATCTCAAATGTTGGTTTATAGGTTTAAGGCTGGATTCGCACCTATGCAGTTTTAGTGCTTTTTTTGCATTTTGCAGATTTGCACTACAGTCCATTTAACATGGTTTCCTATGGAACATGTTCTGTCATGCAAATCTGCAAAATGCAAAAAGCACTAAAAATGCATAGGTGTGAATCCAGCCTAAGACCCAGTCTATAAGGACAGTATGGAAATGCTAAACAGGGCAGCGAGACAGATGCTGAGTCAGATTTATTATAACTCGACAGCTTGATTAAAAAATTACTCCTCCAGCTGCTCTAAAGTAGCACTGCTGCAGATTAAAACCAGCCCCAAACAGTTCTTAGAGTGGAGCTCTACCCAAAAGGGTAAGTTCCACTTTAAAGCCTCCTCCTCACTCATGTTTGTGAAATCGATCTTTTGGAGAGGAGGGGGTATCCCATTTTGACAGTTACCCACTCCTACTTTTGCTCCAACCACCTAGGTGATCAGAAGTGGAAGTTTTCCTTTCCCTTTCCCTCTCAAAGTCTTCTGGGACACGTGACAGGTCCCAGAATACTGCGGGACCATTCACTGTGTGTGGCGTCTCTGGCGCATACACAGTGGGCACCCGGCTCTGAAGTCGCAAGCTGTCATAGTCGGGTGCCCATAGTAAAGATGCCGGCGCCAGTGAAAGAGGACCCAGGAAGAACATGGCTGGGATGAGCACACTGCTGGATCATGGGACAGGTGAGTGTTAGTTTATTAAAAGTCAGCAGCTACAGTTTTTGTAGCTGCTGACTCTTAATTTGCACTTAAGAGACTGGAGCTCCTCTTTAATTGTCTGTGTTGAGTGAGGATCTCTCATGTTCCGTGGTAAATCTGTCTCAGACCTTTGCAAATCTGTCTCATTTTGCTACTCAAGATTAGGGATCTGTCGAACGAACCCCTGTTCGGTTCGCACCAGAACTTTCGAACACTGGAAAAAGTTTGGACCTGAATAACGAACCCCATTAAAGTCAATGGGACCCGAACGTCAAAAATCGATAGTGACCATTTTAAAGGCTTATATGCAAGTTATTAGGCAAACAATGGTTATAGGGGTTTGGGTCCTGCCCTGGGGGACATGTATCAATAAAAAAAAAAAAGTTTGTGAAAAACTAAATTTTTAAATGAGCAGTGATTTTTTGATTTTTAAAGTAAAAGCATAAAAATGTAAAACTCCTTCCAATATAGTGCCTGGGGGGGGGGGGGGGGGGGGGGGGTCCCATTAGTCTACCTGTAAAGTGGCAAATCTGTACCATATCTAGAATCTGCTGCAGCAATAATTGCATTTATAAAGCCAAAAAAAATGAACTTTTCCCTGCAAGCTGCCTTTATTTTGCTCAGCAACAGTTGGGGAGCCAGTGTGTATGATGAGGTCACAATGTAGTGCACTGGGAACAAGATTGGAGATTTTTTGGATACATTCTGGTTTCACTTTGACTTTGGATAGACGTAATGGGTGGGTAAAAATTGGTCTTTGGGTGTCGGTGGTGCCTTCCCACCGTAACCCTATAGAGGTACTCTTGATGAAAGCAAGAATTGGCCTTGCTGTAAAAAATTGCAATGATATGCACCTTTTCAAACAGGTGCTTAAAAATTGGTCTTTGGGTGTTAATTGTGTCCATGAAACCAATACCAAAAACATTCTTCCAGATGAAATGATTGAACACCCTCAAAGCTAGGTAGCCTCGAAGTCCTGCAGAGATTCCACATCCCAAAAAGACATAATCAGTGACATCGGCATCATAGCTGGTAATCCAGGACTGATTCATTTTTATAAAAGTCAAACGGTCCACAGAGTCTGTGGACAGATGCGTTCTATGATCAGTAACGAAACCTCCTGCAGCACTGAATGCCCGTTCTGAAAGCACGCTGAATAGCACGGGCAAACTCACTAAACAGAGGAAATGATGCCTTGCCTGAGGACTGACCACCACGTCCACTTTTGCCTGTGGACACATTTGTTGCTGGCCCCCTTACAGTGCCAAGGGAATGTCTGCCTCTCCTTGCTGTCCTCCCAGACATTATTGGGAGGGAGGGGGTGGTGCTTATAAGCAAATGTAAAGAAGAAGTTGAAATCTGTACGAAGATGCACATTAATCAATGTAAAGAGGTGTTTGGTGCACTTTAATTTGAGTACTCACACTACACATACACACTCCACGGATACACTATAATATACTGCAATATAATGCACCAAACGTACAGTGATGCACAGAACTATATGGCGTTAAACCGGTAGTAACGCACACAGAACTATATGGCGTTAAGCTGTCAGTAACGCGCACAGAACTATATGGCATTAAACTGGCAGTAACGCACACAAAACGATATGCTGTTAAAGTGGCAGTAACGCACACAGAACTATGTGGCGTTAAACTGGCAGTAACGCACGCAAAACTATATGGCGTTAAACTGGCAGTAACGCACAAAACTATATAGCGTTAAACTGGCAGTGTCACACACAGAACTATATGGCATTAAACTGGCAGTAACACACGCAAAACTATATGGCATTAAACTGGCAGTAAAACACATAAAACGATATGGCGTTAAACTGGCAGTAATGCACACAGAACTATATGGTGTTAAACTGGCAGTAACAGTTGTAAGAAGAGCGGGCAAAACTGTAATCCTTGAAGTGCCGTTTATTGGTACATCAGAGTGACAATAAAACAATAAACTGACGCGTTTCGGCAATGGCCTTAGTCGTAGCTAGTTTGAAACAGATATGGCAAAATATATACATATACTCACATACACATATGCAAACTCCATCTCTACAAAATTGGCCTATCAGGTTGGTGTCACAGAAAATTAACATCCCTCTTTTTTGATCCTGCCACAAATTGAATCCCTCTTTTTTGATCCTGCCACAAATTGAATCCCTCTTTTTTGATCCTGCCATAAATTGAATCCCTCTTTTTTGATCCTGCCATAAATTGCATCCCTCCTTTTTTGATCCTTCCATACATTTAATCCCTCCTTTTTTGATTCTGCCATAAATTGAATCCATCTTTTTTGATCCTGCCATAAATGTAATCCCTCCTTTTTTGATCCTGCCATAAATTGAATCTCCCCCCTTTTTTTATCCTGATTTTACATTGTGTTGCTACTACAAAGTATTTTACTTGAACATGAGTCTGCAATTTCACCTTCTTCTAAGGAATACATTTCTCTCTTGGAGTAATAAGGTCCCATATCAATAATGGCTCAACAAAATAACTTTATATTGCCTTTCTTTCCTCTCCCCCTTCTCATGCTGGCTAAAAACAGGTGTAATCCCTAACCACTTGAATAATTGGTGGTATCAATTAAAGTGGTTGTAAACCCTTACAGACTACTTTGACCTACAGGTAAGCCTAGATTAAGGCTTACCTATAGGTCCAAGAATTATATCCTTAACCTACACGGTTAAGGAGATATTTTACAAAAAAAAGGGAACCGCTGTCTACGGCATATGCAACGGCGCAGGCGCACTGGGCGTGCCACAAGTGAAGACGAACATGCCATCACTTACGGCTTCCTCGCGCATGCGCCGGAGTGATGTCATCACAGCTCCGGCCAATCACAGCGCCGGAGCCGCGAGACCCGGAAGTCACTACGGGATACATGGCAGCGGTGGACATAAAGAACGAGGACCGCTTTGGGGCTTCGATCTCAGGTAAGTTATTCATAATGAGCTAGTATGCTATGCATACTAGCTCATTGTGCCTTTGCCTTGCAGGGTTTACTTTTATTTTTTCTGGGTTAACTTCCTCTTTAAATATGTTAATTTTCTGTGACACCAACCTGATAGGCCAATTTTGTAGAGATGGAGTTTGCATATGTGTATGTGAGTATATATATATTTTGCCATATCTGTTTCAAACTAGCTACGACTAAGGCCATTGCCTAAACGCGTCAGTTTATTGTTTTATTGTCACTCTGATGTACCAATAAACAACACTTCAAGGATTACAGTTTTGCCGACTCTTCTTACCACTGTTGCATTGGAGTGTGTTGGGACACATCGAGCCTCGGCACCTATGAGTGGACCTGGGGTATGGATTGAGTTGTCCCTGCAGAGAGCGCTGTTACCTTTCTTCTTTTCCAAACTGGCAGTAACGCACACAGAAGTAAATGGCGTTAAACTGGCAGTAACGCAATCAAATAGACACTGTTCAATCGTCACTACACTGACGCTATCTGAACTGTCCCTACTCTAGCTATACACTAATGTAAAGATTACTGACACAGTGTCACTACACTACACTGAAACTATATGAGCTGTCCCTACTCTACACTAATGTATGTATGAATGACACGGTCTCACTACACTACACTGAAACTATATGAGCTGTCCCTACTCTACACTAATGTATGTATGAATGACACGGTCTCACTACACTACACTGAAACTATATGAGCTGTCCCTACTCTACACTAATGTATGTATGAATGACACGGTCTCACTACACTACACTGAAACTATATGAGCTGTCCCTACTCTACACTAATGTATGTATGTATGAATGACACGGTCTCACTACACTACACTGAAACTATCTGAGCTGTCCCTACTCTAGCTGAACACTATGAAAAGCTGAATGATGGTCCTCCTAACTACACTCACAATATCCCTAGACTGACACTAAACTAATATTCTACACTGACAATTAAAGCAAAATAGCACAGTATAGAACACTAACTAACTAATACCACTGAACAGAGCCCTGTTCTATCTCTCTCCATGCCGAAATCACACTGAAAATGGCTGCTATTGAAAGAATACTTTTATACTGTGGGGCGGGAAAGTCATGTCGACAGTGTCCAATCATAACTCTGACAGTACTGTGCTCTGTGCCCTGATTGGCTGAAGATTTCACTGCTTCAGCCAATCAGGGCTTGCAATGCACTGTTCAGCGCCGCAATGCATTGTGGTCGGTTCAGGGGGCAGAACAAACGCTCGAACGACCTGTTCGGCTATTCGCCGAACAACCAAACAACGAAAGTTCGGCCCGAACTTGTGCTCTGGCCAAATCGTTTGCCCATCCCTACTCAGGATTGAAGATGCAGGAATCGAAAATACCTAGAAAAACAATTGCATATGTAGCAGTCACACTTTACTAAGTGTGCGCTATCAGTGAAAATTTAGTTTTTGCTCAGAATTTTAATGGAGTTCTGGGGGTTAATTGTACAGGTTTTACTTTGGCATCAGTCTAGCTGGGCTGTACTAAGGTTCCGCCTGGTCATAGGTGCAGTGAGGCACCAATGACAGGCCGAGAACCAGGCCTGGTTGGACGTCTTAGGTACCAATCTTTCCCGGAGTCAATCAGTGGGCGCGTCTGGCCCTGCTGCGTAGTCTGGGAAGGGGTATTTAAGATGCTGAAGTCACGTGTTCGGTGTTCGGCTGTGGCTTTGATTCCTGGTTCTGGTCCAGGGTAGCCCCGTGAGGGGTCCCGGGCCTAGGAGCGTTTGCTGTCCCGCAAGCATGGTCAATCCGACCAGCCCCAAAGGCCCTCTTGGTCTGGGGCAGGGATCCGTCTGTTCCCGAGTCTCGGAACTGGCTAGTCCGAGGCCCAGTAACTGAAGGAGGATTCAAAGGCGTCCCAGTGTGCTCTCGATATTGGAGGGACACGGCAACTCGTACAAGTGACCAGGGGAGGACTCTTCGGAGGAGTGCCAACAAGCTGGCTGCTCAGTAAGAGCCCGGGAGCTGAGTTGTATGGACACCAGTGGCGGCCCGTCCATAGGGGGCGCCCGGGCGCCGCCCCCCCCCTCCTTGCAGTTAAAAAAAAAAAAATAAATAAAATAAAAAAAAGTTCAAAAAAAAAAAAAAAAATTATTTAAACATGTCCCTTTAAAAAAGGGCGCCGGGCACAGTGCAGTATGCACCGCTCTATCACCAATAGATAGATTCATGCATTGCATGAATCTATCTATTGTCACCGCTGCCGCCCCCTATTCAGGTGTCCGGCCCCTAATCGGGCGCCGGGCATCTGAATTACAGTGGGGGGATGTTGCTGGAAGCGCCCCTATTAGAGCTGTAAGCTCTAATAGGGGACCCTATTAGAGCGGTGTGCTCTAATAGGCTTCCCTAAGTGTAAACAGCGGGCGCACGGCTGTGCGTTCGCTGATTACACAGTATTGTGTTAGAGAAGCGAATACATCGCTTTCCTAACACAGACCCGCCTCTCAGCCAATCAGGTTGCCAGGTCTGTTACCTGTAACCTGATTGGCTGAAGTCACAGGCGCTGTGATTGGACGCTAGGCGTCCAATCATAGCAAAAGACAGGAGCGCGGGAGAAGAAGAACTCGGACGGACGATAGCAGAAGACAGGAGGAGCGCGGGAGAAGAAGACCTCGGACGATGAGACACCGCTCGCCGCCTGACGCCATCACCAGCTGCACATCGAGACAAGGTAAGTGAAGAGGGCAGGCAGGGGCACAGTGGCAGCACTTGGAGGGGCACTCTGGCAGCACTTGAGGGGGCACTCTGGCAGCACTTGAGGGGGCACTCTGGCAGCACTTGAGGGGGCACTCTGGCAGCACTTGAGGGGGCACTCTGGCAGCACTTGGAGGGGCACTCTGGCAGCACTTGGAGGGGAACTCTGGCAGCACTTGGAGGGGCACTCTGGCAGCACTTGGAGGGGCACTCTGGCAGCACTTGAAGGGGCACTCTGGCAGCACTTGAAGGGGCACTCTGGCAGCACTTGAGGGGCACTCTGGAAGCACTTGAGGGGCACAGTGGCAGCGTTTGATGGGCACAGTGGCAGCGTTTGATGGGCACAGTGGCAGCATTTAATGGGCACAGTGGCAGCGTTTGATGGCACAGTGAGGCTGTTTGTTTGCGCCCCCCCCAAAAAATTTTGAGCACCAGCCGCCACTGATGGACACTAAAGAATCCACACTTCCACAGTATTGCCAAGGAGACAGAGAACGTTCCAGGTACTGTGAGAAAGGTTCCTATTCATCTTCAGTTACAATTTAGTCTGTGGCAGAGACTTTTGCAAAGTTTCTGGATCACATGTTGGCTGCTAGATCTCTGGCTAGAGGTTTATCCGGCAGTGGCGGAACTACCGCCATAGCGACACACGCGGCCGCTATGGGGCCCGCAGCCGTTATGGGGCCCCTGGGGAGAAGAAGGAATGCATACTGCCGGGGGCCCGGGGGGGCGAGCACTGCCCGCACGGTCCCCCAGCCAGGGTTAGTGAGGAGAGGAAGAGGCGCGCTGTCCGTACAAGGCAGCAGAGCGCTGTGTAATACCTTTTATTTGAATGTCCTGTCTGTGTGTGTTCCCGGGGCTCACCCTCACATAGCCCCACCTCCTGGCCCGACGCTTTTGATAGACAGAACGCCGGTCCAATGCGAGACATGTGACGTCATCGAAGAGGTGGGGCTATGTGACGGTGAGCCCCGGGAACACAGGACATTCAAATGAAAGCTATTACAGCGCGCCTCTTCCTCTCCTCACTTCCCCTGGCTGGGGGACCGCGCGGGCGGTGCTCGCCCCCCCCCCCACGCTCGCCAATAGCCATTTGAGGGCTGCTGCAGTCTGGCTCACCTCTTCCACTGCACAGGTGAGGCTGCATTGAGCACGGGGAGGCTGCATTGGGCACGGGGGAGGCTGCATTGGGCACGGGGGAGGCTGCATTGGGCACGGGTGAGGCTGCATTGGGCACGGGTCATGCTGCATTGGGCACTGGGGACGCTGCATTGGGCACGGGGGAGGCTGCATTGGGCACGGGTCAGGCTGCATTGGGCACGGGTCATGCTGCATTGGGCACGGGTCAGGTCAGGCTGCATTGGGCACGGGTCATGCTGCATTGGGCACGGGTCAGGCTGCATTGGGCACGGGTCATGCTGCATTGGGCACGGGTCAGGCTGCATTGGGCACGGGTCAGGCTGCATTGGGCACGGATCAGGCTGCATTGGGCACGGGTCAGGCTGCATGGGGCACGGGTCATGCTGCATGGGGCACGGGTCATGCTGCATGGGGCACGGGTCATGCTGCATTGGGCACGGGGTGAGGCTGCATTGGGCACGTCATCGAAGGCGCCGGGCCAAGAGGTGGGTCTATGTGACGGTGAGCCCCGGGAACACAGGACATTCAAATGAAAGCTTTTACAGAGCGCCTCTTCCTCTCCTCACTTCCCCTGGCTGGGGGACCGTGCGTGCGGTGCTCGCCCCCCCCCCCCACGCTCGCCAATAGCCATTTGAGGGCTGCTGCAGTCTGGCTCACCTCTTCCACTGCACAGGTGAGGCTGCATTGAGCACGGGGAGGCTGCATTGGGCACGGGGGAGGCTGCATTGGGCACGGGAGGCTGCATTGGGCACGGGTGAGGCTGCATTGGGCACGGGTCATGCTGCATTGGGCACGGGGAGGCTGCATTGGGCACGGGGAGGCTGCATTGGGCACAGGGAGGCTGCATTGGGCACGGGTCATGCTGCATTGGGCACGGGTCAGGCTGCATTGGGCACGGGTCAGGCTGCATTATGCACGGGTCAGGCTGCATTGGGCACGGGTCATGCTGCATTGGGCACGGGTCAGGCTGCATTGGGCACGGGTCAGGCTGCATGGGGCACGGGGCATGCTGCATGGGGCACGGGTCAGGCTGCATGGGGCACGGGTCATGCTGCATTGGGCACGGGTCAGGCTGCATTGGGCACGGGCAGGCCACGCTGCATTGGGCAAAGGTGAGGCTGCATTGGGCACTGAACATGCTGCATTGGGCACAGGCAGGTGAGGCTGCGTTGGGAACAGGTGAGGCTGCATTGGGCACAGGTGAGGCTGCATTGGGCACAGGTGAGGCTGCATTGGGCAAAGGTGAGGCTGCATTGGGCACTGAACAGGCTGCATTGGGCACAGGTGAGGCTGCATTGGGCACGGGTGAGGCTGCATTGGGTGAGGCTGCATTGGGCATGGGTCACACTGTATTGGGCACAGGTGAGGCTGCATTGGGCACAGGTGAGGCTGTATTGGGCATGGGCAGGCCACGCTGCATTTGGCACACAGGTGAGGCTGCATTGGGCAAAGGTGAGGCTGCATTGGGCACTGAACATGCTGCATTGGGCGCAGGCAGGTGAGGCTGCATTGGGCACAGGCCACACTGCATTGGGCACAGGTGAGGCTGCATTGGGCATTGGGCACTGGACACGCTGCATTTGGCACAAGTGGGCACAGGTGAGGCAGTATTGGGCACTGGCCACGCTGCATTGGGCACAGGTGAGGCTGCATTGGACACTGGACATGCTGTATTGGGCACAGACCACGCTGCATTGGGGACAGGTGAGGCAGTATTGGGCATGGGCAGACCACACTGCATTGGGCACAGGTGAGGATTATTGAAGCGCTAACACCAGGTGTTTGGAGTATCTTTATCTGTTGATTAAACTTTCTGGAATACATATACAGTATTGCTATTGTGGTGTAGGATCTGGGCTCTTTCTTTCTTTCTTCTCAGGCTCGAACCGCACACCCTTTGAGCCCCGCCCTTTAAACCGCGCCCACTATTTAATTTAAGCCCCGCCATTTTTTTGTGGTGGGGGGGGGGGGGGGGGCGCCATACAACATTTTGCTATGGGGTCCTGTGATTTCTAGTTACGCCCCCCCCCCCACAGTTATCTCAACCCCTGTTCATTCTGCCCCCCCCTGCTCTCCCCATCCTTCTCTAGGCCCCCCCCCCCCCCCCTGTGCTCCCCACCCCCACAGTGCTCTCCAGCCCCCACCCAGTGCTCTCTACCCCCCACAGTGCTCTCCAGCCCCTGTGCTCTCCACCCCTGTTCTTTTTGGCTCCCCTACATCTTTATCCACCCTGTCAGTACACCTTTGCATCCTAAAACCCATGCTAACCTTGGCACCCCAAACCTCCCCCATCCTCTCCACTCTAACCCTCCACCCCTTTAACTCTACCTGCCTTCTCTGCTCATCTTTGCACCAACCTTCCTTACCTCCTATACATCCCCCTCCTTGCTCACCTGTGTACCCCAAACTGTAATTCCTTCTCTGACTACCTCTGCACACCCCATACTACCCTCCCCCCACCAATTTGCTTACCTTTGCAGAACAGGCCGATGTTAGGCTTAATGACCACAGTTGCAGGCAGGACTTTCAAGTGTAGTGGCCATAACCCTCGATGGGGCGTCCTTAACTTTTGGGCTTGGCTTGTTCTTCCAGATCTAGGGAGTTAGTACCCAACGACTTTGGACGCTGACACCATATAAGTGATTTAGAAAGGTTTTTTTTATTTGCAGGGGTAACATCCAACAGACGCAGTCTCATGTGGGAACAGAGGGTAAGGTGAAGAAACTCAGGCACCTTAAACTGCAGACTATTAGGAAGTCTATAACGCAAATCCAGAGAGTAGCCACTTGCAGCTGGGCACTTCAAAGCTGAACAAATCTCTAGCCAGAGATTATGGCAGTCAGCACTTGAATTGGGAAACTTGCAAAGTCTCTGACCTCCAAGAAAAGTTGCAATCAAAGTGAACAGGAACCTTTCCTCAGCACCTGGAACGTTCTCTGTCTCCTTGACAGTACTGGGAAAGCATGGATTTGTCCGTGTCCTTGACAACCCAGCAACCAGGCACTTCTTGAGATGCCAGCTTGTTGGCCCTTCTCCGAAGAGTCCTCCCCCAGTCGCCTACACAAGCTGCGGTGCCCCTCCAAGTTGAGAGCGCACCCGGACGCCTTGAATCCTCCCTCAGTTACTGCGCCTCGGACCAGCTGGTTCCGAGACTCGGGAACAGATGGATCCTTGCCCCAGACCAAGCGGGTCTGTGGGGCTAGTCAGACTGACCATGTTGCGGGGTGGCACACTCTCCTGTGACCAGGACCCCTCGCGGGGCTACCCCGGTCCAGATACAGGAACAGGCCACTATGGCCGAACGAACCCCGAACACGTGACTCCAGCATCTTAAGTACCCAACCCCAGACTCCTCAAACGCACCCACTGATTGGCTCCGGGGAATGCCGATACCCAAATCGTCCAACCAGGCCTGGTTCTGGGCCTGTCATGTGCACCTAACTGTACACATGACCAGGCAGAACCCTAGCACAGCCCAGTCAAACTGATGCCAAAGTTAACCTACACAATTAACTCTCAGAACCCCTTTACTGTTCTGAAAGAAAAATAACAAAATTTATACATACCTTGCAAATGTGTCACCGCTACACAAGCATGCCACTTTACCTCCCCAGTGGGCAGCATTCAGTATAGGTGATGGTGGATATGACCTAAGGGGGGCATACACACGGTCGGACTTTTTCATGGATTCTGTCCGATCGGACAAGGTTGTTGAAAAATCAAACCGTGTGTATGCACCATCGGACAGTGTTCGTCGGTTTGTCCGACGGACAAAGTCTTATCTCCTGCTGGAAAGATTTGCCGTCAACACGGTCCGATCACACCAAATCCGAGCGTGTGTACGGTTGTCCGACGGACAAAGTGCTAAGCATGCTCAGAAGAAATTCTGTGACGGAAGCGCTCGGTCAGGTAAAACTACCTTTCCTAATCGACACAGCACATTCGTCACGCTGCAATGTTAAAATGTCTTTAATGCAGCGCATTCTCTTTTTCTTTACAATGCAACAAGAATGACATGTTTTAGCTGCTCCTATTCACCCGCACTTCTCACAAACTTACTTCTTTATTACTTTGCAGCATTTCTACACTACATGTTTATTTTTACTCAGATCGTAAAAGAATCTTTGTTATTTTTTTATTTTTTTGATTTGTCTTTTTTTATTTTTTTTTGGGGAATACATATTTGAAGGAATATTTTTTTTTTTTTTTGGAGGGGGGTTGTGTGTCTCAACTTACCAAAACCACATTATTAACATTTCTATTTCTTGCTTAAATTTACTAGGAGTTTGTGGGTTGTTGGTGCCCCTTGTTAATTCTACTTTAGGATTAGTGAAATGTACCTGCCTACTCAAAGAAAAACTGTCATTGTAGAAAAGTAAAACACAATAGTCAATGATTATTTCAAATAAAAAAAAACTTTATTTAGGTCACACCAACAAACCAAAGAGGAACGCAGCCATGGTGAAACTTGGGGAATTTGCAAAGCCTTGGCCCCCCACGGCAACCATCATTGTTCAAGCGTAGAAAATTGGGGGCCTGAGGAGTACGTATATTAAGGGGAGTGCAATCTGGTCGTGAAGTCCAAAGTATCCGGAACTGCAGCAGATGCCATCTAGGTCCCCAGGCTCTGGTACTACAAGAGGCTCCATCTTCTGTCAGACCAGACTGATTGCAGGTCGTCACTCTCAGGTCTTCCTTCCACGCTTCCTTGCACGCTGTGGCTGTCGTGCTGGTGGGGTGGCAGAAGGAGGAGGAGGAGGAGGAGGAGGCGGAGCATGGTAGCTATGGCAAACATGTGTGACTGGGGTCATCTCCCCAGCCCTACCCTTATTTAGGACATGGAGGATGAGCCCCTCACACATGTTGCGTTGCCTCACCTCCATACCCATCATTTTTGTGACAACCACCGAGCCAAAGGTCTCCTCGTCGGCGGGTGTGGCATGTAGGGAGTCTGAAGCCTCTCTTATCATGCGGAGCGCTGACTGTGCCGCATAACCCCCCCTTCTCGCCCTTTTGTACGGAAGGCGGAGGGGAGGGGTTTGGGTGTCAGTCAGGCTCTGAGGCCTAGCCCCCTCTTGGCTGCCACTACCCACCTGGTGGCTGCCACTAACCCCTGCCTCCTCCTGACTGCCACCTTCCACAGCCACCTCCTGGCTGAGGTCTTCCTGTGTATGAAAAAGGGACATAGTTTCAGTTATTTGTTCATCAAACACACACAATTCTCATCTAGTGACTGGTGCAAAATGTTTACAAATAGAAAACCATACAATTCTCAGCCCTGCAGTTTAGATTCTGGCCCCAAATGTCTCCAACACCACTGTCTGTTGATATGTCAAACACGTTAGGAACTAAGCAATTGGGGATCCTGAATTAAGTGAACATCATTCATTATTCCCATAAATGGTAACAAAACTACTATACCTGGAACAAGCTGGGCTCCTCCACCTCTTCCATACTGGAAGGCCCAGGTTGCTCCTCGGAAGCCTCATCAGGGGTGGGCTGCGCGCAAGGAAGCGTGGAAGGAGGAGTCGAGGTTGGCTCCGTGACATCAGTCTGGTCTTTCAGAAAATGGAGACTCTGATAGTACCAGAGCTTGGGCACATAGACCTCATCTGCTGAAGTTGCAGTTTCCTCAGACTTCACGACCTTCTTCCGCTCCCTGATATACGCACTCCTCAGGCTGCCAATTTTCTTTCTTAGATCATCAACAGTTGCCGTGGGGAACCTTGGCTTGACAAATTCCACAAGTTCCTCCAGGGCTGCGTGCCTCTTTGGTTTGTTGGTGTAATGTGGGTGTTTACCCTGCCATAAAACGGGAAATTCCCTGAATTTGGCAATGAAGAGGGGGAGAAAACTCATGTCGTTGAATCCCTGCATAATCTCTGCAAGACGCAACAACACACAAAACCCTCTCAATTATGTCAGGCTAAACTCTCCTAATCTTCTCCATAAAGAAGCCTCAAGTTCAAATCAGTCTAGGCTAGTTATGTACAAACGTCAAATTGTACCTTCGTTTGTAGCGATCGTCTCGTGCGTGAGTTTTCTCTCCCCTCGTCTCCCAGATCGTGGCTACGACACAGGCGTGTGACGTTTTATATACAGTGCGCATGCGTCAAACTCCGCCCGCCCCTGACGATCTTTCTCATCTATTCCCCACCCCTTCTCTTTACGGCGCAGTGGGGAGAGCACATGGCGTGGACACAGCAGGTGCGCCCCAAATATCCCACCAACGAGGAGGAGGACGAGGAAAGTCCGGAGGCAGAAACGTCCCGATCCCGGAGCCTGAAATTCAAGGCGTCCAATATGTCATTTGGAGAAATGTTGGAGATGGTGGACATATTAAAGAGGAGCGACTATGATGGGAAGTATGGGCCTTACCTCAACCCCAATGTCCGCAAGGCCAAGATCATGTCTAAAGTTGTGAGAAGGCTGTACAATCAGTTTGGGGTACAACGATCCAAGGAGCAACTGAGGAAACGCTGGTCAGACCTGAAACTGAGGGAGGCCGATCAGTACAGAAAGATCAAGCGAATTCTTCAAAAAAGTAAGTAGTTGGGTTTTGTGTTTGATTTCTTGCTTGCATACTGCTCCATTGTGGTTTGATTTTTACAAAGTTGTACATTCCAAAATGGCCACTTTCAGGTTCGTCTGTGCATTCGATCGTACTCAGCCTCGATCTTTCTGCCACTGTCATGGTCGTGTGTGTGTCCATTCGATCGTACGCAACCTCGATCGTTCGGCCACTTATAATACGATGTTTGGTGTTTTTTTGGGGGAAAGGAAGTTTGTTCTCACTAGAAATGTCATCAAGAATGTAAAGCCAATTTATTCAATGTAAAGGAGAGGTCACCCAGTAGCTGTTTACCCATCTGGACTCTAGAGCACTAGTGCTGGGACACCCAAACCCCCTTTTTATTAGGCTTTTCCACACATGTGCTCCAGTGGATACTAGAGGGGTGTCTCCATCACACAAACTTCTACCAAAAAGCTAGTCAGTTTAGCACCTTTACAAAGTGACTACATTCATGTTGTTGGCATTTGTAACTGGGCAAACTAAAATAGTGTCCGTCACTTTCAAGCAATGTTTGTCATTTCCTATTTCTGCCCTCAATAGATAGTGTTGCTAAATCATCCTTTTGTACATTCTCATAGGGGAGCGAAAACTTGGGCCGTCTGAGGAAACCCCCAAACCCAAACCAACACCTCCCAAAAAAGGGGAAAGAGCAGAAGCAGAGGAGGAGGAGGAGGAAGGAGAGATCATCGAACTTGGAGAAATTGTCACCACAACAGGTGAGTGTGTGAGAACACAGCTACTGGTAAGCTAATCCATGTAAGGCTGCCTCATTTCCAACACCCCATTTTTGTTTGTTTGTGGTTTTTAGGTGACGTGGATGTTGTGGAAGAAAAATCACACTTTACCACAGAGAGTGCCCACGTACTCATCGGAGAGATAATGGTCTGCAATAGAGATCTAGATTACATAAAGCAAAACATCAATGATGTTCAACAAAAATTGAAGAACATCATTGATGTTTTAGGAAAAATATGAAAACGCACCAAGTAATTAACACACATTTGTGCCAGCTTCTGAACACATTTGCAACTTAAAAACTGTGTGAAATTTGGAACATGCACACATTGTGTCCACATGTGCTAGCTCCCATCATGGTGGATGAATGCCAACGTTTTTTTGGGGGTGCAAACACTTTACGAACTACGAAAGTGGTTGTGGTGAAGGGGTTGCACCCCCAAAAAACGTCCATTCATCCCCATGATGGAAAATGGCACTTTTGAAGCTTCTAGGCATGTGTTTTACCATCTAATGACCATTTTCAGACCCAAATTGTGTGCATGTTCCAAATTTCCACTTTTCGGGGGTGGCCCCCCCATGTGATGAAGGCAAGATCAAACACACTTTGAACATATAGTCATGTCTGATCTTGTCTTCACTTTACAAAGTAGAACTTTCCTAGTTCATAGGTTCTGTTTAGCTCCATGCCTGGTTTTACCAATTGCGGAATGTTTGTAAACAATGTTGTAAATAACCAAGATGTTGTCAGTTTTGGCGTGAAGATTGTAAACGCACTTGTGAATGTTTTCCAAGTAAACTTTTTTATTTTTGTAAATGTGTGGCTTCCTTATTTAAAAAACACAATGCATTATGTATGTAAAATGTAAAGGATATGGGGGGCAATGGGTGTTATTTACTAAAGGCAAATCCACTTTGCACTGCAATTTCCTTTCCCAGGGAACTTTTTCAATGCACTTGTAGAGCATAGTGGATTTGACTTATGTAAATGACACCCACAGTGCTTTGTACGAAAACACGGAGCACAGCATTTTTGAGAATACACACATGTCAGACCTGGTGATGAAAAGGAGTATTTTGGGTGTCAGTTATGCAGGACAAACCTTCTCTAGACCAAAGATTAGGTAGCAAACACACAACATGAGAATAATCTTTTTGGGAAGAAGAGACTGTTACCTCCTTTTGCCCAGAAAGTGCATTCCCACTGTCGAAGGCAAAGGGAAAAAATGTCAAGGTAAAATAAGCTAAAAAGAAGACTGAAATGAGAAGAAATCCGAGGTTGGTTAAAATATCAGATTTATTAAAAAATGCCTCTCACACATCGTCAGGCAGAGCAATGGCCCCCCTACCCACAAAGTACTCCATATATTGCTCGCGGACCACGCGGGCATTTAGAGGGGGCAAGCCTGGACGTGCCACTTGAAGGGCTGTGAGGTCCGCATTTGGAGGGCCCTCCACATCTGGGCCAACGGGCACCACATAGTTCCTGTTATGTCTTTTGAGGAAGTTGTGCAATATGCAACAGGCAAGAACTATGTGGTTCAGTTTGTATTCCGCCAAGTTAAATGCCGTCAGGAACAGGCGGAAGCGGCTGGCCAGGATGCCAAAAGTGTTCTCCACAACTCTTCTGGCTCTGGACAGCCTGTAGTTGAAGACCCTCTGGTCCGGGGTGAGGGTCCTCATCGGGAACGGCCTCATCACATGGGGAGTCAACGCAAACGCTTCATCTGCGACAAAGACGAAGGGGAGTCCTTCGGCATTCTCCTCTGGAGGTGGCAAGCACAGACTGCCACTTTGGAGACGCCAGTAGAACTCCGTGTGCGTAATGGCACCACCATCCGAGATCCGGCCGTTCATCCCCACGTCCACATACATAAACTCGTATGTTGCCGACACCACCGCCAACATCACTACACTATTAAACCCTTTATAATTATAATAGTAGGACCCCGAGTTGGGCGGTGGGACGATGCGGACGTGTTTCCCATCAATTGCCCCTCCGCAGTTAGGAAAGTCCCAACGGCTGGCAAAGTGGGAGGCCACAGTCTGCCATTCCTGTGGCGTGGAAGGGAACTGTGGAGTGAAACAAGAAAAAAAATTAGTCACTTTGCACTTAAACATTGCAAGCAGATTAGACAATCAACATCTTGGAACAAGAGCATTGTATAAAATTGGAGGCTGGAAAGTATTTGCACAGAAAAGTAGAGGCTCCCCTTCACAGATTACTCACCCCCCATCAATCCCCACACTTCTGATGGGCCATTGGCAATAACTAGGGTTTTGGGGGGGGGGGGGGTGGACAGGTAACCCTCTGCACTTCATTGATTGGCAAATGGCTCAATAATGTGTGCTAGTTTGGCCAGACCCTCTGTACTTAACACTATTGGCAGCCCCCAGGAAAGATAAAATAACATTTCAACCCCCCCCCCCCCAAAAAAAAAGGCAGGCACATTGTGACATTCTGAAATTACCAAGCAAGCTAATAGGAGGGAAAGAAGACAAAAAATTAGGAAATGGAATGTATGGAGGCAGCCCCTTGCACTACATGCTTTGCTGAATTCATCCCTAAAGATGCCCACTATAAAGAGGTAGGTATATAGTGTGTATGGACCTTGGGAAAGCCAGCAGATAAAGGATTGGTACCATCTGACAGAGCAGTTGGGGGAGGGGGTTCCTAATGAGTTTGCCACCCCACCCCCACCAAAAAAAATAAAATTCTAAAGGGGCTCTACATGAAGTAAACCACACAGCAAACATTTGTGCATATTTTAGGGGGTGTTTGGGGGCAAACAATACTATGCAGCAGACAAAAGACATTGCTTAAGTGACTAGGCCATAGGTGTCTATTGGGGCAGAAGAGCATGCTGGGGAGGTAAGTGAAGGGAAAAATGCATGAAGGAGAAAAGGGGCACAGCATATTAGAGCATATTGCAATCATGGTAATTAGGGAAGGAGGTCAAAAATAGAAGACATTAGCAAACAGAGCATACATAGAAGGGAATAGTAAAGGAGAAATGTTACCTTAATATAGTCCTCCTGCAGGACCTGGATGATGGCAGAACAGGTCTCTGGAATAATGAGTCCTAGGGCCTGGGGAGAGATACCTGAAGAGAACTTCAAATCCTGAAGACTTCTCCCTGTCGCCAAGTACCTCAACGTGGCAACAAGCCTCTGCTCCGGAGTAATGGCTTGTCTCATGCAGGTATCCTGCCGGCTGATAAAGGGGGTCAGCAAAGCCAAAAGACGGTGAAAATCGGGGTCTGTCATCCTGAGAAAGTTCCTGAAATCATCAGGATTATTCTCCCGGATCTCACGAAGCAAAGGCATGTGCGAGAATTGGTCACGCTGAAGCAACCAATTCTTGGTCCACATACTCCTCGTCACTCTGTTCATGGACGGGTCTTGGCTCAAAGCTAAAAGCCCGACACCAATTCCGCGTACAGCACGAACTCGGCGACGAGTACGCACGGGAAACATCGCTCAGAAGGTCACAAAAGGTCGGCTGGTCAGAACGGACAAACAGAAAGCACCGATAAACAGCAAGGCCTGAAAGAACGAAATGAATACCAGAAACGAGCAGACAATAAGCAGTGCAAATCAAAGCGTCCTATATCAAGATATAGGCCGCAATGACCAACAAATGCGAACTGACTACACGCACTAATAAACAGATACGCACGACAAGCACAAACTGAAGAGCAGTAACGATCTGAGTCAGAAAACTGAGAAGCGCGAATCTTAAGTCACCAAACTTCCACTAACTCTCGATAAACACGGGATCAGCAGAAGGAGCCCAACGGGTGCCTGACGTGGTGCTGAACTTCCCTTTTGTAATCTCGTGGACGACGACTTACGTCACGACGTTCTTGCAGACCGGATATTCCGACAACGTAGTCCGACCGTGTGTACGCAACACCAACATCGGACAAAGTACGACGGACAAAATCCGACCGACCTGGTCCGCGGATTGTCCGACCGTGTGTATGGGGCTTTAGCAGCAACAACTGCAACCAAGCGTTTGCGATAACGTGCAATGAGGCTATTACAGCGTCCTGGAGGAATTTTGGCACACACCTTCCAAAGAGTTCCACTTTTGTCTCATCGGTCCACAGAATGTGGTCCCAAAAGTCTTGGGGATCATCAAGATGTGTTGTGGAGAAATTGAGACGAGCTTTGATGTTCTTTTTGCTCAGCAGTGGTTTTCTCCTTGGAACTCTGCCATGCAGGCCATTTTTGCCCAGTCTTTTCCTGATGGTGGAGGCATGAACGCTGACCTTAACAGAGGCACGTGAGGCCTGCAGTTCCTTGGACGTTGTTGTGGGGTCTTTTGTGACCTATTGGATGAGTCGTCGCTGCGCTCTTGGGGTAATTTTGGTCGGCCGGCCACTCCTGGGAAGGTTCACCACAGTTCCATGTCTTCGCCATTTGTGGATAATGGCTCTCACTGTGGTTCGCTGGATTCCCAAAGCTTTGGAAATGGCTTTATAACCCTTTCCAGACTGATAGATCTCAATTACTTTCTTTCTCAATTGTTCCTGAATTTCTTTGGGTCTCGGCATGATGTGTAGCTTTTAAGGATCTTCTGGTGGACCTTACTGTGTCAAGCAGCTCCTATTTAAGTGATGCCTTGATTGTGAACAGGTGTGGCAATAATCAGGCCTGGGTGTGGCTAGAGAAATTGAACTCAGGTGTGGACAACCACAGTTATAGTATGTTTTAACAAGGGGGGCAATCACTTTTTCACACAGGGCCATGGTGGTTTGGATTTTTTTTCACCTTTAATAATAAACACCTTCATTTACAAATTGCATTTTGTGTTTACTTGTGTTGTCCTTGACTATTGTTTAAATTGGTTTGATGTTCCGAAACACTTAAGTGTGACAAACATGCAAAGGAACAGGAAATGAGGACGGGGGCAAAAACTTTTTCACACCACTGTATATGAGACAGCTGCTTTGGGCCCCACAACAATGACAGGGCCCAGGACAGCTGCCCCTTTTGCCCTGCTTTAAAGACGGCCCTGCCTATCAATTCCACCGGCTGCCAGTGCTGGGGCAATGCCATCCAGTGTCCAAGGCAAAGATACCAAGCTGCGCCCCACCCCCAACACACACGCCATAGGGAAAGGGGAAGGGTTGGCAAGTGGGTCTTGGGGTGAGGGGTAAGGTGGGGTGCATGAGGTAGAAGGTAGGTGCTGTGACCTGGAGGGTGAAAGATGCATGGCACAAAGGCAGTGTAATGAAACAGGGTGGGGGTAGATGGTTAGGAGGGAAGTTCTGGAAGAGGTAAAAGATGGGTAGACTAGAGGTAGCATAATGGAGGAGGAGAGGTTTGCATTCAGAGCTGCTGTGATCTGTAAAGTAAAGTACTTGGTAGAGAGGCACAGTGACCAGAGAGAGGTGCTGTAACTGTGTAGAGAAGGTGAGTTGGTATGGGAGAGTTTATGGTGGCAGGGAGTCTCTGTAACTATGAGAGGGGGTGGACTGTAATGAAAATGGTGTTGGAGGGAGGTTTTGTGATTATGGGACCTTGTCAATATTACCACCAGCTTCCTCCAGAGGTATATTTTGCTCAGCAGACTCCTGAGTCAAGGAGCCCCTCCTTCAGATCCAGGGCTGCTGATCCCGCTTTTCACAGAGAATGCCAGTAAATCCACAACCCTCTTCTGCTTCTGGTCAGCCTGGAGCCTTTTGTTAAAGCTGGCCGTACATGGATCGAAGTTTGGCCAATTCAGTAGGGACTGGGCGAATTTTAATTCATGTACAGGCTAGCTTGTTGTGCACAAGTTGATCGATCGTCTTGTGTGCAACCAGACGGTCAGGTTTTTCCCAAATTACCAAATGATAATTGTATTCTGATGGCAGGGGAGGCTCCCCACCAGCAGAATATAAGAGTACAGCAAGAGTGATTGTGTGGATGAGGGAATCAGCTCTTTTTTTTTTTTTCATTCAACACGCTGAATGAAAAAAAAAAAGAGTAATGTCTGGCCTGCCTTACACTCACTATAAAGATATTCAATTCATTGGGAAGGAGGAAACTTTGTCTTTGACACAGTTGCTGGCACTTGGGGTCCGTTCACACCAGTGGGCGTGCATTATGGTTCATTTGATGCATGCCCTCTGTTGTGTGCAATTGGTAAAATGCTTTACAATGTTTAATTATTTCTTTTTTTTTAATCTAATCAAAATGAATGAAAGACAATTCATTGCACTTTATGTGCTGTCGTGATGTGCGTTGTGCTGCAATAAAAAGGCAGACCTGTTTTCTCTGTTAATTATTGTGCTGCAATAAAAAAGCAGACATGCTGCATTTTTACACAACACACCAAAGCTCATGTATGGTGTGAACAGAGCACATACAGAGTAATTGTTTTCTCTCTGTACTTATGGTGAGTCTGCATCCTTCTTCCTAAAGGTAAAAAAAATATGTACAAAGCTTGCTAATATAGTAAGGGAGGAATGCACTTTAAATTTGATGATTGCATGATAAGTAGACTGGGCACCGCACCCTCTCCCATCACTTGTGGGGCCCCGCTTTGCTTGTGTGTTCTTCCCCACACGCATTGCCGATATAAAGGGGGCAGAGCTAGTGTAATTCACTGATGGTACCCTCGGCCAATCAGAGTGTGTGGATCCTTCCTCACACTCCCTCCACCAGAAAAAGACAAGTGTGGGTGCCCAGCAAGTGTCACCATCACTGTAGGGGTGGGAGTTAGGAGGAAATGGGCATTTTGTGAAAAGCTGTGAGGAAGGAAAATTCGATTTTTGCAATTTACATAACAATACCACCTGCCACCCATGATTACATAATAATACCGTCTGTCACCCGTGATTTACATAACAATACCGTCTGCCGCCCGCAATTTACATATCACACACAGAGCAAACAGCATTAATGACTCACTGACATGGGCCTATCTCAAGGTAGGGGCCTGAAGCTACAGCTCCAATAGCCCCTATGGTAATCTGGCCCTGGCTGTATGGCTGTATGGGGAAGTAAAGGGGGTGGTTGTGGGTGGGAGCTTTGGGGGAGTGCATCCCCCCCCCAGCACTCCACTAGATCCGCACCTAGAGTATGCTGTCCAGTTCTGGGCACCAGTCCTCAGGAAGTATGTACTGGAAATGGAGTACAAAGAAGCGCAACAAAGCTAATAAAGGGTCTGGAGGATATTGGTTATTAGGAAAGGTTGCGAGCACTGAACTTATTCTCTCTGGAGAAGAGACACTTGAGAGGAAATACAATTCAATTTACAAATACCATTCTGGTGACCCCACAATAGGGATAAAACTTTTTTGCGGAAGGGAGTTTAACAAGACAGGTGGCCACCCATTAAAATTAGAAGAAAAGAGGTTTAACCTTAAACTACGTAGAGGGTCCTTTACTGTAGGAGCAACAAGGATGTGTAATTCCCTTCAACAGGCGGTGGTCTCGGCGGGGAGCATCGATAGTTTCAAGAAACTATTAGATAAGCACCTGAACGACATACAGGAATATACAAGGTAATACTGACATATAATCACACACATAGGTTGGACTTAAAGGACTTGTGTCTTTTTTCGACCTCACCAACTATGTAACTATGTAACTATGTAACTAAGATCGGGCCATGCAGCATATACTTACCTGGCTGAGATCAAGAAGAAACATAGTCGAGGAACAAGACAAAGGTTGGTAACAAATTGCAATGAAGCATAAGGAGCAAGATATTGGCTGAAGAAGAGCACAATAATCTGGCAAACAAGAAGTGCAAAGGCATGGCTTAAATAGGTAGTTCATGGGAGGAGCAAGATGCTTAAGGTTCATCAGTAACAAGTAAGTTTGTCCAAGAGATCTGGTAGGGAGCTATCCAGCATATCAGGTGGCTCAGGAAGAAGAGCTGCTGCCTGATATAGCAGTAGTCATGGGTTCAGATCCTGGTCCTGACACCTACAGTGGAATTGGTTTCTCTGAACACTGTAAGCTTCTCATAATATGCACTGGAAGGTGCAGCAAGTCAAATAGAGCCTAGCTGGATAATGTCCAACATCATTTAGCACTTTCTTCCCCAGCCTGACTGTCCTTTTCTTTGTTTGAATTTTAGTTCTTTCAATGATGGAGGCTGAGCATCACATGTTGGTGTTAACCAGGGCGGTCTGCATGCAATGTAGTCTGCCAAGGAAAGCCAGCTTCTCCAGAATGCCATCCACCCATCAAGGCATTTTGATATTTGCATAACTCCTCTGAAGAGTCAGCACTCAGCATCATTCCTAAAGGCTTTTGAGAGGAGTATTGTGGCAGAATACTGTGATGTTTTCAGGAACCTATGTCCAGTCCCTAGCTTTACAACTGCAATGTGAGATTATATAGTAGGGCATTGCTGCCTCTGACTGCTAGTCTCAGGAGATTTAGAGTGGATTTGGTGATTACCACTACGGTTTCACTCACTGCTCTTGCTGACATGAGGAAGAAAAACCCTGCCTCTACCAAGATGGTCACTTCCATACAGAGACAGCGCAGGCATGGTAAGTCAGTAATGGAGGAAGGTCAGCTGCATGGAGAATACAAACAATACTGGTGACTAAAAACGGGAAGGGTTTGTGGGACTTTATATGAAGCACTACTGCAAATTAGATATGCAAAAACATGTTTGTACCACCATGTGGCCGTGGAGATTATTGCCACAGCCCCCAGGAGTGTCTGTTCCCATGGTGCCCTCAGCTGTCAATACTACTTTTTCAAGACTTAGCTTGCCTTAGGTAAGAGTGACTGGGGAATTCCTATCCCACCCCTTCCCTTTTTTTCCCCTCATGCCAACTATCTGACCCCTTTGCATTCATTTATTTCTTTATAGATATTTTTACCCCAAATTTCTCCTGATGAGTGGATAACTCCACGAAACGCGTAGAGCCGTTATATGCTACACCTTGCAATCATATGTTTGCGATTCTGTAGGACTATGTATTTCTTCAACACTTTTATCTTAATTATTATCAATTTTAAGACCATTTATGCCTATATTTAATCTGAACAAAGGACTCTATATCAATATGTTCATCACTACAATTGTGAATCATGTTGGATTATGTGTGTATATATATGAAATATAAAATATTAAGATGATATCTATTGTTACCAATTCTACACATTTTACTATGGATTTTTGTATGTGGACGAGGAATCATTAAACATGTTTTTGCATATCAACTTTGCATGACATGTGTAGGCCTCAAGCCCAATGTCCTGATAACCTCCGTTATCTAAAACCCTCCAATCCCCCCAATAACGACTTGACCAGGTTATTGGAGTAAATGGCCTTAACGGCCTAAAATTTTTTATTAAAACTCTTTTGAAAATATTGAAAAAATATATAATAAATAACAAGTTATAAAAATAACCATTAAACTTCTGTATTTTGTGGGACATGTAAACAACCAACATACACTAGTCACTGTGAAACAACTTTTCAACTTTTTTATATCTGTCTCCAGTCGGCAACCCCGGACTCGGAGGCGGTACCTAAACATCACAGTGACCTACGTTTTACCCTTCCAGGATAACCCCTGTTAACCTCGGAAGTACCCGAAAAACCTCCCATCCTCATGGATGGGTACAACATGTACCATACATGTACCCAAACTTCTCCTCCTCCAGCGACCCAACACTGCCGTCGCCAACAAAACCACCAACCGTACCTACCCCGTCTATCAGCCAAAATAGGGAGGGTGGGTGGGAATCTCTTCCTCTGCCGCTCTGAACACTGACGTCACTTCCCCCTTTCTCCTGGCTAAGCGCGCGCTCCCCGCACTCGGCCCCTCCCCGCTCTCGGCTCCTCCCCTGCTCTTAAAAGGGAAACTACATGCTTAAGGCGGCCCTGCTGTGCTGGCCATCCCCTGTCATGTGGCCCCTGCGCCTATGCTATTTTGTGCTTTTGCTCCGGGGCTTTCTGTAGTGCTTCATATAGGCTCCATGCACACTGGAGCTCATAAATGGAAGTTTTTTGGAGTTTGGGCATTTTTTTTAACAGACAATAAACTCCACTCTATGTCATCCTATGTGTCCATGCACACATGGACGTTTTTAATATTTTATTGGTTTTAAGAGGAAGAAAGGCATACACTTTATCAACATAAAATATAACATATTATGCATGTCTATATGCTAATCTAATATACATATAAATACATTCCAAAACCACGGCCATGCACTCTAAATACAACAAAATCGTATTATTTATTATGTTATCTATCTTATTATAATTATAATCCCCCTATTACATCAAGGCAGAAGTCATCTCCCACCCTTGATCAAAGTATATCTCAGACTCCATCCTGGGGGATTCTATCTATATATTCCTGAATTGTATAGCTATCTCTTACCTCTATGTTTACAAACAAAAACAAAATAAAACCTAACAACAAAAAAAAAAAACTCTCCTCCTCCTCAACACCCCCCCCCCCCCCATCCAGCCTCCTCCCTTACCAAGAATCTACTAGCCACATCTTTTATTTTCAGTCATTGGGATTCACAACTATAAGGGTTTTTCCTCTTCTGTATTAATGAAAAGATTCCATGGAGACCATGTTTTCAGATATGTCCCTCGTTTTTGCCGGGATGTCCAAACCAAATCCTCCATAAGGTTCAATTGTTCTACTCTTTTACAAATATTTTATTTATTCCAAGAACAGGACCGGGTACATACAGTCAGTTGCATCGTATAAACATCTGGATATATACAGGAAGTTGCATAATACAGCATTGCAGGTGTATACTATAGCTGGAGACAAATTACGGCCTTCAAAGAGTAAACTGATAGTCTGCCATCTGTGGTGTCTCCAGTGTTCTTAAATCCTCTGAGTTGGCTATCTATTTATGCTGTTCCAATTAAGGTCCCGAACCAGCTCCTAATGATTTTATAATTTTATATTCCTGGAGCCCCGGGAATCCGGGTTCTGGGAGTACAAAGAGAAACAGAGAAAAGACAAAAAGAAGGGGGGAGGGGAAAGGAAAGGAGAGAGAAAGACTAAAAGAGAAAGATATGTGAGGGGCGGGGAAGGTGGGAGGGAGAGGGGAAGCAAGGTGAGAAGGGAAGGGGGTGTGTGGGGATGTACCTAGTGTGAGCCCGCCGAACGCAGGGGGGTGTCAGGTTGGGCACCCTAAGTACACCGTGGCCAGATGAGTCATTATTCAGATAAAAGAGGTAGGTGTAGTCATTCAAGTCGCCGCCCAGTCACCATCAAGGAGGGTTTGCCCCTCCTCTGAGAAAAAGAATACGTTCCAAAGCGACCATGTGTTGGAATACCGTTCCTCCTGGTGTTTTGCGGAAAGAACCATGTCTTCCATTTTGCTAATTTCTCTTACTTTGCGTATCCACATCCCTATTGTCGGGGGCTGGGGAGACTTCCACTTAAGGGGAATGCATGCCTTAGCAGCGTCAAGGAGGTGGCGAATAATAGATTTTTTGTATATCTTCCCTGGTATGTTAGATGCATGGAGGAGGAAGAAAGCCGGGTCGTCTGATATTTCCCTTTCCGTGATTCTTTGAAGGATGCGCCGGACCTCCCTCCAAAAATTTTCTAGTTTGGGGCATGACCAGAAAATGTGTAGAATGGTGCCTATTTTTCCCTGGCATCTCCAACATGGTTCAGAGGCGTCAGGGAAAATAGTTTTCAGTCTCGCTGGTGTTCTATACCACCTAGTAAGGATCTTAAAGTTGGTTTCCTGTGTTTTTGTACAAATGGAGGATCTGCACGTAAACCTGAGTATGTGTTGTCTCTGTGATGTATTGAAGGTTTTATCCAGGTCACGTTCCCATTCCGTAATGCAGTTCAAGACATGGGGTTCCGCAGGAGTGATTAGTAACTCGTAACAGGCGGATAGCGTGTGGTGCATCACTCCTGTTTCTGAGCAAAATTCTCCGAAAGTGGAGAGGGGCCTGTCAAACATTCCCGGAGCTGGGAGAGTTCTAAAAAAGTGAACAATCTGGAGGGCACTCCAAAATCTCAATCGGAAAATGCCCGTCTGGTCCATCAATTCCAAAATTGTTGGCCACGCCCCTGTTGTTACGTACTTGCCGGCTTGCATGCAGCCTGTTCTCAGCAGGCTCTGGAAATTTTACGTCGCCCATTCCTGGAGGGAAGTGCGGGTTTCCCAGAATCGGGTAGAGGGGAGAAGTCTGTGAGGAGAGGGAGGTAGATGAGAGCAGGGCTGAACAGAGTCTGGCCGTAATTGTCTATTAAAGGGTGGTCTCTCATGTCTTTTGGCAGGGAGGAGAAGCACCAGGGGGCCCCACTGAGAGGAACTGCCGATTGGCCTTGTTCAATACGAACCCATATCTTAAGGTCAGTATGTCTGTTCCAATCAATCAGCCTACTCAAATGTATAGCTTGATAGTATTTACGCATGTCTGGAACTGCCAATCCCCCGTATTGCTTAGGGAGCATTAGCTGTTCACTAGGGATGGGCCCGGTGTTCGATTCAAACCCATGTTCGAATCGAACATCGGCTGTTCGTCCGCTCGTCGAGTTCAGAACTCTGAGGGCCGTTCGCATCAAATTTGTGTGATGCGAACGGTCCACGATGCACTGCGCCAGTCGCAGTGCTGGCTGATAATTGGCCAAGCATGCACTGCATGCTTGGCCAATCATAGAGCCAGAAGCGAGGAGAGCAATAATTGGCCACAGGCAGGATGCATGTGGCCAATTATAGCTCAGGGGGTCTTGTGTAGTGTGTTCCGGCGTTGAGGGATAGAGGATTGATAGGCAGGGACAGTGTAAACTATTTTCAATCATTCCTGAGTTGGGAAAGTGTAGGGAAAGAGGAAAATAGGCAGGGATAGTGTGTTCTTCTCAGGCAATTGCGTGTGGGGAAAGTGTAGGGAAAGAGGAATAATAGGCAGGGATAGTGTGTTCTTCTCAGGCATTTGCATGTGGGGAAAGTGCTGTTTTCTACCAATACAGCCATCTGCAGGAGTTAGTGTGTGTGCTGTGTGAGTCTAGCACAGCACAGTATACAACCTGCACCTGTATATCTGCCCTTCTGCCCTGTTGTCGTCATCTAATCCAGCCATCTGCAGGAGTTAGTAATTGTGTTGTGTGAGTGCAGCACAGCACAGCCATTTTTCTCAAAGATTTTCATCCATATTGCCAGGACAAGACATGACATTAAAGCCGCAAGCAGTTTTCAATGGCATCTTTTTTTCCTTTACAAATATTATTTTTTTGCAGGGACAGTTCTAAACACAGAAAAAACACATGCCACTTCACAGGCATACTTTAGACACCCCCAGGTACCACATTTAAAGGAATATTTCACTTTTTTTTTTTTCACTTTATGCATCATTAAAATGACTGCTCCAGAAAAAAAGTCAGTTTTTAAAACTTCTTTTTGCATTGATACATGTCCCCTGGGGCAGGACCCGGGTCTCCAAACCTTTTTTATGACAATAACATGCATATTGGCCGTTATAATTAGCACTTTAGATTTCGAACGTCCGCGCCCATTGTAATTAATAGGGTTCTAACGTTCGTGCGAACTTTCGGTCCGTTCGCAGGTTCTGGTGCGAACCGAACCCGGTGGTGTCCGGCTTATCCCTACTGTCCACGTTTTACCTGCGGACGTTTCTGTGTCCAGATGACGTCAAAGAAGGTCTTTTGGACCTGTTTAAAATATGTGGGTGGTATGTGGATTGGTAGCGCCTGGAGGAGGTAGAGGAACTTGGGGAGGATGCTCATTTTTATAATGGTGCAGCGACCGAACCAAGAGTGAAGGCCTGTTTTCCATTCATCTAAAAGTAATTTAACTCTTTAACAGTAGGGGGAAGTTTAGCTCGAAGATCTTGCCTATGTTGGGTGGGATTATTGTGCCCAAATAGGTCAGTGGTTTGTCTGTCCATTTAAATTTAAAAGTTTCTTGGAGCAGAGCGATCGATGAATGAATGAATGAATAATTTGTATAGCGCTACAATGCAAACTGAATCGCCTCAAGGCGCTGTATTCGTGCATTGTTGTCAAGCTTCTTAGAAAAGGTAGGTCTTGAGTTTTTTTGCTGAAGACCTAATTGTGGGAAGTTGATTCCCATTGCTTCTTGACTTGGTGAAATTCATTTGGAGATTCGAGAGAGCCCCATACCTCTCAAACTCCCTCATCAAGTTGGGGAGCGAGATTAGGAGGTCCGTGATCAAAAATAGCATGTCATCGGCGTAGGCTGAAATTTTGTGTTGGTCGTCTCCTATTTTGATTCCAGTAATGTCCTGATTTAGTCTGACCGAGCAGAGGAAGGGTTCCAGTGACAGGGCGAAGAGGAGGGGTGACAGCGGGGATCCCTGACGTGTCCCATTCGTAATTTTTATGGGGTCTGATAATATCCCGTTAGCTCGAACTCGAGCTGTAGGGTGAGAGTAGATCGCAGAAATCCATTGTAGCATTTTGTTGCCAAAGCCGGCATGCCGTAATACTGCTAACATAAAGTTCCAGTTCACCCTGTCAAAGGCCTTCTCCGCATCGGTGCTAAGAAATACGCATTTTGTCCTGGATTTGTTGACTATCTGGAGTAATTTCAACACTTTCGTAGTGTTGTCCCTAGCCTCCCCTGTA
Organism: Lithobates sylvaticus; assembly: GCA_028564925.1. Classification (NCBI taxonomy): domain Eukaryota; kingdom Metazoa; phylum Chordata; class Amphibia; order Anura; family Ranidae; genus Lithobates; species Lithobates sylvaticus. Next base: position 101,179,776 of record CM053029.1, read on the forward strand.
GGGACAAAGCCCAATTGGTCTAAGTGAATCAAGTTCAGGATAAGGTGTTGTATCCTGTTGGCCAGTATTTTTGTAAAAAGTTTCAAGTCCAAATTGAGTAGTGAGATTGGCCGGTAACTTCCACAGGAGGATAGGTCTTTCCCTTCCTTAGGGATATCCGAGATGTGTGCTAACAGGGTGTCAGCCGCGAACGTCGCAGACGAGCCCAGTGCATTAAACAGCTTGAACAAATACGGGGCAAGAGACGGGAGTAGGGTCCTATAATATTGACCCGTTGGTCTGGGCCTGGTTCTTTGCCCTGTTTAATGGTACCAACCGCTACTTGAAGTTCCTCAATGGTAACGGGGTCCTCAAGAATGTCTCTGTCCGCTTCAGCCAATCGGGGCATAAGTGACAATGAAAGATAAGAGTCTATCTGTTCCTGGGTGGAGGGTTTGGTCGCCAGATTGTACAAGGAGTTGTAGAATTCCCGGAATTCCTGTGCTACGTCATGGGGTTTTGTGACTTTGCGTCTGTTGTGCAGAACTATATGCGGGATGTAGGTCACCAGTCTCTGCTCTCGCAGCGCTCTCGCCAATAGTTTCCCGCACTTATCCCCAGATTCATAGGAGAACCTCCTGCAGACCTGTAACGCCGCCTTGACCTTAAATTGGAGAAGATCTGCAATTTGTGTGCGTTTGGTAAGGAGATCCCTCTCCAAAGAGGGGGATTGTACCCTTTTATGGCAGCTCTCCAGTGCGGCAAGGTCCGCAAGAAGCACCCTGAGTTGTTTGGTTCGGTTCGGCTTGATTCTGGATCCGTGCTTTATCAGCACGCCTCGAATAACCGCCTTGTGCGCCTCCCAGATAATACCAGGGTCACAATCAGGAGTGTCATTGGCACTGAAGTAAAAGTCCAATTCTGTTCTACTCTTTTAAGCCACAATCCCACCATTGGTGGTTGTGTCTGCTTCCAGGTGTGTGGAATACATGCTTTGGCTGCATTGAGCAGGTGACATAGAATAGATTGCTTATATGATTTAACTGGGATTTTAGTATCTTGTAATAGGAAGAAAGATGGATCCTCTGGAATCTCCTGATCGCTAAATTTTTGAGCAATTCTCCGGACTTCCTTCCAAAAGTTCTCTATTTTAGGGCAGGACCAGAAAATGTGCATTAATGTCCCCTTCTTCCCCCCGCAGCGCCAGCAATTATCTGATACCTCTGGGTAACATCTATTTAGAAATGCCGGGGTGCGATACCACCGAGATAGAATCTTAAAATTTGTCTCCTGCATTCTTATGCAGATTGACGACTCAAATGTATTGTGTACTATATTAGTACACTGCTTTTCCGTAAAGGTTTGATCCAAATCTCTCTCCCACCCCCTAAAAAAGGGCAACCTAAAGTCCTCCGAGGGTGCAACCAGCAGCGCATATGTTTTAGAGAGTTTGATACATTACACCGCTTCCATTACAATATCCCTCAAAGATTGTTAAAGTGCGCTCATAACTACCTGGTGGGATTAAATTATTTAAAAGGTGTCTCCGCTGTACCGCCCACCAAAAATCCAAATGATACGGTAAAGGTCATTTTGTCAATGAAAATATCGTGGGCCATGTTCCCCCTATTAAAAAATTTGAGGCCTGGAAGATCCCTTGGTCTATCAGTACCATGAATTTTCTCTTCCTCAGACCCAGTTCAAACTGGGGATTCCCCAGTATTGGAAACAATGGTGAGGTTATTGACGATAGTTTACCCTTAGAGAAGAGCTCAAAGACCCTCTTTAGGGTGGGTCCTATCAAGAGATGTGCCTTCGTAGTAGTCGGAAGGTCTTTATAACACCAAGCGTCTCGTTGCAGTAAAGCACTGCTCTGAGCCTGCTCCAGGCCGGGCCATATCTTCCCATCCCCATGTCTACTCCAATCAATCAGGCGGCTTAATAAAGCCGCTTGGTAATATTTGTACAAGTCTGGTACAGCTAGTCCACCCTTTTGTTTGGGTATAGTCAACAGGGTTCTGCTAATCCTTGGGTGTTTATTTGCCCAAATAAATCTAGCAAGAAGGGAGTGTATCTGTTTGAAATAATATTTAGGTATAGCAATGGGTAGTGCTTGAAATAAATACAGAAATTTCAGCAGAATATTCATTTTAATAATATTACACCTCCCAAACCAGGAGTGGAACCCTCTCTGCCAAAGAGAGAAGATCTCGCACTTTATGTAAAGGTTTGCTGGGATAATAGTTCCCAGGTATTTCAAAGCTTGATCTGACCATTTAAATTTATAACTTGCCTTCGTATATGTCGTTAGATATCACAACTCCCATTGCTTCCGATTTTGATAAGTTGATCTTAAAGTCTGATACTGAGCCATATGTCTCTATTTCTTCAAGAAGGTTAGGTAAGGATACTATTGGATTAGTCAATGAAAACATCATATTATCTGCGTACACCAAAGTTTTATACTGCATACCTCCTATTGATAACCCCCCTATATCTGGGTTTGATCGGATCCTACACATTAAGGGCTCTAATGACAAAGCAAATAATATTGGGCACAATGGACATCCCTGTCTAGTTCCATTCGTAACTCTAAAAAGCTGAGACAGCACCTCATTCACCTTAAACTGAGCCGATGGTTGTGTATAGATACTTGAAATCCATCTAATCATATTACTACCCATTCCTACTTGTCTTAGCACTGCAAACATAAACTGCCAGTTTGGACATTTTAGAACTTTTATCAGCAGTGGAGTTTATGGGCTGTTTTCTGAACGCCATAAAATCGCATTCAGGATGTTGTTTTTCTGACCACAAAAAACGGCAAACGGCCACCCGCCTATAAAACAACTGTCAAAGCAAAAAGATGGAAGTTGCGGGGACGCCTCCCATGGAGGCTGAGTTATACCTTTTTTTTTCCTCTAGAATAGGGATGGGCCCGGTGTTTGATTCGAACCCATGTTCGAATCGAACATCGGCCGTTCGACCGCTCGTCGAGCCCAGAACTATGTGGGCCATTCGCATCAAATTCGTGTGATGCGAACGGCCCACAATGCACTGCACCAGTCGCAGTGCATTGCTGGCTGATGATTGGCCAAGCATGCACTGTGACCCCGCATGCTTGGCCAATCATAGAGCCAGCGGCGAGGAGAGCAATAATTGGCCACAGGCAGGATGCCTGTGGCCAATTATAGCTCAGGGGGTTTAGTACACGCCCCACACTACATAAGGTCGCCGCGCCGGCGGCCTCATGTAGTGTGTTCCGGCGTTAGTCAGTGACGGTGTCAGTGACATTATCTGCTGTGATTCATTCTGCAGTGCTGACATTATCTGCTGTGATTCATTCTGTGCTGAGTGCTAACATTATCTGCTGTGATTCTGGGATTAGTGTAGTGTGTGCGTGCTGTTAGTATAGCACTGCAGTATCACATTAAACCACCTTTACCCTTCTGGCCTGTTGTCATCTAAGGCAGCCAGACAGCCATCTGCAGTAGTTAGCGTGTGTGTGCTGTGTGAGTATGGCACAGCACACAAAACCACCTCAGCCTGTATCTGCCCTTCTGCCCTGTTGTCATCTAAGGCAGCCAGACAGCCATCTGCAGTAGTTAGCGTGTGTGTGCTGTGTGAGTATAGCACAGCACACAAAACCACCTCAGCCTGTATCTGCCCTTCTGCCCTGTTGTCATCTAAGGCAGCCAGACAGCCATCTGCAGTAGTAAGCGTGTGTGTGTGCTGTGTGAGTATAGCACAGCACACAAAACCACCTCAGCCTGTATCTGCCCTTCTGCCCTGTTGTCATCTAAGGCAGCTAGACAGCCATCTGCAGGAGTTAGCGTGTGTGCTGTGTGAGTATAGCACAGCACACAATAAACCACCTAAGCCTGTATCTGCCCTTCTGCCCTGTTGTCATCTAAGGCAGCCAGACAGCCATCTGCAGTAGTTAGCGTGTGTGTGCTGTGTGAGTATAGCACAGCACACAAAACCACCCCAGCCTGTATCTGCCCTTCTGCCCTGTTGTCATCTAAGGCAGCTAGACAGCCATCTGCAGGAGTTAGCGTGTGTGTGCTGTGTGAGTATAGCACAGCACATGAAACCACCTCAGCCTGTATCTGCCCTTCTGCCCTGTTGTCATCTAAGGCAGCCAGACAGCCATCTGCAGGAGTTAGCGTGTGTGCTGTGTGAGTATAGCACAGCACACAATAAACCACCTCAGCCTGTATCTGCCCTTCTGCCCTGTTGTCATCTAAGGCAGCCATAAACATAAACTGCCAGTTTGGACGTTTTAGAACTTTTATCAGCAGTGGAGTTTATGGGCTGTTTTCTGAACGCCATAAAATCGCATTCAGGATGTTGTTTTTCTGACCACAAAAAACGGCAAACGGCCACCCGCCTATAAAACAACTGTCAAAGCAAAAAGATGGAAGTTGCGGGGACGCCTCCCATGGAGGCTGAGTTATACCTTTTTTTCCCTCTAGAATAGGGATGGGCCCGGTGTTCGATTCGAACCCATGTTCGAATCGAACATCGGCCGTTCGACCGCTCGTCGAGCCCAGAACTATGTGGGCCGTTCGCATCAAATTCGTGTGATGCGAACGGCCCACAATGCACTGCACCAGACGCAGTGCATTGCTGGCTGATGATTGGCCAAGCATGCACTGTGACCCCCGCATGCTTGGCCAATCATAGAGCCAGCGGCGAGGAGAGCAATAATTGGCCACAGGCACACAAAACCACCTGAGCCTGTATCTGCCCTTCTGCCCTGTTGTCATCTAAGGCAGCCAGACAGCCATCTGCAGTAGTTAGCGTGTGTGTGCTGTGTGAGTATAGCACAGCACACAAAACCACCTCAGCCTGTATCTGTCCTTCTGCCCTGTTGTCATCTAAGGCAGCCAGACAGCCATCTGCAGTAGTAAGCGTGTGTGTGTGCTGTGTGAGTATAGCACAGCACACAAAACCACCATAGCCTGTATCTGCCCTTCTGCCCTGTTGTCATCTAAGGCAGCTAGACAGCCATCTGCAGGAGTTAGCATGTGTGTGTGCTGTGTGAGTATAGCACAGCACACAATAAACCACCTCAGCCTGTATCTGCCCTAAGGCCGTGTTGTCATCTAAGGCAGCCAGACAGCCATCTGCAGTAGTTAGCATGTGTGTGCTGTGTGAGTATAGCACAGCACACGAAACCACCTCAGCCTGTATCTGCCCTTCTGCCCTGTTGTCATCTAAGGCAGCCAGACAGCCATCTGCAGGAGTTAGCGTGTGTGCTGTGTGAGTATAGCACAGCACACAATAAACCACCTCAGCCTGTATCTGCCCTTCTGCCCTGTTGTCATCTAAGGCAGCCAGACAGCCATCTGCAGTAGTTAGCGTGTGTGTGCTGTGTGAGTATAGCACAGCACACGAAACCACCTCAGCCTGTATCTGCCCTTCTGCCCTGTTGTCATCTAAGGCAGCCAGACAGCCATCTGCAGTAGTAAGCGTGTGTGTGCTGTGTGAGTATAGCACAGCACACAAAACCACCCCAGCTTGTATCTGCCCTTCTGCCCTGTTGTCATCTAAGGCAGCTAGACAGCCATCTGCAGGAGTTAGCGTGTGTGCTGTGTGAGTATAGCACAGCACACAATAAACCACCTCAGCCTGTATCTGCCCTAAGGCCCTGTTGTCATCTAAGGCAGCCAGACAGCCATCTGCAGGAGTTAGCGTGTGTGTGTGCTGTGTGAGTATAGCACAGCACACAATAAACCACCTCAGCCTGTATCTGCCCTTCTGCCCTGTTGTTGTCATCTAAGGCAGCCAGACAGACATCTGCAGGAGTTAGCGTGTGTGTGTGCTGTGTGAGTATAGCACAGCACACAATAAACCACCTCAGCCTCTATCTGCCCTAAGGCCCTGTTGTCATCTAAGGCAGCCAGCCAGCCATCTGCAGGAGTTAGCGTGTGTGTGTGCGCTGTCTGAGTATAGCACAGCACACTAAAAACCACCTCAGCCTGTATCTGCCCTAAGGCCATGTTGTTGTCATCTAAGGCAGACAGACAGCCACCTGCAGGAGTTAGCGTGTGTGTGTGCTGTGTGAGTATAGCACAGCACACAATAAACCACCTCAGCCTGTATCTGCCCTAAGGCCCTGTTGTCATCTAAGGCAGCCAGACAGCCATTGCAGGAGTTAGCGTGTGTGTGTGCTGTGTGAGTATAGCACAGCACACAATAAACCACCTCAGCCTGTATCTGCCCTAAGGCCCTGTTGTCATCTAAGACAGCTAGAAAGCCATCTGCAGGAGTTAGCGTGTGTGTGTGTGCTGTGTGAGTATAGCACAGCACACTAAACCACCTTAGCCTATATCTGCCCTAAGGCCCTGTTGTCATCTAAGACAGCCATCTGCAGGAGTTAGTGTGTGTGCTGTGTGACTCCAGCACAATATACACTACCCACTACAATGTCTGGAAGACCGACAAGGAGAGGCAGACAGTCCTGAGGCAAGAAAACAGGGCAAGTAGGCTCTGTGTCTAGAGACAACAGTGCTGGTCATGGACGTGGTGCAGCGTCATCAGCACGTGGCCATGGGACACGCTTGTCCTTATTTTCGGCAGCTGGACATGTTGAGCCGCATCATGCCGAAGGCTTGGAAGAGTGGATGACCAAGCCCTCCTCATCCTCTCTCACCCAGGCTCAGGGTACTGGCAAAGCAGCTGCCAACGCATACTCAATGTCATCATCAGGCACCCCTTCCATAGACCCACCATGTCCTCCTGAGGAGTCCCCGAACTGTTTGAGCACAGTGTTGGGTACATGCTCCAGGAGGATGCCCAGCGTTTTGAAGGCTCGGATGATGATACCCAGCTAGAGGAAGGCAGTAGCGTGAGCGCAGAGAGAGGGGATGCTCAAGGACAGCAATCTGGCAGTCATGTTCCACCAGCTGCTGAGGTGGAGCCTGGCACTCAGAATCAGCAGCAGCAGTCTTTTAGGGATGATTTACAGTCCCAACAAACCAGTGGACTTGTACGTGGCTGGGAGGAGGTGGCTGCGGATCATGTCGTCCTCAGTGACCCAGAAGACTCCGGACCGAATGCCTCAGCTAACCTACGTTGTATGGCCTCCCTGATCCTGCAAAGCCTGCGGAAGGATCCTCGTATTCTTCGGATCAAGGAGAGGGACCATTACTGGCTGGCCACTCTCCTTGATCCACGGTACAAGGGTAAGGTTGCGGACCTTATCTTGCCGTCGCAGAGGGAGCAGAGGATGAGACATCTCCGGGAGGCCTTGCAGAAAGGTCTGTGCAACGCGTTCCCAGAGACTGGGAGGTTACAAACTCCTGGTCCTGGACGACAAGTTGCTGAGGCTTCGGTCAGTAGCAGAAGGAGCGGTGGGGAAGGTGGACGTCTGACCGATGCATTCAGACTATTTTTTAGTCCGCAGCCCCAAGGTATGATCGGTTCCAGCAACCATCGCCAGCATCTGATATACATGGTGCAGGAATACCTAGGGGCAAGGTCAGACTTGGACACCTTTCCCACCGAAAATCCTCTGGCTTACTGGGTCTTGAGGATGGATCACTGGCCAGAGCTTGCACAGTATGCAATTGAGCTACTGGCCGGTCCTGCATCCAGCGTTCTTTCCGAACGCACATTCAGTGCTGCTGGAGGCTTTGTCACCGATCACAGGGTGCGCCTGTCCACCGACTCGGTTGATCGACTGACCTTCATAAAGATGAATCAGTCTTGGATCACCACCAGCTACCGGGCACCTGAAGCTGATATAACAGAATAATTTATTTTGAAATGTCACATCCCTTCAAGACTGCCTATGCTGATGCTGAGTGACTGTCCTGTTATGTTGACTGACTATCCTCTTCCTCCTCAATGATCCTGATGATAGCTTGGAAGAACATTTTTGTTTCTGGGTGCCACCACCAGTGGCTAAGGCCCAATTTTTCAGCCCCTGTTTAACAGGGGCGTGTAATTACAATTTTTTATGCAATGCTTTGCAAAAGGTCAGATTGCTGTGCTCCAAGTACAGTATCTGTGAGGGGTTGCAGTGTTGTGGCACCAGCACCAGTGCCTAAGGCACAATTTTTCAGCCCCTGTTTAACAGGGGCGTGTAATTACAATTTTTTATGCAATGCTTTGCAACAGGTCTGATTGCTGTGCTCAGAGTACAGTATCTGTGAGAGGTTGAAGTTGTGGCACCAGCACCAGTGCGTAAGGCACAATTTTTCAGCCCCTGTTTAACAGGGGCGTGTAATTACAATTTTTATGCAATACTTTGCAACAGGTCTGATTGCTGTGCTCCAAGTACAGTATCTGTGAGGGGTTGCAGTGTTGTGGCACCAGCACCAGTGCGTAAGGCACAATTTTTCAGCCCCTGTTTAACAGGGGCGTGTAATTACAATTTTTTATGCAATGCTTTGCAACAGGTCTGATGGCTGTGCTCCAAGTACAGTATCTGTGAGGGGTTGCAGTGTTGTGGCACCAGCACCAGTGCCTAAGGCACAATTTTTCAGCCCCTGTTTAACAGGGGCGTGTAATTACAATTTTTTTATGCAATACTTTGCAACAGGTCTGATCGCTGTGCTCCAAGTACAGTATCTGTGAGGGCTTGCAGTGTTGTGGCACCAGCACCAGTGCCTAAGGCCCAATTTTTCAGCCCCTGTTTAACAGGGGCGTGTAATTACAATTCTTTAAGCAATACTTCGCAACAGGTCAGATTGCTGTGCTCCAAGTACAGTATCTGTGAGGGCTTACAGAGTTGTGGCAACACCGTCCACCACCACCACCACCAAAGGCCCAATTTTTATGCCCTGTTCAACAGGTGCATGCAATTACAAATCTTGATCTAATAATTCACAGCAGGGCCCATTACTGTGCCCACCAAGAGTAACTGTGAGGGCTTACAGTGTTGTGGCAACACCGTCCACCACCACCACCACCAAAGGCCCAATTTTTCTGCCCTGTTCAACAGGTGCATGCAATTACAAATCTTGAACTAATAATTCACAGCAGGGCCCATTCCTGTGCCCACCAAGAGTAACTGTGAGGGCTTACAGTGTTGTGGCAACACAGTCCACCACCAAAGGCCCAATTTTTCTGGCACTGTTCAACAGGTGCATGTAATTACAATTCCTGATCTAATAGTTCACAGCAGGGCGTTCCAGCGTCCGCCAAAAGTAGCTGTGAGGGCTTACAGTGTTGTGGCAACACCAACATCTAATGGGGCAAATTTCTGCAGAGTATATACGGCAGGCCCCTACTTTCAAACATCCAACTTAGAAACGACTCCTACTTGCAAACGGAAGGAGAAAACAGGAAGTGAGAGGAAATCTACCCCTAGGAAGGGAAATTCTATCCTGTTAGATTTAATTTGGGAAAAAGGTATCTCCTCTCTACTGATGCTTTATCACCAATCCTTGTTTCAATAAAAACCACACTTTTCCAAAAACATTTGTCATTGGGACGGAAAGTGAGGTGAAATGTTCTGAACAGGTGCACAGACAGCAAAACAAATGTTACAGGAGTGATAACCCTTCCCTATGTTCTCCAAAAAGCTTAAAAATAGATTTTTTTGGATGGAGCTAGACTTAAAAATGTACCTGTTCAAAATTACAAACAGATTCTACTTAAGAACAAACTGTTGTTTGCACTGCCTGTATACTGCTGTTCAGAGTATATAGGGTTGTAGGTATAGGGTTTTATTTTGGGTGCGGGGTTCCCCTTAATATCCATACAAGACCCAAAGGGGCTGGTAATGGGCTGGGGGGTGGGGGGGGGGGGGGGTGTGATGGGGTAGCCATGCCATTTTTCTCAAATATTTTCATCCATATTGCCAGGACAAGACATGACATTAAAGCCGCAAGCAGTTTTAAATGGCTTCTTTTTTTTTCCTTTACAAATGTCATTTTTTGCAGGGACAGTTCTAAACACGGGAAACACATGCCACTTCACAGGCATACTTTAGACACCCCCCAGGTACCATATTTAAAGGAATATTTCACTTTTTTTTTTCACTTTATGCATCATTAAAATGACTGCTCCCGAAAAAACGTCAGTTTTGAAAACTTCTTTTTGCATTGATACATGTCCCCTGGGGCAGGACCCGGGTCCCCAAACCTCTTTTATGACATTAACATGCATATTGGCCGTTATAATTAGCACTTTAGATTTCGAACGTTCGCGTCCATTGTAACTAATAGGGTTCGAATATTCGCACAAACTTTCGGTCCGTTCGCAGGTTCTGGTGCGAACCGAACCCGGGGGTGTTCGGCTCATTCTTAATGTGGGCACCCGCTGTGGCTTCACAGCCGGGCACCCACTGCGCATGCGCCGTGCGCCATGATTCGACGCTCACTCATCTGGGACACGTGACAGGTCCTAGATGACTGTGCGGCGCCAAGGGGAAGTGATGTCAGGCACTGAAGGTGGCAGACTACGAGGGACCCCCTAGCAACAGGCATTTAGAGGTGAGTAAAAAAAAAATTTTTTCCAATAATTTTTTTTTTATTTATCTTATGATTTTTAAGCCAATTTTTTTTTTTTTGGTGGCAACACCACTTTAATAAAGAACATAAGCCCTGTAGGAGGAATGAGAAAGCAAACAGCAAATAACAATGTAGCGGGTGCCTTACATCTCCCGGAACCGTGCCAAACTGACTGAGGCTCTCACTGAAGAGAGAGACATAGCCAGTCAGCTCCTGCGGGGGAATTCCCCCCCCCCCTCCCCTCTCACTGTGCAGTAAGTGCAAGGTATAGTCACTGACACTCAGTACCCTCCCCTGTTTCTGATTGGTGGAAGGAGCTAGCCAATCCAGGGAGGACTGAAGAACTGCAAGGAACTCTGGGGCATGTAGTTCCCAGCACAGGTGGCTCCATTCTAACCCCTGTGGCAGAGACTACATGTTCCAGCCTGCTCTGGGAGGAAAGACAAAGGACTCCATTTTGTCTGCCTGACAGACCACCACAATGTGAGGGAAGGAGGGAGACGTGTTCAGATTCTCCAGCGATCTTTGGGGCAATCACCATTCCAGTTCAGACAAATCCGCTGTTCAGAGTCATGTTGAAGCCCCCCCACCTGCAACTTCTGCTATAGAGAGAAAGGCAGCGCGACAGGTGCTAGTCCAGATTGATGATTTCCTCAGACTGATCAAGAGTAGAGACATCGCTTCGGTGTGTTACAGGCATCTCCAAGATCTGATGAGTGGCCATCATAGCCTGGATTAGGGATGAGCCGAACACCCCCCCGTTCGGCTCGCACCAGAACCCGCGAACGGACCTAAAGTCCGTGCGAGCTTTAGAACCCTATTAGTTATAATGGATGCGAACGTTCGAAATTAAAAGTGCTCATTTTAAAGGCTAATATGCATGTTAATGTCATAAAAAGTGTTTGGGGACCTGGGTCCTGCCCCAGGGGACATGTATCAATGCAAAAATTTTTTTTTTAAAACGGCCGTTTTTTTCAGGAGCAGTGATTTTAATAATGCTTAAATTGAAACATTAAAAGTGTAATATTCCTTTAAATTTTCGTACCTGGGGGGTGTCTATAGTATGCCTGTAAAGGGGCGCATGTTTCCCGTGTTTAGAACTGTCTCTGCGCAAAGTGTCATTTTTGAAAGTAAAAAAGCTATTTAAAATCACTCGCGGCTAATGTTAATTCACGGCTCCCGTAACACAGAGAACAGTGATTCATTGAAACTCATTCATAAAAAAAAGTCATTGATAAAAAATAAAAAAAATGAAAAAAAAAAAAGCGTAGGGGTCCCCCCAAATTCAATAACCAGGCCCTTCAGGTCTGGGATGGATATTAAGGGGGATCCCAGCCAAAAAAAAAATGGCGTAGGGTCCCCCTCAAAATCCATACCAGACCCTTGAGGTCTGGTATGGATTTTAAGGGGAACCCTAGCCAAAAAAAATGGCGTAGGGTCCCCCTAAAAATCCATACCAGACCCTTATCCGAGCACGCAACCTGGCAGGCCGCAGGAAAAGAGGGGGGGACGAGAGCGGCCCCCCCTCTCGCCTGAACCGTACCAGGCCACATGCCCTCAACATTGGGAGGATGCTTTGGGGGTCTAAGACCCCTAAAGCACCTTGTCCCCATGTTGATGAGGACAAGGGCCTCTTCCCCACAACCCTGGCCGGTGGTTGTGGGGGTCTGCGGGCGGGGGGCTTATCGGAATCTGGAAGCCCCCTTTAACAAGGGGACCCCGAGATCCCGGCCCCCCCCCCAGTGTGAAATGGTAAGGGGGTACAAAAAGTACCCCTACCATTTCACCAAAAAAGTGGCAAAAATGGTAAAAATGACAGGAGACAGTCTTTGACAATTCCTTTATTAAAATCTTCTTTCTTCTTTCTTCATCCTTCGGATTCTTCATCTTCTCCTTCCTTCATCTTCTTCCATCTTCTTCTTCCATTTTCTTCTTCCTCCGATCCGCTTCTTCTTGCGCTGGTCTTCTCGTCCTTCTCGTCCGGCATCTTCTTCCGTCGGCGTCGGCGTCGGCGTCGGTGTCGGTGTCTTCTTGGGCCGCTCCGCGCAATGAGAGGCTCCCGCTGTGTGAGGCTCCGCTCCATCTGACAGGTCTTTTAAAACGGAGGGCACCTGGTGACCCCGCCCCCCTCTGACGTCATGGGGAAAGCCATCATGGAATTCCCCATGACGTCCCTGTGCATCAGAGGGGGCGGGGTCACCAGGTGCCCTCCATTATAAAAGACCTGTCAGACGGAGCGGAGCCTCACACAGCGGGAGCCTCCCATTGCGCGGAGCGGCCCAAGAAGAGACAGAGACACCGACACCGACACCGACGCCGACGCCGACGGAAGAAGATGCCGGACGAGAAGGACGAGAAGACCACCGCAAGAAGAAGCGTATCGGAGGAAGAAGAAAATGGAAGAAGAAGATGGAAGAAGATGAAGGAAGGAGAAGATGAAGAAACCGAAGGATGAAGAAAGAAGAAAGAAGATTTTAATAAAGGAATTGTCAAAGACTGTCTCCTGTCATTTTTACCATTTTTGCCACTTTTTTGGTGAAATGGTAGGGGTACTTTTGTACCCCCTTACCATTTCACACAGGGGGGGGGCGGGATCTGGGGGTCCCCTTGTTAAAGGGGGCTTCCAGATTCCGATAAGCCCCCCGCCCGCAGACCCCCACAACCACCGGCCAGGGTTGTGGGGAAGAGGCCCTTGTCCTCATCAACATGGGGACAAGGTGCTTTAGGGGTCTTAGACCCCCAAAGCATCCTCCCAATGTTGAGGGCATGTGGCCTGGTACGGTTCAGGCGAGAGGGGGGGCCGCTCTCGTCCCCCCCTCTTTTCCTGCGGCCTGCCAGGTTGCGTGCTCGGATAAGGGTCTGGTATGGATTTTGAGGGGGACCCCACGCCATTTTTTTTGGCTAGGGTTCCCCTTAAAATCCATACCAGACCTCAAGGGTCTGGTATGGATTTTGAGGGGGACCCTACGCCATTTTTTTTTTGGCTGGGATCCCCCTTAATATCCATCCCAGACCTGAAGGGCCTGGTTATTGAATTTGGGGGGACCCCTACGCTTTTTTTTTTGTTTTTATTAATGAATGACAGCTCTCTGTGTTACAGGAGCCATCAATTCATTAGCCGCGAGTGATTTAAATAGCTTTCTTCCTGCAAAAATGACACTTTTTTGCAGGGAAAGTTCTAAGCACAGGAAACCTGCCCCCCTTCACAGGCCACCTATAGACACCCCCCAGATGTGATACTGCAATGCTGTTCTAACAGCATGCACACACATATCCCCAGAAATAAAGCACATATTGTTGTCAGCAGTCAGCAGCACACTGACACGCTGACACTGTCTGAAACATAATATGCGAGGCCGCCGGCGCGGCGGCCTCTTATACCGTGGGGCGTGTACTAAAGCCCCGAGCTATAATTGGCTACAGGCATCCTGCCTGTAGCCAATTATGGCTCTCCTCGCTGCCGGCGCTGTGATTGGCCAAGCATGCGGGGTCACAGTGCATGCTTGGCCAATCATCAGCCAGCATTGCACTGCGCGGGCCGCAATGCATTGCGGGGCCGCGCGCATCACACGCATTTGATGCGAGCGGCCCCAATAGTTCTGGGCTCGCCGAGCGAGCGAACACCCGGTGCTCGATTCGAACATGGGTTTGAATCGAACACCGGGCTCATCCTTAGCCTGGATTATCAAAGGAACTGACACATTACAAAAGCAAGCATCTCTTTCTGCTGATTATTAAAGGGGTTGTAAAGGTTCGATTTTTATTTTCCAAATAGGTTCCTTTAAGCTAGTGCATTGTTGGTTCACTTACCTTTTCTTTCGATTTCCCTTCTAAATGTTTTTTTTTCTTTGTTTTCTTTGTCTGAATTTCTCACTTCCTGTTCCTCCTCAGTAAGCTGTTCACTAAGCTGTTCTGGCTGACTAAAACACCGCTCGGATGATGGTGTGAAGTTTACTGAGGAGTAGGGATGAGCCGAACACCCCACCCATGCCAGAACCTGCGAACGGACCGAAAGTTTGCGTGAACTTTAGAACCCCATTAAAGTCTATGGGACTCGAACGTTCAAAATCAAAAGTGCTAATTTTACACGCTAATATGCAAGATATTGTCCTAAAAAGGGTTTGGGGACCCGCCTCCTGCCCCAGGGAACATGGATCAGTGCAAAATTATTTTTTAAAAACGACCGGTTTTTCGGGAGCACTGATTTTAATGACGATTAAAGTGAAAATAAAAAAGTGAAATATTCCTTTAAATATCGTACCTGTGGGGTGTGTCTATAGTATGCCTGTGAAGTGGCACGTGTTTCCCGTGTTTAGAACAGTCCCTGCACAAAATGACATTTAACGGAAAAAAAGTCATTTAAAACTGCTTGCATTTTTAATGTAATGTCTGGTTCCGGCAATATGGATGAAAATCATTGAGAAAAATGGCATGGGTAGCCCCCCCTGCTCATTACCAGACCCTTTGGGTCTTGTACGGATATTAAGGGGAACCCCGTACCCAAATTAAAAAAAAGGAAAGGCGTGGGGCCCCCAGGCCCTATATACTCAGAACAGCAGTATACAGGCGGTGCAAATAAGTAGAATCTGTTTGTAATTTTGAACTGGTACATTTTTAAAGTGTAGCTCCAGTCAAAAAATCAATTTTTAAGCTTTTTGGAAAACATAGGGAAGGGTTATCACCCCTGCATAATTTTTTTTCATCTCACTTTCTGTTGTCTCCTTCCGTTTGCAAGTAGGAGACGTTTGTAAGTTGGATGTTTGAAAGTAGGGGCCTGCCCTATATGCTCTGCAGAAATTTGGCCCTAAGGTGTTGGTGTTGCCACAAGTTAACACTGTAAGCCCTCAAAGTGACTCTTGGTGGGCTCTGGAGCGCCCTGCTGTGAATCATTATATCAAGAATTGTAATTACATGCCATTGTTGAACAGTGGAGGAAAATTGGGCCTTTGGTGGTGGTGGTGGTGGTGGTGGTGCCACAACACTGTAAGTCCTCACAGTTACTCTTGGTGGTGCTTTGAAATATTATATCAAGAATTGTAATTACATGCACCTGTTAAAACAAACAGGGGCTGAAAAATTGGGCCTTAGGCACTGGTGCCACAACACTGCAACCTCTCCCAGATACTCTAGTTGGAGTGCTGGAATGAGCCCTGCTGCAAAGCATTGTATCAAACTTTAATTACATGCCCCTGTTAAACAGGGGTTGAAAAATTGGGCCTTAGCCACTGGTGCTGGTGCCACGACACTGCAACCTCTCCCAGATACTCTAGTTGGAGTGCCGGAATGAGCCCTGCTGCAAAGCATTGCATAAACAATTGTAATTACATGCCCCTGTTAAACAGGGGCTGAAAAAATTGGGCCTTAGGCACTGGTGCTGGTGCCACGACACTGCAACCTCTCCCAGATACTCTAGTTGGAGTGCAGGAATGAGCCC
>CM053029.1:101200654-101362987 GCA_028564925.1 Lithobates sylvaticus
AAAAAAAAAAAAAAAAAAAAAAAAAAAAAAAAAAAAAAAAAAAAAAAAAAAAAAAAAAAAAAAAAAAAAAAAAAAAAAAAAAAAAAAAAAAAAAAAAAAAAAAAAAAAAAAAAAAAAAAAAAAAAAAAAAAAAAAAAAAAAAAAAAAAAAAAAAAAAAAAAAAAAAAAAAAAAAAAAAAAAAAAAAAAAAAAAAAAAAAAAAAAAAAAAAAAAAAAAAAAAAAAAAAAAAAAAAAAAAAAAAAAAAAAAAAAAAAAAAAAAAAAAAAAAAAAAAAAAAAAAAAAAAAAAAAAAAAAAAAAAAAAAAAAAAAAAAAAAAAAAAAAAAAAAAAAAAAAAAAAAAAAAAAAAAAAAAAAAAAAAAAAAAAAAAGAAAAAAAAAAAAAAAAAAAAAAAAAAAAAAAAAAAAAAAAAAAAAAAAAAAAAAAAAAAAAAAAAAAAAAAAAAAAAAAAAAAAAAAAAAAAAAAAAAAAAAAAAAAAAAAAAAAAAAAAAAAAAAAAAAAAAAAAAAAAAAAAAAAAAAAAAAAAAAAAAAAAAAAAAAAAAAAAAAAAAAAAAAAAAAAAAAAAAAAAAAAAAAAAAAAAAAAAAAAAAAAAAAAAAAAAAAAAAAAAAAAAAAAAAAAAAAAAAAAAAAAAAAAAAAAAAAAAAAAAAAAAAAAAAAAAAAAAAAAAAAAAAAAAAAAAAAAAAAAAAAAAAAAAAAAAAAAAAAAAAAAAAAAAAAAAAAAAAAAAAAAAAAAAAAAAAAAAAAAAAAAAAAAAAAAAAAAAAAAAAAAAAAAAAAAAAAAAAAAAAAAAAAAAAAAAAAAAAAAAAAAAAAAAAAAAAAAAAAAAAAAAAAAAAAAAAAAAAAAAAAAAAAAAAAAAAAAAAAAAAAAAAAAAAAAAAAAAAAAAAAAAAAAAAAAAAAAAAAAAAAAAAAAAAAAAAAAAAAAAAAAAAAAAAAAAAAAAAAAAAAAAAAAAAAAAAAAAAAAAAAAAAAAAAAAAAAAAAAAAAAAAAAAAAAAAAAAAAAAAAAAAAAAAAAAAAAAAAAAAAAAAAAAAAAAAAAAAAAAAAAAAAAAAAAAAAAAAAAAAAAAAAAAAAAAAAAAAAAAAAAAAAAAAAAAAAAAAAAAAAAAAAAAAAAAAAAAAAAAAAAAAAAAAAAAAAAAAAAAAAAAAAAAAAAAAAAAAAAAAAAAAAAAAAAAAAAAAAAAAAAAAAAAAAAAGAAAAAAAAAAAAAAAAAAAAAAAAAAAAAAAAAAAAAAAAAAAAAAAAAAAAAAAAAAAAAAAAAAAAAAAAAAAAAAAAAAGAAAAAAAAAAAAAAAAAAAAAAAAAAAAAAAAAAAAAAAAAAAAAAAAAAAAAAAAAAAAAAAAAAAAAAAAAAAAAAAAAAAAAAAAAAAAAAAAAAAAAAAAAAAAAAAAAAAAAAAAAAAAAAAAAAAAAAAAAAAAAAAAAAAAAAAAAAAAAAAAAAAAAAAAAAAAAAAAAAAAAAAAAAAAAAAAAAAAAAAAAAAAAAAAAAAAAAAAAAAAAAAAAAAAAAAAAAAAAAAAAAAAAAAAAAAAAAAAAAAAAAAAAAAAAAAGAAAAAAAAAAAAAAAAAAAAAAAAAAAAAAAAAAAAAAAAAAAAAAAAAAAAAAAAAAAAAAAAAAAAAAAAAAAAAAAAAAAAAAAAAAAAAAAAAAAAAAAAAAAAAAAAAAGAAAAAAAAAAAGAAAAAAAAAAAAAAAAAAAAAAAAAAAAAAAAAAAAAAAAAAAAAAAAAAAAAAAAAAAAAAAAAAAAAAAAAAAAAAAAAAAAAAAAAAAAAAAAAAAAAAAAAAAAAAAAAAAAAAAAAAAAAAAAAAAAAAAAAAAAAAAAAAAAAAAAAAAAAAAAAAAAAAAAAAAAAAAAAAAAAAAAAAAAAAAAAAAAAAAAAAAAAAAAAAAAAAAAAAAAAAAAAAAAAAAAAAAAAAAAAAAAAAAAAAAAAAAAAAAAAAAAAAAAAAAAAAAAAAAAAAAAAAAAAAAAAAAAAAAAAAAAAAAAAAAAAAAAAAAAAAAAAAAAAAAAAAAAAAAAAAAAAAAAAAAAAAAAAAAAAAAAAAAAAAAAAAAAAAAAAAAAAAAAAAAAAAAAAAAAAAAAAAAAAAAAAAAAAAAAAAAAAAAAAAAAAAAAAAAAAAAAAAAAAAAAAAAAAAAAAAAAAAAAAAAAAAAAAAAAAAAAAAAAAAAAAAGAAAAAAAAAAAAAAAAAAAAAAAAAAAAAAAAAAAAAAAAAAAAAAAAAAAAAAAAAAAAAAAAAAAAAAAAAAAAAAGAAAAAAAACAAAAAAAAAAAAAAAAAAAAAAAAAAAAAAAAAAAAAAAAAAAAAAAAAAAAAAAAAAAAAAAAAAAAAAAAAAAAAAAAAAAAAAAAAAAAAAAAAAAAAAAAAAAAAAAAAAAAAAAAAAAAAAAAAAAAAAAAAAAAAAAAAAAAAAAAAAAAAAAAAAAAAAAAAAAAAAAAAAAAAAAAAAAAAAAAAAAAAAAAAAAAAAAAAAAAAAAAAAAAAAAAAAAAAAAAAAAAAAAAAAAAAAAAAAAAAAAAAAAAAAAAAAAAAAAAAAAAAAAAAAAAAAAAAAAAAAAAAAAAAAAAAAAAAAAAAAAAAAAAAAAAAAAAAAAAAAAAAAAAAAAAAAAAAAAAAAAAAAAAAAAAAAAAAAAAAAAAAAAAAAAAAAAAAAAAAAAAAAAAAAAAAAAAAAAAAAAAAAAAAAAAAAAAAAAAAAAAAAAAAAAAAAAAAAAAAAAAAAAAAAAAAAAAAAAAAAAAAAAAAAAGAAAAAAAAAAAAAAAAAAAAAAAAAAAAAAAAAAAAAAAAAAAAAAAAAAAAAAAAAAAAAAAAAAAAAAAAAAAAAAAAAAAAAAAAAAAAAAAAAAAAAAAAAAAAAAAAAAAAAAAAAAAAAAAAAAAAAAAAAAAAAAAAAAAAAAAAAAAAAAAAAAAAAAAAAAAAAAAAAAAAAAAAAAAAAAAAAAAAAAAAAAAAAAAAAAAAAAAAAAAAAAAAAAAAAAAAAAAAAAAAAAAAAAAAAAAAAAAAAAAAAAAAAAAAAAAAAAAAAAAAAAAAAAAAAAAAAAAAAAAAAAAAAAAAAAAAAAAAAAAAAAAAAAAAAAAAAAAAAAAAAAAAAAAAAAAAAAAAAAAAAAAAAAAAAAAAAAAAAAAAAAAAAAAAAAAAAAAAAAAAAAAAAAAAAAAAAAAAAAAAAGAAAAAAAAAAAAAAAAAAAAAAAAAAAAAAAAAAAAAAAAAAAAAAAAAAAAAAAAAAAAAAAAAAAAAAAAAAAAAAAAAAAAAAAAAAAAAAAAAAAAAAAAAAAAAAAAAAAAAAAAAAAAAAAAAAAAAAAAAAAAAAAAAAAAAAAAAAAAAAAAAAAAAAAAAAAAAAAAAAAAAAAAAAAAAAAAAAAAAAAAAAAAAAAAAAAAAAAAAAAAAAAAAAAAAAAAAAAAAAAAAAAAAAAAAAAAAAAAAAAAAAAAAAAAAAAAAAAAAAAAAAAAAAAAAAAAAAAAAAAAAAAAAAAAAAAAAAAAAAAAAAAAAAAAAAAAAAAAAAAAAAAAAAAAAAAAAAAAAAAAAAAAAAAAAAAAAAAAAAAAAAAAAAAAAAAAAAAAAAAAAAAAAAAAAAAAAAAAAAAAAAAAAAAAAAAAAAAAAAAAAAAAAAAAAAAAAAAAAAAAAAAAAAAAAAAAAAAAAAAAAAAAAAAAAAAAAAAAAAAAAAAAAAAAAAAAAAAAAAAAAAAAAAAAAAAAAAAAAAAAAAAAAAAAAAAAAAAAAAAAAAAAAAAAAAAAAAAAAAAAAAAAAAAAAAAAAAAAAAAAAAAAAAAAAAAAAAAAAAAAAAAAAAAAAAAAAAAAAAAAAAAAAAAAAAAAAAAAAAAAAAAAAAAAAAAAAAAAAAAAAAAAAAAAAAAAAAAAAAAAAAAAAAAAAAAAAAAAAAAAAAAAAAAAAAAAAAAAAAAAAAAAAAAAAAAAAAAAAAAAAAAAAAAAAAAAAAAAAAAAAAAAAAAAAAAAAAAAAAAAAAAAAAAAAAAAAAAAAAAAAAAAAAAAAAAAAAAAAAAAAAAAAAAAAAAAAAAAAAAAAAAAAAAAAAAAAAAAAAAAAAAAAAAAAAAAAAAAAAAAAAAAAAAAAAAAAAAAAAAAAAAAAAAAAAAAAAAAAAAAAAAAAAAAAAAAAAAAAAAAAAAAAAAAAAAAAAAAAAAAAAAAAAAAAAAAAAAAAAAAAAAAAAAAAAAAAAAAAAAAAAAAAAAAAAAAAAAAAAAAAAAAAAAAAAAAAAAAAAAAAAAAAAAAAAAAAAAAAAAAAAAAAAAAAAAAAAAAAAAAAAAAAAAAAAAAAAAAAAAAAAAAAAAAAAAAAAAAAAAAAAAAAAAAAAAAAAAAAAAAAAAAAAAAAAAGAAAAAAAAAAAAAAAAAAAAAAAAAAAAAAAAAAAAAAAAAAAAAAAAAAAAAAAAAAAAAAAAAAAAAAAAAAAAAAAAAAAAAAAAAAAAAAAAAGAAAAAAAAAAAAAAAAAAAAAAAAAAAAAAAAAAAAAAAAAAAAAAAAAAAAAAAAAAAAAAAAAAAAAAAAAAAAAAAAAAAAAAAAAAAAAAAAAAAAAAAAAAAGAAAAAAAAAAAAAAAAAAAAAAAAAAAAAAAAAAAAAAAAAAAAAAAAAAAAAAAAAAAAAAAAAAAAAAAAAAAAAAAAAAAAAAAAAAAAAAAAAAAAAAAAAAAAAAAAAAAAAAAAAAAAAAAAAAAAAAAAAAAAAAAGGCAGAAGCAGGTCTCTCCTCTCCTGTCTGGCTGTGCGGGCAGCAGGGGGAGGGGGGAGATCTGTCAGCGGCTCTCCCTGTCTGGGATCCGGCGTGTTCAGGGACAACAAAAACAGCAGGCTCATCCCCCTCCCATGTGACTATGCCCCATCACTTCCCCCTAACTTGGGCTCTCTTCCCCTTTTTTCTGGATCTTGGTCTTTCATTAAATGGTCTTTGCCTGTTAGCAGGACCATGATTCATCGCCAGCTCCCACCAAGATAGCCAGGGACACCTCCCACTTTCGTTATGCCTACAGCTGAGATATGAGATATGAGACACTGCTGCTGGTAAATGGACGTTCAGAGGCAGTTGGATGCTTTTTTCAGCTGCCCCTGAACTCATCCAATGTTATCTTATGTGTACATGTACACAGGTTCGATTAATGTTGTTTTTAGGCAGTTGCGTTTACAGGCTTTTCTTTGAAGGCAAAAAAATGAGTTCAGACGCCAAAGTTTCCGACGTTTCAGACCCCAAACGCGGCTAAATGCGGTTACTCGCGTTTAGCCGCATTTCGTTTACAGGCATTTTTGATTTTTTCCCTACAAACATTTTTTTTCAAATGCTTCTAAATGCAAACGTGGCAAAACGCTGCTAAACGCAGCATGTAAACGCGGCAAAATGGACATTTTAAACATGGGTTATCATCTGTCAAGCTAAATCGTTCAGGAGAGGTTGTAAAAACGTCCGTGTACATTAAGCCTAAGATTACAAACATTCTCCTGGCCTGAGGCCCACCTCCAGAAAAATGTTTTTTTACTATGGTAGAACATAAATCTGTACATCAAACCTTCACCTCCATAACTTCAGGTCCAGCAGCAATAATTCACCACAGTGTAGAGATAACATCAACAAAGGATGTTCGCCGAATTCTTCCATCTTCCTTAACAGGTCCCCTATAGTTGGGGTCTCTAACAGAGTCTGTTACAGGCCTGCCCCGAAGGGTCTACTTCCTCTGACTACAAGCTTACACATTGGTAGACCAGGGATAGCCTTTTCCCATCACCCTCTGCCCCAGGCTCCTCCTGCTCTAGAATACATAGGGATGAAAAACTCCACCTACCACACCTTACTAAAAGGGGTAATAACCAGGGGTCAAGTCCTGGGGAAAAAAGTGTGGGAACTCCCACCCAAGATCCACTCGCCCACCAAAAAAAAAAAAATGATACGCTCATATGCACGAACGCTTAGAAAGTGGTATTTTTTATCCAATTTTCGTATTGTGTGTATGAAGCCTAACTGTTAGTACATAAAAAAAACAATCCTCAATAAACATAAATACGGTAATTCTCTGAATAATCAGCATTCATTCAAATTGTGCTTCCATGGAAATGTGAACATCAGGTTCTGATCTTTATTGGGGAATTTTATTTTGTATATAGAGTGTTTATGTGGTGAGTTTACACTTTTTATTGAACAGAGTTTGGACAACACAGGGTTAAACGGAAAGGTCAAAAATTAACTGCACATTATCTGGACAGTATGCTTGGGGAGATAGTGATGTGTTCCTGCTTAGGAGATGTATGTTAGCTTGGGGGGCTGCAAACTCTGCAGGGCTCCAACACACACTCGCTGCTATTCCAACCCTTCAAATATTTCCACATAAGGAAGATGAGGAGACAGAAAATCAGGAGGGACGGGTGGGGAGGAGCACATCACGAGAGGTCTGACTAAATACAATCTCTTAGCATCAGGGACTTGATCTACCTGTCAGCTAGCTGCAGGGGCGAGCTGACCATTCGGCCACTCGGGCACTGCCCGAGGGCCCCGGGCCACTAGGGGGCCCCATCAGGGTTACCAGCCTCAGTAAAACCAGGGACAGTATATAAAAATCTGTGATTTTTATTACATCTGTCTCTGAAATGTCCCTTACCGACATCCTTTTGGTCTAAAAATCCAGAGATTATAGCTGCCCCATCTTTCCAGTACCTTCTCAGCCAATAGAAACATGTCTGTGTATACTGTGTGTTTGTATACTGTGTGTGTGTGTATGTGTATACTGTGTGGCCCCATAATCTCTGATTGCCTAGGGGCCTCATAATCTCCTATTGCCCGAGGGGCCCCATGAGTTGTCAGTCCGCCCCTGGCTAGCTGTGATTGACAGGTAGATCGAAGCGGAAGCTGTCATGGGGCCCCCTACTGGCAATGCCTGAATGGTCAGGTGTGCAGCACTTACTATTGCGAGCTGTGTCGGCAGCTGCTGGTGTAGCACCTGCCACATAGCTCGCATATTTCAAAGTCTTGCAGGACATGGCTGCTAACGGGAACTGAGTTCCTGTTGTGGAAAAAGTACAGGAACTCCGTTCCCATGCGTTCCTGCAGGACTTGAGCCCTGGCAGCATACGTGTGGGTTAGCCCCGCCTCCATAACTACCCAATAGGACCCCTCTCCCATAAATCTTTGCTCCTGGCTGCTATCCGTGTTCCTTTTTTGTCCTCCTCCGTAGGACCAAGTGGTTCTCCTACCTGAAGATGACTTCACAGCGATCGATCGGCCGAATGACAAAGTTTGTTTCCTCCGATAGGCCCTGACTGTTAAGCAGGGTATGGAGTGTAAATGCAGAGTAGCGCTGAAGAAATGGTTGGACTTACCTAAGTGCGCACGGCCTGTTTGCCTGTTGCTATGGGTGGCCATTATCTGCTGGGAGGTTCGGTGTGTGTGTGTATCTGGATTTGTTCGGCCAGGTGATCGTTGGTGGAGTGGTGAGTCTGTATCTATCCATGGCAGCAGTGTTTATGTGTTGTGCCTGTTCTTGTATTCTTTCCCTGTGTATAGCGCTGTCCCCATGCTGTTTGCTGACGCTTCAGCGTTCCAGCAAACCACTCTCTCCAATTTCCGGGTATCGCGGGCGTTCTGCGCACGCGCGAACCCGATGTGAGAACGAGGCTTGGTTTCGCGCATGCGCGTGAGCGCCTCGCGTCTGACATCGGTGATGATGTCACAGGCACCACTTTTAATTCATTTGGAAGCTGTCAGAGCCCCGGGAATGATTGCGGAGGACACAGCGACTTCCGGGGCTGACAGCTAAGCAATCTAAGGTAGGGAAAATCCCTTATGATAGGGATATTTATATTTTATTTATTGATGGGCTGAAATTGTATCTTTATTTTACTACAGTGTCTAAGCTTGGTATTATGGATGCCTCACTGCCCCCTAGTGGCCAGCCCGCTCATGTTAGGTAGGTTGCTGAACTTTTTTTGTGTTTTAAATGATTGGAGAGTGTGAGCATAGGTAGCAAGTGTGACTATGTCCCTTCTTTTTGTCCTTCTGTTTCACAGCCCTTCCAGGTCTGATCCACAGCATAGCTCTTATAGACGCAGTGGATCCTCAAAATCACACCACCATAAATCCTCCTCAGGGTCTAGCCATTATAGGTCCGCTAGGTCGGAACAGCATGACAGAGATTATTCTCGCACCCCTGTGGCTCATTTCAGTGAGAGGCCAGAGAAATCATGTTGGGGGTGCAGGATACCTGTTCCAGCAGACAAGTCCCTATGTGACCATTGCTTCTCTAAAGCGGCAGATGAAAGAGATGGTGCTGACCAATGTTTAGAGTCTATGGTGAGGCGAGTTGTGAAGGAATCCCTGCAGGAAAGGGAAGCTCAACAGCCATGTTAATCCCCATCAGACCCATTAGGCCCTACAGTGGGAGAAGGGTTGCTGCAGGAAACATGGGAATCCTCCCAACCAAGCCGCCACTCTGCTCCTGTCTCAGACAGCGAATTGGATCTGGAAGATCCAAGATTGGGTTTTGACTACGGTTTGGTTCCCTCCCTGGTCAAGGCAGTGAGAGAGGCCCTGAAGTGGGAAGATCCTATCACTTCCCTCCCAAAGCAAAGGAAATTTTTTAAGCAGCTCAATAAGGAGCGACAATTTTTTCCTTTTTTGACTGAGTTGGGTGAGATCATCTCAGATGAATGGAGCAAGATGGATAAAAAGAGTTCCATGCAATCAAAAATCCTGAAGCTGTACCCTTTTAAGGAAGAGGATGTAAAACACCTGGAGTCAGCTCCGTTGGTGGATGCAGCGCTTATGCGTTTGGTGAGATATGTGACTCTTCCCTTAGAAGATACTGTATCTTTCAAAGATCCCTTAGAAAGACGGATCGATTCAGACTTGAAGAGCATTTATCTGACATCTGGAATGGCGTTCAAGCCAGTACTTGCGATCGCAGCAGTCTCTAAGGCCATAGAATCCTGGGCTGACAATATTGAGGAATTCCTGAGAGGTATTTCGGTGGAAACAGCGAAAGATTCTCCTATCCAAGAAATTAGAATGTCTTTGCGTTTTTGGGGGAGGCATCTATTGATGTCATTCACTTGATGTCCTGGGATATGTTGGCGGCTGTTTCAGCACGCCGTGCGTTATGGCTCCGTCCTTGGTTGGCGGATCCAGCATCTAAGCAGGCTTGGTGCCGCATCCCCTATGAGGGGACATCCTTATTTGGCAATAAGCTTGATTCTGCCATATCCCGGGCCACAGGTGGGAAATCTGGGTTTCTCCCTCAAGACAGACGTCTTCAGAACCAAAAACGCTCATTCCCAAGAAGGCAGAACTCTGATCGCGCCAGGGATGCAAGAAGCTATAGGCCTGGTCGGGAGTTCTCAAGATCGTGGAAGTCGAGACAATCTTCCTTCAAAAAAAACTCAAAGGGCGGTTCTTCTGGCAATCAGGATTCCGCAAAGTCCTTTTGAAATTGGGCCCGCTCAAACATGTCAGGTGGGAGCTCGTCTTCTCCACTTCAGGCATGTTTGGGTGGCCTCAATTCAGGATTATTGGACCGTCAAGGCGGTATCGTCCGGTCACAAATGGGTCTTCAGCAACACCCCAAAGTTAAGATTTTTTCCCACAACTCTTACAGGCTCAGAGGAGAAAAAACAGTTCCTATTGACCCACGTGAGCTGTTTATTGGAGCAAGGCGCTGCCGTGCCCGTTTCAGAAGACGAACGCGGCGAAGGCATGTATTCACCCCTGTTTATGATTCAGAAGAAGAACGGAACATGGAGGCCGGTGATAGACCTGACCCATCTCAATTCCTTCATTCGCAAGGAAAAGTTCAAAGTGGAGTCTCTGCTTACCATTCAGCAGTCAGTGCATCTGGGAGACTGGTTGATATCAATCGATCTGAAAGATGCGTACTTCCACGTGCCTGTGGCAAAGGATTTTCACAAATTCCTCCACTTCGTGGTAGGCAACAAACACCTGCAGTTCACATGTCTTCCCTTCGGGTTAACCACGTCACCCCGGGTCTTCTCCAAGGTGCTATTAGTGTGGTTGCTCTTTTCAGAGTCAAAGGGGTTCGTCTCCATCACTATCTGGACGACTTGCTTTTGCTATCCCAGAGCAGAGATCAGCTGTTGGAGCACAAAAAGGTAGTCATTTCCACCCTGCAAAAATTCGGGTGGCTCCTGAATCTGGAGAAGAGCCATCTAGAGCCATTACAATCCATTGTGTTTTTAGGGGCTCAGTTCAACACGGTGGAAGGCACTATCTCCCTCCCAGAAGAGAAGATCGTAGTGATCCGAGACAGGATTCATGCAGCCCTTGGATCATCTCACCTTTCTGCTCTCCAATGCCTAAAAGTAGTTGGCACAATGACAGCGACCATTCCCATGGTAAAGTGGGCCCAAAGGCACACTCGTCCCTTTCAGAAAGGGTTTCTGCAACAGTGGGATTCAACCAGCCAGACTCAGCGCATATTCATCACCCCATCCATGAGGACATCTCTCCTCTGGTGGCTTCAAGGGAAGACTCTGCGCAATCACCATTCAATCATTCCCATTTCATGGATCACGGTGACCTCAGATGCCAACAACCAAGGTTGGGGCGCTCATTGCCTTTCGGATGTGGCTCAGGGCAGGTGGACATTCCTGTCTCAAGGGGTTGTCTCCAACATTCTGGAGTTAAGAGCAGCCTTTCAGGCGCTCATATGATTCCGCCATCTAGTGGAGAATTCATCTGTTATGCTAAGGTTGGACAATACAACAATACGCAGTGGCGTATATAAGGAAGCAAGGCGGAACTCGCAGCTGGTCCCTGTTACAGGAAGTGGAGCCAATAATGAACTGGGCTCAGAAGAACTTAGCCAACATTTCTGCAGTGTACATTCCAGGGATCCAGAATGTTCAAGCGGACTTTCTGTCACGGGTCAAAATGGACAACAATGAGTGGTCCCTCCACAGAGAAGTATTCAAGTGGCTTCTGACTCTGGGAGTGTCTCCAGAGGTCGATCTGTTCGCTTCCCCCGTGCAATTACAAGATGCCCAAGTATTATTCGAGGCTCAGGGATCCTCAGGCATACGGGATAGATGCTCTCACAGATCATCGGAAATTTCAGAAGGCCTACGCCTTCCCTCCAGTCCCGGTGATTCTACAATTCCTGCGGAGACTCAGAACAGAGAAAGTGTAGATCATTGCAGTCATTCCATTCTGGCCCAACAGGCCTTGGTTTCCTCTGTTGCTGCTCCTCAGCCATCAAGATCCAGTTCCCCTGCCTCTCAGGCTGGATCTATTATCCCAAGGCACGATGTTACACCCGTGCCCATCTTGTCTACACCTCAGGGCGTGGTTCTTGAGAGGGGAAGGCTAGAAGCCCTTGGTTGTCCGGAAGAAGCTATTCCAACCCTTCTTAGTGCCAGACGAAGAAGTACTAATAGAGTGTATGAGCACATATGGTCCAGATTTACTGTACACATGTCTTCCAGGTCAAATTCTTGAAACTCTCCAGCAGTCCAAGATATTTTGAGCTTTCTTCAATCAGGACTGGATTTATCACTAGCAGTCAGCTCATTAAGAGTGCAAGTGTCAGCCATCTCGGCCTTCAAGGGAGTCTAATGGGCAAATCACGCTCTAGTTTGTCAATTCTTTAAGGGTACCATCAGGCTTAGACCACAAAGAAGACCTAGGTTCCCCAAATGGGACCTTCCATTAGTGCTGGACTTTCTGTGGAATCTTGGGAAATATTCTGTTGAACCTTTGTATGTAAGAGACCTCACTCTAAAGACCATCTTCCTAGTAGCTATAACTTCAGCGAAAAGAGTTTTGGAAATTAGGAATCTAGGTTCGGTGGAACCTTTTCTGACCTTTTTTGCAGACAGAGTGGTACTGATTTCCATGTTAGGGTCAAACCCGAAAGTGACCACAGTCTTCCATGAAAATCAGGAGATTGTACTCCCTACCTTCAAGACCTCAGATGATCAAGGTGTCCATCCTCTGGATGTAGGCCACACTCTAAAACAATATCTGGAGGTAACGGCTCCGTTCAGACAAACGGAATTTCTCTTCGTCCTTCTTCATGGCAAGTACAAGGGAATGCGAGCTTCAGTTAGGTCAATCTCTTCTTGGATTGTGCAGACCATTCAAAGGGCATACAGAGCAAAGGGCTTGGCTCCTCCTGAGGCAGTGACGGCTCATTCGACCCGGAGCATCTTAACCTCGTGGGCAGCATCTCGGCATGTGTCGCCTGAAATTATTTGTAGAACGGTTTCTTGGTCTACAATTAACACTTTTGTTTCTCACTACTGTGTTGAGCCAGCTGCGCTGTCTTCTATTAATTTTGGTTTAAAAGTGTTGCCGGTGGACAATGTTAAATACAATTTGGTTTTCTTTGCTCAAATTTTTTGCCCACCCTGGTGTGTTTGGCGAGTTATTTCCCACACGTATGCTGCCATGGAGCCTGTCAGGAAAACGGAAAATTTATATCAAATACTTACCGTAATTTTCCTTTCCTGATAGGCTCCATGGCAGCAGGAGTTCCCTCCCAAATGTCTGGAGTAGGCTAGTTACGGAACACGGATAGCAGCCAGGAGCAAAGATTTATGGGAGAGGGGTCCTATTGGGTAGTTATGGAGGCGGGGCTAACCCACACGTATGCTCCCATGGAGCCTATCAGGAAAGGAAAATTACATTAAGTATTTGATATAAATTTTCCGTTCGTCCTCCCCGTGAGACGATCGCGGGTATCCCCGCGGTGTCCCGCTAGTGGCCGAAAAGCGTCCGCTTTACCGCCAGCGCGCTCAATGCCCCTGTGTGAAAGTAGCCTTATTGTTGAATCATGAACACTGATCTTACCTGAGACAAGTGAGGCTTGCAGTTCTTTAGATGTTTTTCTGGGTTCTTTTATGACCTCCTGGATGAGTCGTCTTCATGGTCTTGGAGTCATTTTTGTAGGTCGGCCACTCCTGGGAAGGTTCACCACTGTTCCAAGTTATCTCCATTTGTGGATAATGGCTCTCCCCGTGGTTTACTGGAGTTCCAAAGCCTTAGAAATGGCTTTAAAACCCTTCCTAGACCGATACGTTTGTTTCTAATCTGTTCTTATTTTTTTTTAGATTGTGGCATGATGTGTGGCTTTTTGTGATCTGTTAGCATGCTTCACTTTGTCAGACAGCTTCTATTTATGTGATTTCTTGATTCAACAGGTCTGACAGTAATCAGGCCTGGGTGTGGGAAGTGAAATTTAACTCAGCTTTCCAAAAAATTGTGGTTAATCACAGTTCAGTCATAATTCAGCATGGGAGGGGGCAATTCCTTTTTCACATAGGGTCAGGCAGGTTTGAACAGATTTTTTCCCTTAATAAATGAAATAAAAATGTAAAAACTGCATCTTGGATTTACTCTGGTTATCTTTGTGTAATATTAAAATTAGTTTGATCTGAATCATTTAAGTGTAAGAAATATGCAAAAAAAAAAAAAAATCAGGAAGGGGGCAAATACTTTTTCACAGCACTGTATATCGGCTGTCTTCAACTTGCTTTATTCTTTAGAATTTTTACATCGTGTTAGAGATTTTTTTTTCCTGTTCAGCACTGAGGGCAAAGTCTGGGCACACAGCCAAGACAGCTGATTGGAGGAAAGGCACAGACTCTCACAGCTGTTCTGTGAATAGTTTAGCTGTCTATTTATAGCAACCTCCCCAACACAAATTTTGGTCTGGTTTTATCTCAGTTGATGGAGAACTTGTCAGAAGTTATCATGCTGATAACATAAAAACTGAGCAGGAGAAAGTCACTGGACTGGTGCTTTGGAGAGAGATTAGAAAACACTGCAGATATATGTGCCCATCAAATGCAATCTCATCGGAGGGTCACACAAAAACGTAATTTTGTAAATTTGCTACTATTTGTACATTACATTGCAACTCATCTGGGAAAAATTGGGATCAAGTCAGGTTTGCATAGATAAAAATTAGCACGGTGATCATTGCTGCGATTGTTAAAACTCTAATGCCGCGTACACACGATCGGAATTCCGTCGGAAAAAACTCTGACGGTTTTTCCGACGGAATTCCGCTCAAGCTGCGTTGCCTACACACGATCACACCAAATTCCGACCGCCAAGAACGCGGTGACGTCCACCACGTACGACGAGACCATAAAAGGAAAGTTCAGCACCATGTCCGGCACCCGTTGGGCTCCTTCTACTGATCTCATGTTTATCGCGTGTTAGTAGAAGTTTCGTTATAGACGATTTGTGCTTTTCAGACTTGTGCTTCAGATCGTTCCTGCTCTACAGTTTGTGCTTGTCGGTGCGTATTTGCTTATCAGTGCGTGTAGTCAGTTCGCATTTGTTTGTCTTTGCGGCCTATATATTTATATATAGTACGCTTTGATTTTCAGTGCTTATTGTCCGCTCGTTGCTTGATTTGCATTTCGTTCTTTCAGGCCTTGCTGTTTATCAGTGCTTTCTTTAGTCCGTTCTGACCAACCGACCGTTTAGAAGCGATGTTGCGTGTACGTACTGGTCGTAGAGTTCGTGCTGTGCGGGGGCTTGGTGTTGGGGTTCTTACTTTGACACAAGCCCAGTCCATGAACAGGGTGAGGAGGAGTTCATGGACCAAGAATTGGTTGCTCCAGCGTGACCAATTCTCGCACATGCCTCTGCTTCGTGAGATCCGTGAGAATAATCCTGATGATTTCAGGAATTATCTCAGGATGACGGACCCCATTTTTCACCGCCTGTTGGCTTTGCTGTCCCCTTATATTACCAGGCAGGATACCTGCATGCGGCAAGCCATCACTGCGGAGCAGAGGTTAGTTGCCACGTTGAGGTACTTGGCGACAGGGAGAAGCCTTCAGGACCTCAGGTTCTCGACAGGCATCTCCCCCCAGGCTCTGGGGATCATTATTCCAGAGACCTGTTCTGCCATCATCCAGGTCCTGCAGAAGGACTATATGAGGGTAAGTTTTATTCTTTAACATCACATTCTATGTATTTACTGTTTGCTAATGTATTGTATTTCTTTCCTCGTTCCCTAATTACCAGGATTTCAATATGCTGTAATATGCTGTAATATGCTGTGCCCCTTTGTCCTCATGCATGTTGGATTTTTGTATGTTCCTTTTTTGTCCTTCATGCATATTTGCCTTCAATAACCCCCCCCCCCCCCCCCCAGCATGCTATCTGGGGCCCATATATACCTATAGTCTAGTCACTTAACAATGTATTTTGTCAGCTCCATTGTAATGCTTTACCCTAAACACCCCCTAAAATTTGTACAAATGTTATAGTTGTCCTTAAATTCATTCAGAGTGCCTGAGGCTTTGTTTTGTGGTGCCCAAAATCTTTTGGAACCCCCCCCCCCCCAACTGCTCAGTCAGCTGATACCAATCCTCTATCTGCTGACTTTGCCAAACCCAATACACACTATACCTACCTCTTTAGTGGTCATATTTATGGATGAATTTTTCAAAGCATGTAGTGCAAGGGCCTGCCTCAATACTTTCAAATGCTACTGTTTTAATTTTTCTTCTCCTATTATTATTGTGATAGGTAATTGCAGAATCAAAAAATGTGCTTCCATTTTCCTTTTTTTTTTTAGGCCACTTCTTCTTACCTGTCCAGTGGGCTGCCAATAGTGTAATGAAGGAGGGGCTGGCCAAACTATCACACATTACTTTGTTACTCCATTACGTAGTGGAGAGGGTGGTTACCTGTCCAAAACATACCTCCCCCCTAAAATATTTCCAAGGGGCCATCAGAGGGGGGAGGTATCTGATAAGTGGACCTTATATTTTAGCCTTTAAATACTACAAGAAATGTTATACTGATGTTTGCCAACAATGTTTGTGTATAATCTGCTTGTAATGTTTATTTTTCAAATGTACTAATTATATTTTTCTTGTTTGACTCCACAGTTTCCTTCCACGCCACAGGAATGGGAGACTGTGGCCTCCCAGTTTGCCCAGCGGTGGGATTTTCCTAACTGCGGAGGGGCAATCGATGGGAAGCATGTCCACATCGTCCCACCACCCCATTCGGGGTCATACTATTTTAATTATAAGAGGTTCAATTCAATAGTATCGTGTTGATGGCGGTGGTGTCGACGACCTATGAGTTCATATATGTGGACGTGGGGAGGAATGGCCGGATGTCGGATGGAGGAGTCTTTTGCCGGACCGAGTTCTACCGACGTCTCGAGAGTGGTGGCTTGGGATTGCAACCCCCGGAGGAGAATGTCGAGGGACTCCCATTTGTGTTTGTCGCAGATGAGGCTTTTGGTTTGGCAAACCATCTGATGAGACCATTCCCCCAGAGGACCCTCACCCCGGAGAAGAGGGTATTTAATTACCGGCTGGCCAGAGCCAGAAGAGTCGTGGAGAATGCGTTTGGTATTCTGGCCAGCCGGTTCCGCCTGTTCCAAACAGCCATTAATATGGCGGAATACAAACTTAACACCATTGTGGTATGTTGCATCCTGCACAACTTTTTAAAAAGGAACAACCCCAATTATGTGGTTACACTTGGGCCTGACGCTGGACTGCAATCCCTGACGTCCCTGGAAGCGGCCCGTCCTGGCTTGCCCCCCCAAAGCGCACGTGAAGTGCGCGAAAATTATTCAGAATATTTTTCGGGGAGGGGGGCCATTGCTTTGCCAGCAGTTTTGTAATAAATTTTACCTTTATTTATCTTTAAAAATCTTGCTTTGAATTTCCTGCTTGTGTTTCTTTTTTGTGTCTCCTAGTGCACTTGTAGTGCCAAGTGGTTTGTACATTATTATCTAAACACCCATTGTCACTGTAAACACCAATTTCAACACAAAAAATGGTATTGATCATTGAAAGAAGAAGCCACACATTGTTGAGTAAAAAATTCTTTTTTTACTCCGTACACATTCACATGTGTTTTTTTTTTTTTTTTACAAAAATAACAAGTTTTGCATTTTCACCACAAAAAAATTGGGGTTACGTTACATAAACAGCCATGTTTCCAAACACAACATACACAACTCTGGAGCATTAACAAAGTTCAACATAGAAAAACTTTTTAAGGCAAGATCACACATTACATTGTCCAAAATGTGTGGATCTTGCCTTCATCAGATGGGGTGCAGTCACCCCTGTAAAAGCCTAATTTTGAAGATGCACACAAATTGTGAGGTAAACTGGGGATTTACATCCTGATCCCATGCCTAATGTCAACATGTGCTATCTCCCATCATGGGGATCAATGTATGTGTTTTGGGGGTGCAACCCCTTCCTTTCACTGACTTGAGTTTTGAGGAAGGGGTAGCAGGCACAAAACGCGTACATTGATATCCCCTGATGGCAGATAGCACATGTTGACATACTGTGTGCATCTTCAAAATTAGGCTTTTTAAAATGTTGTACAATTTAAAAATAAAAAAACAAAATGGTGGCAATTTTTGAGAAAATTATATTCTTCCAAGGACATCAATCATGTTTTTAAGTTTAACTTCAATATCCCTAGTTTTTTTGCGAATAATCTCTAAATCCTGACTACACCACATGATGTCCTGGATTAGCCTTTGGGCACTGTCACTGGTGAAATGATCTGACTGTTCTTCCACAACCTGTACTTCACCTAAAAATAAAAAAAAACACACACCATGTATTATAAATAGGCAGGCATACATGTCTTATTACCTGAATCTGGGGTGTCAGACACTCACCTGTTGTGGACTCAATCTCGACCACTTCTCCTTCCTCCACATCCTCATCTTGTGGTGACCTCTGTTCCCTTTCTTCAGGAGGTGGGCGGTCCCTGGGGACATATTTCCCGATTCTTTGTTCCCCTATGAGAATAAAACAAAAGGTATACTTAGCACACAGATATTTGAGCCAACAAATATGAATGATAAACTTTGCTTGGAAGTGGGGGACAATTGTCTGTTTGGGCAGAATTCCAAGCTGAAGACATGATTTATTCCCTAAATTCCTCAGGCTGGAATACTTACCTTTTTTGGATAATTTTCCCACCTGGAGACACCCCAAAGTATCCACTGGGGTACCTGTGTTTGAGACCCTAAAATGTTTGTTCTGTTGTCCCACACTAGTGCACCTGAGTCCAGATGTGTAAACAGCTGCAGAGTGTCTTCTACATACATTACACTGAATGAAGATTGATATTCCTTCTAGGTTCAAACACATCTAGACAACAATGTCCTAAAAAACTCTTTTGGATTAACTAAAAAAATGTAAACAACAAATGTATTTAATCATTTATCGGTGAAAACATCGTATTTTGGATAACGAACAAGGTTTCCAACGAACGATTACTGTGCGTATGACCATGAAAGTAGCCATTTTGGAGTGTACAAGACCTTATTAAGGAAAAACACATGGCGCAGCATGCAATATTAATAATAATAGGTACACACGACATATACTTACTTTTTCAAAGAACTTTCTTGATCTTCCTGTACTGATCCTGCTCCCTTAATTTGAGGTCCGACCATCGTTTCCTCAGTTGATCCTTGGATCATCGTACCCCAAAATTACTGTACAGACTCTTCACAACTTTATTCATGATCTTGGCCTTTCTCATGTTTGGGTTGGGGTATGGACCATAATTCCCGTCATAGTCGTTGCTCCTCAAGATGTCCACCATCTCCAACATCTCCACAAAAGCCATATTTGAGGCCTTAAATCTCCTCCTCGATCGTTACTGCTATTATGCACCTTCTGTGTCTCCGCCATGTTCCGCTCCCACTGCAACGAAAGAGACTGGGCGGCGAATATTCTAGAAAGAACGTCAGGGGCGGGCGACGCGGGCGGAGATTCACGCATGCGCAGTGTATATAAAGCTTCAAACACGTGTGTGTCGTAACTACGTTTACTTTGTGCAGAGGAAGGAGGAACGGATGCCACGAACAACGACGAACAACGACGAACAACGACGAACGTTAGAACAAAGGTAAGATTTAAATTTTGGAGTGATGTGTGGCCTATACTGAATCTAGATTGAGGCCAATATTGTGTTAAAAGATTATCATGAGATGTTTATTTTTGTATTTTGTTTGGTCTTGCAGACATAATGCTGCCATTTAAGGACCCAGAATTCCTTGGTGAATTCATTGACAAATATCGGGAGATGAAAGATCTCTGGGAGGTAAAAAACCCCTTGTATCATAATAAACCAGCTAGGAGTAGGGATGAGCCGAACACCCCCGGGTTCGGTTCGCACCAGAACCTTCGAACGGACCGAAAGTTTGCGCGAATTTTCGAACCCTATTCGTTATAATGGACGCGAACGTTCGAAATCAAAATTGCTAATTACAACGGCCAATATGCATGTTAATGTCATAAAACAGGTTTGGGGACCCGGGTCCTGCCCCAGGGGACATATATCAATGCAAAAAGAACTTTTTAAAAACTAACGTTTTTTCGGGAGCAGTCATTTTAATGATGCATAAAGTGAAAAAAAAAAGTGAAATTTTTCCTTTAAATATGGTACCTGGGGGGTGTCTAAAGTATGCCTGTGAAGTGGCATGTGTTTTCCCGTGTTTAGAACTGTCCTTGCACAAAATGACATTTGTAAAGGAAAAAAAGAAGCCATTTAAAACCACTTGCGGCTTTAATGTCATGTCTTGTCCTGGCCGCCATATGGCTGAAAATCCTTGAGAAAAATGGCATGGCTACCCCATCACCCCCGCTTGGTGTTGGGGTTCTTACTTTGACACAAGCCCAGTCCATGAACAGGGTGAGGAGGAGTTCATGGACCAAGAATTGGTTGCTCCAGCGTGACCAATTCTCGCACATGCCTCTGCTTCGTGAGATCCGTGAGAATAATCCTGATGATTTCAGGAATTATCTCAGGATGACGGACCCCATTTTTCACCGCCGTTTGGCTTTGCTGTCCCCTTATATTACCAGGCAGGATACCTGCATGCGGCAAGCCATCACTGCGGAGCAGAGGTTAGTTGCCACGTTGAGGTACTTGGCGACAGGGAGAAGCCTTCAGGACCTCAGGTTCTCGACAGGCATCTCCCCCCAGGCTCTGGGGATCATTATTCCAGAGACCTGTTCTGCCATCATCCAGGTCCTGCAGAAGGACTATATGAGGGTAAGTTGTATTCTTTAACATCACATTCTATGTATTTACTGTTTGCTAATGTATTGTA
Organism: Lithobates sylvaticus; assembly: GCA_028564925.1. Taxonomy (NCBI): domain Eukaryota; kingdom Metazoa; phylum Chordata; class Amphibia; order Anura; family Ranidae; genus Lithobates; species Lithobates sylvaticus. The sequence goes on from CM053029.1 coordinate 101,220,750, forward strand.
TTTCTTTCCTCGTTCCCTAATTACCAGGATTTCAATATGCTGTAATATGCTGTAATATGCTGTGCCCCTTTGTCCTCATGCATGTTGGATTTTTGTATGTTCCTTTTTTGTCCTTCATGCATATTTGCCTTCACTAACCGGGCCCCCCCCCCCCCCCCCCCCCAGCATGCTATCTGGGGCCCATATATACCTATAGTCTAGTCACTTAACAATGTATTTTGTCAGCTCCATTGTAATGCTTTACCCTAAACACCCCCTAAAATTTGTACAAATGTTATGGTTGTCCTTAAATTCATTCAGAGTGCCTGAGGCTTTGTTTTGTGGTGCCCAAAAACCCCCTCCCCCAACTGCTCAGTCAGCTGATACCAATCCTCTATCGGCTGACTTTGCCAATCCCAATACACACTATACCTACGTCTTTAGTGGTCATATTTATGGATGAATTTTTCAAAGCATGTAGTGCAAGGGCCTGCCTCAATACTTTCAAATGCTACTGTTTTAATTTTTCTTCTCCTATTATTATTGTGATAGGTAATTGCAGAATCAAAAAATGTGCTTCCATTTTCCTTTTTTTTTAGGCCACTTCTTCTTACCTGTCCAGTGGGCTGCCAATAGTGTAATGAAGGAGGGGCTGGCCAAACTATCACACATTACTTTGTTACTCCATTACGTAGTGGAGAGGGTGGTTACCTATCCAAAACATACCCCCCCCTAAAATATTTCCAAGGGGCCATCAGAGGGGGGAGGTATCTGATAAGTGGACCTTATATTTTAGCCTTTAAATACTACAAGAAATGTTATACTGATGTTTGCCAACAATGTTTGTGTAGAATCTGCTTGTAATGTTTATTCTCAAATGTACTAATTATATTTTTCTTGTTTGACTCCACAGTTTCCTTCCACGCCACAGGAATGGCAGACTGTGGCCTCCCAGTTTGCCCAGCGGTGGGATTTTCCTAACTGCGGAGGGGCAATCAATGGGAAGCATGTCCACATCGTCCCACCACCCCATTCGTGGTCATACTATTTTAATTATAAGAGGTTCAATTCAATAGTATCGTGTTGATGGCGGTGGTGTCGACGACCTATGAGTTCATATATGTGGACGTGGGGAGGAATGGCCGGATGTCGGATGGAGGAGTCTTTTGCCGGACCGAGTTCTACCGACGTCTCGAGAGTGGTGGCTTGGGATTGCAACCCCCGGAGGAGAATGTCGAGGGACTCCCATTTGTGTTTGTCGCAGATGAGGCTTTTGGTTTGGCAAACCATCTGATGAGACCATTCCCCCAGAGGACCCTCACCCCAGAGAAGAGGGTATTTAATTACCGGCTGGCCAGAGCCAGAAGAGTCGTGGAGAATGCGTTTGGTATTCTGGCCAGCCGGTTCCGCCTGTTCCAAACGGCTATTAATATGGCGGAATACAAACTTAACACCATTGTGGTATCATGTTGCATCCTGCACAACTTTTTAAAAAGGAACAACCCCAATTATGTGGTTACACTTGGGCCTGACGCTGGACTGCAATCCCTGACGTCCCTGGAAGCGGCCCGTCCTGGCTTGCCCCCCCAAAGCGCACGTGAAGTGCGTGAAAATTATTCAGAATATTTTTCGGGGAGGGGGGCCATTGCTTTGCCAGCAGTTTTGTAATAAATTTTACCTTTATTTATCTTTAAAAATCTTGCTTTGAATTTCCTGCTTGTGTTTCTTTTTTGTGTCTCCTAGTGCACTTGTAGTGCCAAGTGGTTTGTACATTATTATCTAAACACCCATTGTCACTGTAAACACCAATTTCAACACAAAAAATGGTATTAATCATTGAAAGAAGAAGCCACACATTGTTGAGTAAAAAATTATTTTTTTACTCCGTACACATTCACATGTGTTTTTTTATTTATTTTTTACAAAAATAACAAGTTTTGCATTTTCAACACAAAAAAATTGGGGTTACGTTACATAAACAGCCATGTTTCCAAACACAACATACACAACTCTGGAGCATAACAAAGTTCAACGTAGAAAAACTTTTTAAGGCAAGATCACACATTACATTGTCCAAAATGTGTGGATCTTGCCTTCATCAGATGGGGTGCAGTCACCCCTGTAAAAGCCTAATTTTGAAGATGCACACAAATTGTGAGGTAAACTGGGGATTTACATCCTGATCCCATGCCTATTGTCAACATGTGCTATCTCCCATCATGGGTGATCAATGTATGTGTTTTGGGGGTGCAACCCCTTCCTTTCACTGACTTGAGTTTTGAGGAAGGGGTAGCAGGCACAAAACGCGTACATTGATATCCCCTGATGGCAGATAGCACATGTTGACATCTTCAAAATTAGGCTTTTTAAAATGTTGTACAATTTAAAAATAAAAAAACAAAATGGTGGCAATTTTTGAGAAAATTATATTCTTCCAAGGACATCAATCATGTTTTTAAGTTTAACTTCAATATCCCTAGTTTTTTTGCGAATAATGTCTAAATCCTGACTACACCACATGATGTCCTGGATTAGCCTTTGGGCACTGTCACTGGTGAAATGATCTGACTGTTCTTCCACAACCTGTACTTCACCTAAAAATAAAAAAAACACACCATGTATTATAAATAGGCAGGCATACATGTCTTATTACCTGAATCTGGGGTGTCAGACACTCACCTGTTGTGGACTCAATCTCGACCACTTCTCCTTCCTCCACATCCTCATCTTGTGGTGACCTCTGTTCCCTTTCTTCAGGAGGTGGGCGGTCCCTGGGGACATATTTCCAGATTCTTTGTTCCCCTATGAGAATAAAACAAAAGGTATACTTAGCACACAGATATTTGAGCCAACAAATATGAATGATAAACATTGCTTGGAAGTGGGGGACAATTGTCTGTTTGGGCAGAATTTCAAGCTGAAGACATGATTTATTCCCTTAATTCCTCAGGCTGGAATACTTACCTTTTTTGGATAATTTTCCCACCTGGAGACACCCCAAGTATCCACTGGGGTACCTGTGTTTGAGACCCTAAAATGTTTGTTCTGTTGTCCCACACTAGTGCACCTGAGTCCAGATGTGTAAACAGCTGCAGAGTGTCTTCTACATACATTACACTGAATGAAGATTGATATTCCTTCTAGGTTCAAACACATCTAGACAACAATGTCCTAAAAACTCTTTTGGATTAACTAAAAAAATTTAAACAACAAATGTATTTAATCATTTATCGGTGAAAACATCGTATTTTGGATAACGAACAAGGTTTCCAACGAACGATTACTGTGCGTATGACCATGAAAGTAGCCATTTTGGAGTGTACAAGACCTTATTAAGGAAAAACACATGGCGCAGCATGCAATATTAATAATAATAGGTACACACGACATATACTTACTTTTTCAAAGAACTTTATTGATCTTCCTGTACTGATCCTGCTCCCTTAATTTGAGGTCCGACCATCGTTTCCTCAGTTGATCCTTGGATCATCGTACCCCAAAATTACTGTATAGACTCTTCACAACTTTATTCATGATCTTGGCCTTTCTCATATTTGGGTTGGGGTATGGACCATAATTCCCGTCATAGTCGTTGCTCCTCAAGATGTCCACCATCTCCAACATCTCCACAAAAGCCATATTTGAGGCCTTAAATCTCCTCCTCGATCGTTACTGCTATTATGCACCTGCTGTGTCTCCGCCATGTTCCGCTCCCACTGCAACGAAAGAGACTGGGCGGCGAATATTCTAGAAAGAACGTCAGGGGCGGGCGACGCGGGCGGAGATTCACGCATGCGCAGTGTATATAAAGCTTCAAACACGTGTGTGTCGTAACTACGTTTACTTTGTGCAGAGGAAGGAGGAACGGACGCCACGAACAACGACGAACAACGACGAACGTTAGAACAAAGGTAAGATTTTAATTTTGGAGTGATGTGCGGCCTATACTGAATCTAGATTGAGGCCAATATTGTGTTAAAAGATTATCCTGAGATGTTTATTTTTGTATTTTGTTTGGTCTTGCAGACATAATGCTGCCATTTAAGGACCCAGAATTCCTTGGTGAATTCATTGACAAATATCGGGAGATGAAAAATCTCTGGGAGGTGAAAAACCCCTTGTATCATAATAAACCAGCTAGGAGTAGGGATGAGCCGAACACCCCCGGGTTCGGTTCGCACCAGAACCTTCGAACGGACCGAAAGTTCGCGCGAATTTTCGAACCCTATTCGTTATAATAAACGCGAACGTTCGAAATCAAAATTGCTAATTTCAACGGCCAATATGCATGTTAATGTCATAAAACAGGTTTGGGGACCCGGGTCATGCCCCAGGGGACATATATCAATGCAAAAAGAACTTTTAAAAAACTAACGTTTTTTCGGGAGCAGTCATTTTAATGATGCATAAAGTGAAAAAAAAAAAAAGTGAAATTTTCCTTTAAATATGGTACCTGGGGGTGTGTCTAAAGTATGCCTGTGAAGTGGCATGTGTTTCCCGTGTTTAGAACTGTCCTGGCACAAAATGACATTTGTAAAGGAAAAAAAGAAGCCATTTAAAACCACTTGCGGCTTTAATGTCATGTCTTGTCCTGGCCGCCATATGGCTGAAAATCCTTGAGAAAAATGGCATGGCTACCCCATCACCCCCCCCCCCCCACCCCAGCCCCTTTGGGTCTTGTATGGATATTAAGGGGGACCCCGCACCCAAAATAAAACCCTATACCTACAACCCTATGTACTCTGAACAGCACTATATAGGTGGTGCAAACAAGACACGGACTGTAGGTTTGTTCTTAAGTAGAATCTGAACAGGTACATTATGAAGTGTAGCTCCATCCCAAAAAAATCAATTTTTAAGCTTTTTGGAGAACATAGGGAGGGGTTATCACCCCTGTAACATTTGCTGTCTTTGCACATCTGTTCAGAACATGTCACCTCACTTTCCGTCCCAATGACAAATGTTTTTGGAAAAGTGGGGTTTTAATTGAAACAAGGATTGGTGATAAAGCATCAGTAGAGAGGAGATACCTTTTTCCCAAATTAAATATAACAGGATAGAATTTCCCTTCCTAGGGGTAGATTTCCTCTCACTTCCTGTTTTCTCTTTCCGTTTGCAAGTATGAGTCGTTTGTAAGTTGGATGTTTGAAAGTAGGGGCCTGCCGTATATACTCTGCAGAAATTTGCCCTATTAGATGTTGGTGTAGCCACAAGACTGGTGGGCACAGGAATGGGCCCTGCTGTGAGTTATTAGATCAAGATTTGTCATTGCATGCACCTGTTGAACAGGGCAGAAAAATTGGGCCTTTGGTGGTGGTGGTGGTGGTGGTGGACGGTGTTGCAACAAGACTGTAAGCCCTCACAGTTACTCTTGGTGGGTGCAGGAATGGGCCCTGCTGTGAGTTATTAGATCAAGATTTGGAATTGCATGCACCTGTTGAACAGGGCAGAAAAATTGGGCCTTTGGTGGTGGTGGTGGTGGACGGTGTTGCCACAAGACTGTAAGCCGTCACAGTTACTCTTGGTGGGTGCAGGAATGGGCCCTGCTGTGAGTTATTAGATCAAGATTTGTCATTGCATGCACCTGTTGAACAGGGCAGAAAAATTGGGCCTTTGGCGGTGGTGGTGGTGGACGGTGTTGCCACAAGACTGTAAGCCCTCACAGTTACTCTTGGTGGGTGCAGGAATGGGCCCTGCTGTGAGTTATTAGATCAAGATTTGGAATTGCATGCACCTGTTGAACAGGGCAGAAAAATTGGGCCTTTGGTGGTGGTGATAGTGAACGCTGGATGCTGGACGCTGGATGCAGGACAGGCCAGTAGCTCAATTGCATACTGTGCAAGCTCTGGCCAGTGATCCATCCTCAGGACCCAGTAAGCCAGAGGATTTTCGGTGGGAAAGGTGTCCAAGTCTGACCTTGCCCCTAGGTATTCCTGCACCATGTATATCAGACGCTGGCGATGGTTGCTGGAACCGATCATACCTTGGGGCTGCGGACTAAAAAATTGTCTGAACGCATCGGTCAGACATCCACCTTCCCCACCGCTCCTTCTGCTACTGACCGAAGCCTCAGCAACTCGTCGTCCAGGACCAGGAGTTTGTAACCTCCCAGTTTCTGGGAACGCGTTGCACAGACCTTTCTGCAAGGCCTCCCTGAGATGTCTCATCCTCTGCTCCCTCTGCAACGGCAAGATAAGGTCCGCAACCTTACCCTTGTACCGTGGATCAAGGAGAGTGGCCAGCCAGTAATGGTCCCTCTCCTTGATCCGAAGAACACAAGGATCCTTCCGCAGGCTTTGCAGGATCAGGGAGGCCATGCAGCGTAGGTTAGCTGAGGCATTCGGTCCGGAGTCTTCTGGGTCACTGAGGATGACATGATCGCCAGCCACCTCCTCCCAGCCACGTACAAGTCCACTGGTTTGTTGGGACTGTACATCATCCCTAAAAGACTGCTGCTGCTGATGCTGAGTGCCAGGCTCCACCTCCATGCTCACACAATCCTCCTCCTCCTCCTCCTCCTCCTCCTCCTCATCCTCTTCCTGTGTGATGGGTGGGACAGAAGGAACACTGTCTGGATAAAGGGGGCCTTGAGAGGCAAGGAAGTCCTCCTCTTCCTGCCTCTGTTCTGCCTCAAGTGCCCTGTCCATTATCCCACGCAGCGTATGCTCCAACAGGTGGACAAGAGGTACAGTGTCACTGATGCATGCACTGTCACTGCTCACCATCCTCGTGGCCTCCTCAAATGGTGAGAGGACAGTGCATGCATCCCTGATCATGCTCCACTGGCGTGGGGAAAAAAAGCCAAGCTCCCCTGACCCTGTCCTGGTGCCGTAGTCGCAAAGGTACTCATTGATGGCCCTCTGCTGCGTGTGCAGTCGCTGCAGCATGGCCAACGTTGAGTTCCACCTGGTGGGCATGTCACATATTAGGCGGTTCTTGGGCAGGTTCAGCTCCTTTTGCAGCTCAGTCAGCCAAGCACTGGCATTATAAGATCGGCGGAAATGCACACAGACTTTCCTGGCCTGCCTCAGGACATCCTGTAAGCCTGGGAACCTGCCCAAGAACCGCTGCACCACCAGGTTGAGGACATGAGCCATACAGGGCACATGGGTGAGCTGCCCCTGTCGCAGGGCGGAGAGGAGGTTGGTGCCATTGTCAGAAACGACCATTCCTGGCTTAAGCTGGCGTGGCGTCAACCACCTCTCGGCCTGCCCCTGCAGAGCTGCCAGAACCTCTGGCCCAGTGTGGCTCCTGTCCCCCAAACACACCAGCGCAAGCACGGCATGGCATCTTTTTGCCTGCGTACTCGCGAAGCCCCTTGTACGCCTACGGAGCACCGCTGGTTCCGAGGACAGAGCACTGGAGGAAGAAGAAGAGGAGGGGGTGGAGGAGAGAGGTGTGTCACAACCAGTAGTAGCATTTTGGAGGCGTGGTGGCGGAACAACCTCCAACACTACTGCACCTTGTCCTGCATCCCTCCCAGCTGCCAATAGAGTGACCCAATGGGCCGTGAAAGAAAGATAACGTCCCTGTCCATGCCTGCTGGACCATGAGTCAGCGGTAATATGCACCTTACCGCTGACCGCCCTGTCCAGCGAGGCATGGACATTGCCTTCCACATGCCGGTAGAGAGACGGAATCGCCTTCCGTGAGAAAAAGTGGTGTTTGGGAACCTGCCACTGAGGAACCGCACATTGAACAAACTCACGGAAGGGGGCCGAGTCTACCAACTGAAAAGGCAGCAGTTGAAGTGCTAGCAATTTAGCCAAGCTAGCATTCAACCGCTGGGCATGTGGATGGCTGGGAGTATACTTCTTTCGACGGTCCAGCAGCTGGGGCAGGGAAATTTGCCTGCTACAATCGGACGTCGGTGTACTGCAAGTACTTGGTTGTGACACACCTAATTCTACACCTTCAGTCCTCTCAGAGCAGCTTTCAGAGAGGACTGAAGATATAGTGGGGATGGAGATCCCAGCTGATGAGGAGCAAGGAGAGGTCCGCTTTGTTCTTTGGTGTGGGTCTTTTATGTGTGCTTGCCAACAAGCTGCATGGCAGGTCGACATATGTCTGCTCATGCTTGTGGTGCCCAAGCGGCTGATGTTTTGGCCACGCGAGATACGCTTGAGACAAATATTGCAAATAGCAGTGGTGCGATCTGATGCACTCGTCTCAAAAAAGGCCCACACCAAAGAACTTTTCTGATAACGTGCAGAGGCAGCGCCCTGCACAGGCGGAGCTCTGCGGTGTGGTACAGTTGCTGTGCTGGCCTCTAGCTGGCCACCAGGGGGCATCCTGCCTCATTGGACATGTGACGCTGCATCCTCCTCCTCCTCCTCCTCCTCCTCTCAGGCACCCACGTGGAGTCAGTGACCTCATCATCCCCTCCCTCTTCACCTCTAGAGCAAACCTGGCAGTAAGCTGCAGCTGGTGGAACAGTACTGCCAGATTGCTGTCCTTCAGCATCCCCTCTCTCTGTGCGCACACTACTGACTTCCTCAAGCTGGGTATCATCATCCGAGCCTTCGAATCGTTGGGCATCCTCCTGGAGCATGTACCCAACACTGTGCTCAAAGAGTTTGGGGGACTCCTCAGGAGGACATGGTGGGTCTAGGGAAGGGGTGGCTGATGATGCCATTGAGTACGCGTTGGCAGCTGCTCTGCCAGTACCCTGAGCCTGGGTGAGAGAGGATGAGGAGGATGAGGAGGGCTTGGTCATCCATTCTACCAAGCCTTCGGCATGATGTGGCTCCACATGTCCAGCTGCCGAAAACAAAGACAAGCGTGTCCCATGGCCACGTGCTGATGACGATGCACGACCACGTCCACGGCTAGCACTGTTGTCTCTAGAAACAGAGCCTGCCTGCCCTGTGTTCTTGCCTCGGCACGCTCTGCCTCTCCTTGGCAGTTTTTCAGCCATTGTAGTCGGTAGTGTATATAGTATAAAAATGGAAGAAAATATAGGAGCTCTGTGTGCTGCCACTAACACACTAGAAGTCCTATGGGTGCTTCTGGGAAGAAAATATAGGAGCTCTGTGTGATGCCACTAACACACTAGAAGTCCTAGGGGGGTTCTGGGAAGAAAATATAGGAGCTCTGTGTGATGCCACTAACACACTAGAAGTCCTATGGGTGCTTCTGGGAAGAAAATATAGGAGCTCTGTGTGATGCCACTAACACACTAGAAGTCCTATGGGTGCTGCTGAAGAGAAGAAAATATAGGAGCTCTGTGTGATGCCACTAACACACTAGAAGTCCTATGGGTGCTGCTGAGAAGAAAATATAGGAGCTCTGTGTGATGCCACTAACACACTAGAAGTCCTATGGGTGCTTCTGGGAAGAAAATATAGGAGCTCTGTGTGATGCCACTAACACACTAGAAGTCCTATGGTTGCTTCTGGGAAGAAAATATAGGAGCTCTGTGTGATGCCACTAACACACTAGAAGTCCTATGGGTGCTTCTGGGAAGAAAATATGGGAGCTCTGTGTGATGCCACTAACACAATAGAAGTCCTATGGGTGCTGCTGAGAAGAAAATATAGGAGCTCTGTGTGATGCCACTAACACACTAGAAGTCCTATGGGTGCTGCTGGGAAGAAAATATAGGAGCTCTGTGTGATGCCACTAACACACTCGAAGTCCTATGGGTGCTTCTGGGAAGAAAATATAGGAGCTCTGTGTGATGCCACTAACACACTAGAAGCCCTATGGGTGCTCCTGGGAAGAAAATATAGGAGCTCTGTGTGATGCCACTAACACACTAGAAGTCCTATGGGTGCTTCTGGGAAGAAAATATAGGAGCTATGTGTGATGCCACTAACACACTAGAAGTCCTATGGGTGCTTCTGGGAAGAAAATATAGGAGCTCTGTGTGATGCCACTAACACACTAGAAGTCCTATGGGTGCTGCTGAGAAGAAAATATAGGAGCTCTGTGTGATGCCACTAACACACTAGAAGCCCTATGGGTGCTTCTGGGAAGAAAATATAGGAGCTCTGTGTGATGCCACTAACACAATAGAAGTCCTATGGGTGCTTCTGGGAAGAAAATATAGGAGCTCTGTGTGATGCCACTAACACACTAGAAGTCCTATGGGTGCTGCTGAGAAGAAAATATAGGAGCTCTGTGTGATGCCACTAACACACTAGACGTCCTATGGGTTCTGCTGAGAAGAAAATATAGGAGCTCTGTGTGATGCCACTAACACACTCGAAGTCCTATGGGTGCTTCTGGGAGAAAATATAGGAGCTCTGTGTGATGCCACTAACACACTAGAAGTCCTATGGGTGCTTCTGGGAAGAAAATATGGGAGCTCTGTGTGATGCCACTAACACACTAGAAGTCCTATGGGTGCTTCTGGGAAGAAAATATGGGAGCTCTGTGTGATGCCACTAACACACTAGAAGTCCTATGGGTGCTGCTGAGAAGAAAATATAGGAGCTCTGTGTGATGCCACTAACACACTAGAAGTCCTATGGGTGCTTCTGGGAAGAAAATATGGGAGCTCTGTGTGATGCCACTAACACATTAGAAGTCTTATGGGTGCTTCTGGGAAGAAAATATAGGAGCTCTGTGTGATGCCACTAACACACTAGAAGTCCTATGGGTGCTTCTGGGAAGAAAATATAAGAGCTCTGTGTGATGCCACTAACACACTAGAAGTCCTATGGGTGCTTCTGGGAAGAAAATATAGGAGCTCTGTGTGATGCCACTAACACACTAGAAGTCCTATGGGTGCTTCTGGGAAGAAAATATGGGAGCTCTGTGTGATGCCACTAACACACTAGAAGTCCTATGGGTGCTTCTGGGAAGAAAATATGGGAGCTCTGTGTGATGCCACTAACACACTAGAAGTCCTATGGGTGCTGCTGAGAAGAAAATATAGGAGCTCTGTGTGATGCCACTAACACACTAGAAGTCCTATGGGTGCTTCTGGGAAGAAAATATGGGAGCTCTGTGTGATGCCACTAACACACTAGAAGTCCTATGGGTGCTTCTGGGAAGAAAATATGGGAGCTCTGTGTGATGCCACTAACAAACTAGAAGTCCTATGGGTGCTTCTGGGAAGAAAATATAGGAGCTCTGTGTGATGCCACTAACACACTAGAAGTCCTATGGGTGCTTCTGGGAAGAAAATATAAGAGCTCTGTGTGATGCCACTAACACACTAGAAGTCCTATGGGTGCTTCTGGGAAGAAAATATGGGAGCTCTGTGTGATGCCACTAACACACTAGAAGTCCTATGGGTGCTTCTGGGAAGAAAATATGGGAGCTCTGTGTGATGCCACTAACACACTAGAAGTCCTATGGGTGCTTCTGGGAAGAAAATATGGGAGCTCTGTGTGATGCCACTAACACACTAGAAGTCCTATGGGTGCTTCTGGGAAGAAAATATGGGAGCTCTGTGTGATGCCACTAACACACTAGAAGTCCTATGGGTGCTTCTGGGAAGAAAATATGGGAGCTCTGTGTGATGCCACTAACACACTAGAAGTCCTATGGGTGCTGCTGAGAAGAAAATATAGGAGCTCTGTTTGCTGCCACTAACACACTAGAAGTCCTATGGGTGCCTTTGGGGTGCAATGCTGTGCTAACAGCACTGCGGTTGGTACTACTGCAATACTGTACTAACAGTAAGCACGCACCAGACTAATCCCCAGCAGCAGCTAAAAACACAATCAGCAGCAATGAACGATCAATGACTTAGGTAGCAATGGTTTAGCAAAGAACTAGCCAATGGTTTAGCAAAGAAGAGCAAATCTTTCTGGAGCAATGAATCAAGCAAAGACAGAATCAGCAGACTGATCTCTCCTAAAGCCGGAACTCATGTGACCGGGCCGACGGCGTGGCGGCCTTTTAAATGGTGGGGCGTGTACTAAAGCCCCTGAGCTTTAATTGGCTACAGGCGTCCTGCCTGTAGCCAATTATTGCTCTCCGAGTTTCCGGCGCTGTGATTGGCCAAGCATGCGGGGTCACAGTGCATGCTTGGCCAATCATCAGCCAGCAATGCACTGCGCCGGCCGCGCCGGCCGCAATGCATTGCGGGGCCGCTCGCATCACACGAATGTGATGCGAACGGCCCAAATAGTTCTGGGCTCGCCGAGCGAGCGAACGCCCGGTGCTCGATGCGAACGTGGGTTCGCATCGAGCACCGGGCCCATCCCTAGCTAGGAGGGCAACGCTGGAGAAATTGCTTGAATTTGTAAAGACCCGGGTCCCCGATGCAGACATCAAGTTTGTTAAAAGGAAAAATTGGTAGCTTGAGAAGCACCTATAAGAAGGAGTACCAGAAGGTCCAGAAGTCCCTGAGGTCCGGAGCAGCAGCAGATAAGGTGTATGTACCCAGACTGTGGTACTACAGCAGGATGCGGTTTATAGATGACCAGATTGAGGGCAGGGAATCCCTTTCCACTCTTCCGGCACCCCTTCCCCCCAGCCTTCCAACCAGCCTTCCATCCAGCCTTCCCTCAACCCAAGCTGAGGCATCTGTGGAGCAACCTTGGCCTTCCATACAGGAAGAGATTGAGGAGCCCAGATGGAGTCAGGTATAGGTTTTTTTATACATAATTTTTCTGTGGAAAAAAAAAGATTGTTAGTAAGTAGATGTTATTATTGCTAATAAATGAATGAAGTAACAAAAAGTGTTTAACATATTAATAGACAGAAGTGGCCAAAAAAGATTAGGACAAGAGGGAAAAATGCTGGGCTCACAATGATAGTCTTTTCTATTTATTAACATTAAATTTGCAACAGTCATGAGCTGAAAATTGTGTGTGTTTGATGAACAAAAAACAAAAACTATGTCCCTTTTTCATACACAGGATGACCTCAGCCAAGACGAGGCTCTGGCTAGTGGCACACAGGAGGAGGCAGGGGGAAGTGTCACCCAGGAGGTGGCAGGGCCCAGTAACACCCAATCCCAGGTGCCTCTCCTCATCCTTCCCTACAAAAGACTGAGGAAGGGCACGAAAGCAGAGGAGGCAGCACTGGCCCTCATCAAGGAGGCTAATGAGGCCCTCAGATCCCCCCTCGATGCTACAGAGGCCTATGGCATCTACATAGCCTCAAATTTACAACAAATGGAGGAGGGCCAATGGCGGAAATGTGAAAAAATAATTTTTTATACTATTCACAAGGGGTTGAGTGGGGAAATGTGTGAAAACGAACACCTGTGTTCTCTCCCCCATCCTCATCCTCCACCTGCCACAATGCCACCTCCAGAGCCACAGCCTCCAGGGAAGGCTGCAGGGAAGGCTGCACGGAAGACCAGGAAGTGATCCCCTGCCTTCAGTCTGGTCTCAAAGAACCCACAGCGTGTTGTAGTACCACAGCCTGGGTACATATACCATCTGCTGCTGCTCCTGTTCTCTGGGATTCCTGGACCACATTGACCTCCTTTCTATATGGACTTCTCAAGCTACCAATTTTTTTGATGTCAGCCTTGGGGACCAAAGGCTGCACAAATTCAAGCAATTTCTCCTGCGTTGCCTTTATCTTTATTTTGTTATTCTGATGTTAAATACATTTTGTTTTTGGTTTCCGAAAATACTTGCCTATGTGTTTTTCTACAAATAGCAAATCAATTTATTTTGGGTGAGTAGGGCAGGTACATTTCAAAAATACAATGTCAAAATTAACAAGGGACACCAACAACAAACAGGTTTACAAATAATACATAATAATGGTGTTGTGGCAACGTAACATAAAAAAGTCCGTCGGAAATTCCGACAGGAAAAGACCATTGGGGATACACACGGTCGGAAAATCCGATGAAAAGCTCCCATCGGACTGTTTCCATTGGAAATTCCGACCGTGTGTACGCCACATAAATGTCATTGCACTCAAGTAAAAAAGTGTTTGATGCTCCTGGTAGAAGTAAAAGTGAATGCCATTAAGAGTACCTAGCGTGTTTGACTTGGGGATTAATAAAAAAAAGATAATGTATGCAATTTTATTAAATTCCTTTTTTTTTCTTTATGTGGATTCTGTATTAGGTTACTTGAGACCTGATCCATCCCCTCATGCAGATCTGCAGCAACAAATTTCCTTTCAGCACCTTTCACATCAGAACACAGAGCGGAAAATCTGCATGCCGTGTGCGTTTCCCGCACCATGTGCAAAACACACTGCAGTTGTGATCTCAGTAATAAGCTAATGGCACCCCAAACGCAGGTCGCAAATGCAGTCCATTTGCCTGCACTGGATCACATGGTACAGAAGTACCATGCAATCTGGTTGCAGTGAGCTTTCAAAAGTTGTGCATGCACTACTTTTGGAGTGGTGATCAGTACCAACCACTCATTCATAACTGAAGTATAGTATGCATTATTTACTATGCTTCAGTTTATGAATAAACAGGAGCCTGCTCATTCATTCTGCGTGTAGGCAGATGCAGTCTACTTTCTCCATTGCAGGGGGAGATGAAGTCAAGACAAACATGGTTCACTGGGGAAGATATCTGGTTGGATGCTGCCCCATGTGACTCTAGCAGCCATCTTGGGTAAGGCAGAGCCTTTTTAAGGCTTGATGCACATTCCATGTGTAAATAGTGTAGGGACAAGTCACCCATCTGACATGGACAGTGATTAGCGGCAGGGAGAGGGTCCAGACAAGTAGGAAAAGGATAGGGACATGTCATCCTTCTGGAGACTTCCCCAATTGGGCTCGGACCAGCCAGGCCGCATTCCACACCGCAAAACAGACGCTGTTGGCTCATCTGAGACCTGCTCTGCTACACATCACTGTTACATGCTGTGAATGTTCACAGTCAGGTGCCTTCCCATTAGGTTTGTTGTGAATTACTGGATTCTGCATTAATACAAGTTCTGTCCTCTGCAACCGAACTCTGTATGTTTACTGCCGGCGCATCATGCTGCACCTTCCCACATGCAGTGTACAAAGGAAAGTTTCTGGTGCAGCTCATCAATCTGGGGACAACCCTGGTTTCACTTCCCAACCGTGCCACCCTAGCAGACCTGTACGTGTTGCCCCTTCACTGCATCTCTGAGGCTCAACCTGGAGTAGAGGCCGTTTATACTCTACTAGAAGCAGCCATGTCCTCATTGGATGAGTTACAATACAAGTTGCTGCTGGAACAACTGTACATTCCCCTTTGGGACTATACACTACTATCCACTACTACTGCAGCAGAGATTGCTTCACCAACTACTTGAATAGAAAAAGAGAGGGGAATGGGAGGACTTTAAAGGCAACTATAGAGTATTTTAAAGTGTACTAAGATAGTATATTAAGGTAATAAAAAATATTTTTATTAAAGATTAAACATGGTTAAAAAAAAAAAAGAGAAAATGAAACATTGATTATGTCATGAAGATCCTGCCAGAAACCTAAACCCGGGCCGTCCCGGCCCTCAGATTCCATTGCGCATGCGCATGCGTGCCCGGGCGCGTGCACGTGTGCAGCCGTGCACAGGGAGACGGGCGCGCGCTCTAGTTAGCGCCAGCCAGCCTATTTAAACTTGACCTGAGCAGATGCCCTTTGCTGTCTGCTCTACAGCGTTGTGGTGTGTGTTATCTGATCCTGATTTATCTGTCCTATTGACCCGGCTTACCTGTGACTACCCAGCTATCTGCCTGTACCCGACCCCGGCTTGTTGTGACCCTCCTTCTGTCTCATCCATTGTACCTCAACACCAGTTTGATTCCTGACCTGATGAACTCTGATTATCTGCATGGTCCCTGTCCAGTCTGCAGTCTGATCCCTGTAACGAACCTGACCACCTGCATTGCTCCAGCCCATTCAGTGGTTCTGTTTCCTGTTCCCAGTCTGATCATCTGCACAGATCCTACCTACTCTGCTGACCAGTCTGCTAAGCTATTTGTCCAGATCCAGCCAGCTCTGCTATCCGGTTTACCTGTGAGCCTGCTTACCTGTTCAGTTCCAGTCTACTCTGCTGATCAGTCTGCTAAGCTGTTTGTCCAGATCCAGCCAGCTCTGCTATCCGGTTTACCTGTGAGCCTGCTTACCTGTTCAGTTCCAGTCTACTCCGCTGATCAGTCTGCTAAGCTGTTTGTCCGGATCCAGCCAGCTCTGCTATCCTGTTTACCTGTGAGCCTGCTTACCTGTTCAGTTCCAGTCTCCTCTGCTGACCAGTCTGCTAAGCTGTTTGTCCAGATCCAGCCAGCTCTGCTATCCGGTTTACCTGTGAGCCTGCTTACCTGTTCAGTTCCAGTCTACTCTGCTGATCAGTCTGCTAAGCTGTTTGTCCAGATCCAGCCAGCTCTGCTATCCGGTTTACCTGTGAGCCTGCTTACCTGTTCAGTTCCAGTCTACTCTGCTGATCAGTCTGCTAAGCTGTTTGTCCAGATCCAGCCAGCTCTGCTATCCTGTTTACCTGTGAGCCTGCTTACCTGTTCAGTTCCAGTCTCCTCTGCTGACCAGTCTGCTAAGCTGTTTGTCCAGATCCAGCCAGCTCTGCTATCCGGTTTACCTGTGAGCCTGCTTACCTGTTCAGTTCCAGTCTACTCTGCTGATCAGTCTGCTAAGCTGTTTGTCCAGATCCAGCCAGCTCTGCTATCCGGTTTACCTGTGAGCCTGCTTACCTGTTCAGTTCCAGTCTACTCTGCTGATCAGTCTGCTAAGCTGTTTGTCCAGATCCAGCCAGCTCTGCTATCCTGTTTACCTGTGAGCCTGCTTACCTGTTCAGTTCCAGTCTCCTCTGCTGACCAGTCTGCTAAGATGTTTGTCCAGATCCAGCCAGCTCTGCTATCCGGTTTACCTGTGAGCCTGCTTACCTGTTCAGTTCCAGTCTACTCTGCTGATCAGTCTGCTAAGCTGTTTGTCCAGATCCAGCCAGCTCTGCTATCCGGTTTATCTGTGAGCCTGCTTACCTGTTCAGTTCCAGTCTACTCTGCTGATCAGTCTGCTAAGCTGTTTGTCCAGATCCAGCCAGCTCTGCTATCCTGTTTACCTGTGAGCCTGCTTACCTGTTCAGTTCCAGTCTCCTCTGCTGACCAGTCTGCTAAGCTGTTTGTCCAGATCCAGCCAGCTCTGCTATCCTGTTTACCTGTGAGCCTGCTTACCTGTTCCGTTCCAGTCTACTCTGCTGACCAGTCTGCTAAGCTGTTTGTCCAGATCCAGCCAGCTCTGCTATCCTGTTTACCTGTGAGCCTGCTTACCTGTCCAGTTCCAGTCTACTCTGCTGACCAGTCTGCTAAGCTGTTTGTCCAGATCCAGCCAGCTCTGCTATCCTGTTTACCAGTGGTCCAGCTCTTCAGTCTGTATCCAGCCTTCCCTGCTATCCAGGCCTCCACCGTGTCCGCTAAGTTGACTTGGTCACTCTACCGGTCTGTTGATCCTGCCAGGCACCCGTGCTCCTCCTCACTCCTGGGTCTCCTGTCCCCACACCAGGGAACCAGGAGTGGGAGACGCAAGGGAGGTCTCTCTCTGCAATTTCGGGCTGGCACCACCAGGTACGTGACAGATTAACTGAATGCAGTCAGTTTATATCACCATAGAGAGCATATACATGATAACCTCCTTACACCCAACACGTTTCGGGGTAACGTCTATTCCTTCTTCAGGGGTGAGAACGTTTTCAATGTTTCATTCATTAAAAATTGTGAGCAGAAACCGCACGTGGCAGATGTGCCAATCAGGGTGTTGTCTCGGGGTATTAGGGGGCATCAGAAACATCTAGTGGATAGACTTTAGGATTGGTATCCTCAAATAGTTTAGAAATGTTCTCCACACCTCAGAGCAAGCGGCCGGCCAAAGGAAAATGCTGGAGCCGAGTAAGGAGAACTCTACAAATAAAAAGCATATATACCAAAATTGTAGCTACTGCTTCATTGAGAAACAGTTATAAAATAGTAAATATTAGAAAAGAGTGTGTTAAAGAGAAATGCAAATACCTGTTGGTATTGTAGAAATGCCAAACCGGGTTGATAGCCAGGCTTGTTAGATGGCCATCTGTAGCCACTATACAGCAAATAGAAATAATAAACTGTAAGCCAATTTGCAAAAAATATCCAAAGTTAAACTCAATATAGAAAGATATTCAGAGTAGATATAGTAGGCTTTATATTAGAATTTGCATAGTAAGGTTTTATCAAAACTTTGATACTTAGCAAAAAACACTGAGTGATGAGAAAAAGTAGCAGACATAAAGTATTTATGTCTGGTATGCAATGTGTTGGTATACCAGAAAACAGGGGGCTCAGTTATCTTGAAAATATCAGGCACAATCAAGTTTTGAAAGTGTGCCTATATGTGGGGGCTGGGGATCTTATCGGAACATCCAGCAGAAAAGCCCATTGTATTTGCAGCTGCACATCCCAACATCCAGCCATGTACTGCTGAGTGTGGGAGTGCGCCGGGCTTTATTAGAAGCAGCTCATTCCTGATGTGACATCACCCATTGACCCCGCCCTTTATGCCTATATAAGTCGCCGCACAACGCGTCCCTGCCATTACGGCCGGAGAGAGCGTCGTGTCAACATCGGAAGGAAGAAGAAGAAGAAGGCGGCGGCGACAGCGACCGGGCCAACGCTAGTAAAAGAGCTGTAAGAAGATAGCGGAGGTCCGGCAGAAGAGCGGGACAAGACCCCCGAAGTCGGAAGAAGACCCCCGGAGCTGTCTAATAAAGTACTTTAAAAGCCTGTGTTGTGTTTTTTTTATTAACACTTTTTTCCCCAGGTGAATGGGTAGGGGTACATCGTACCCCATACTCATTCACATAGGGTGGGGGGCCGGAATCTGGGGGCCCCCTATTAAAGGGGGCTCCTGGATTCTGATAAGCCCCCCGCCTGCAGACCCTGACAACCAACGGCCAGGGTTGTCGGGAAGAGGCCCTTGTCCTCATCAACATGGGGACAAGGTTCTTTAGGGTGGGGGGGCCGCAGGGCCCCCCCTTCCCAAAAGCACCCCCCCATGTTGAGGGCACGTGGCCTGGTACGGTTCAGGAGGGGGGACAACAGACCCCGACAACCAACGGCCAGGGATGTCGGGAAGAGCCCCTTGTCCTCAACATGGGGTCAAGGTGCTTTGGGGTGGGGGGGGCGCAGGGGCCCCCCTTCCCCAAAGCACCCCCCCCCATGTTGAGGGCACGTGGACTGGTACGGTTCAGGAGGGGGGGCGCTCAAATATTGAGAATAGGGAATAGAGGTTGGGGGTGGAAACTTGTAGCAAAGTATTGTGTTTCCTGACGTTACTTTCCTGTATAACCTACTGCACATGCTACCATCATCTCTCCTGTAATTTTCCACGTTTAGAAAAGTTATAGATTTTTTGTCAAATTTAAAGTCATTTTTGTTCATCCTTAATAAGCACTGCTGGAGCATGTCCTGTGACCCATCCCAAATAATCAGGATGTCATCAATGTAGCAAAAGAATCCAAGGATATGGTCAGTATAAATGGCCAGATTTTCATCGGCCAGAAACATCTTCTCCCACTCCCCCAGGTACAGGCAGGCATACGATGGGGCACAGCAAATCCCCATCGCAACCCCCTGCACCTGGAGGTAGTGGGAGCCATTGAAGGTGAATACATTATGTCCAAGGATATAATCCAGCAGTGAAAGGATGAATTCGTTATAGACGGGATCTGTAAAGGTATTTTGTTGTAGGACATGATTGATAGCCGCTAGGCCTTTATCATGAGGGATAGAACTGTAGAGTGTCTCTACATCTATCGTTACCAAAAATGCATGGACTGGGATATTGAGTTCATCAATTATCTGTAAAAGATGGACGGTATCTCGCACATATGATGGAAGAGCTGTTACAAAGGGTCTTAAAATGAATCTACTAGTTTTGCTTGCATTGTTACTAATTGAACCAATTCCTGAGATAATGGGTCTCCCTGGGGGATTTTGGGGATTTTTGTGAATTTTGGGGAGTATATAAAAAGTTGGAACTTTAGGAAAATAGTTTCTGATGAAGGTCCATGTTTATTTGTTAATAATATTGTTCAGGAAGGCGGTATCTACTAGTATATAAAATTCTTTGTTATATTTTTCAATGATATCTGCCGGAATACGGCGGTACCAGTCACGGTTGTTTAGAATTTTCTTGCATATATTGATGTAGTCCTCGTTGTTAAGGAGGACCACATTACCGTCTGAAGGTTTGATGGTAATTTGTTTGTTTTCAACAAGCAAATTAAGTGCATCTAACTCTTTTTTATTCAAGTTTGTGTGGCACTTCACTTTGACCCTTACTTTTTCCAATTCATTATTAACCAATTTTTAGGAAGGCTGCCGCATTGGGGCTTGTACTTGGGGGTGGACAAATTTCTGATTTCTTTTTTAGCGTAGATCTAGATAGATTCGTTTTTGGTGTAGAGATCTTGCTCTTCAATAGATTGTAAGATTCTGGGTAGGTCAATGGAATCTGAGAGATCTGCTGTGTCACTCTCCTCAAGGAGAGCGACCAGCTGATCCAAGGCCTTATTCTCTTGGGGTGTGCGATCTATATTGCCTTGTTGTCTGTGATAAAGTTTTTTAAGAATTAGTTTATGGATAAATAATTGGAGGTCCTTATATACCTCAAATTTGTCTGTGTTTTGGCTTGGACAACAATTTAGACCTTTTTTTAGGACTACTATTTCTTCTTCGGAAAGGGTATGTGAGGAAAGGTTGATAATGCTCAGATCCGTGTTGGTGTGCATTGAAGATTCTAGTGAAGGACTTACAGTGTTACTTGTGTGTATGTGTTGAGATTCAAAGGTGCTGGCTTGACGCCCGCTAAAATTTGGTCTAACAAAGGATCTGCCATTGTGACTGGGGGACTGGGTGTTGGTGAAAATTACCAAGAAAGAGTGAGGCAATAAGCTGGAGCCCAAGTGGGAATTTATTCCCTATTGGGTTAAACAACAACCAAGTGTATGACGTAATATCTGTCAAAGGGGGGAGCGGGAGGCAGGTGCAGTCTACTTTCTCTGCTGCAGGTGGCACTCAACCACAGCAGCATTGCAGGAGGAGAGGAAGTCAAGCATTTCGCATGTGGGTAGTGTAGAGACAGGTTACCCTTCTGACATGGACAGTGATTAGTAGCAGTAGGAGATTCCAGACGAGTAGGGAAAGGATATGGACACACCATCCTTCTGGAAACCTCCCCACTTGGGTTCAGGCTGGCCAGGCCGCGTTCCACCCCTCAAGACAAATGCTGTCAGCACATCTGAGACCTGCTCAGCTACACATCGCTGTTACATGCCATGAGCACCTGAGGTTGGGTGCTTTCCCCTTGGGTTTATTGTGAAATACTGCTTTCTGCATTAATACAAGTTCTTTTCTCTGAAACGGACTGTGAGTTTACTGTTGCCACAACACGCTGAACGTTTCTGCAGGCAGTGCAGCTGAGGCTGCAAAGTAAGGGATTGAAAAATGTCCTCAATCCTTTTCTCTGCCTCAAAAGTAAGATACTGGCCACTTGGTGACTTTATTATAGGACTGCTGAACCATGTTTTGACGTCAAATACTTTTCTTTTCAATGGACCTACCTACCTCCAGGTGCAGGGCGTGGCAATGGGGACATGTTTTGCCCCATCATACGCCAACCTGTATCTGGGGGGTTAGAAAGATCATTGTTCTCAGCCGATGCTGCCTTGATCTACCTTTGCCTCATTTTGTTGTGGCGATGGTATATTGATGATGTACTGGTCATATGGATGGGCACCAGGACTAAACTAATGGAATTTATATAATTTATTTCCAATAACCAGTTCAATTTAAAATTCACTATGTAATTTGATGCCCACAGTATCCCTTTCCTAGATTTGAGACTTTCTAAATTCAGACAGATCATTATACACCACCTTCTATCAAAAAGAGACTGCGGTAACACCATACTGCATTATACTAGTGCCCACCCTTGCTCTCTGGTATGCAGTATACCATTCAGCCAATACTTGAGGCTGCACAGGAACTGAGCCAGAGAGGAGGACTTTGAGATAAAGGCTAAAGCCCTCTATAGTCGACTGAACACACTGAAGACAGAACACAAAGAGGCGGGTGTGGCGGGAGGAGAGACTGAGGATGGAACAGCCTGTTATACATCTACTACATTGGTGCAGTATTGAAAACTGGAGCATCTTTGTGCCGTCTCTCTACATAAACAAATAAGATGGGAATACAATCTTGCTTAAAAACAGAATTGCCATTGAATTTGTTGCATCTTTGATCCTGTGATTGGATGACATCTGCTACCTCATATATCTTGTGATTGGATGATATCTGCTACCTCATTTATACATTGGGCATTTGTGATAGAGTATTATTATTTTGGTAAGAGTCCAACCTTATGTGGTGGTGGATCACGTGGTAAAATCAGATTACTTATGAATTTGGATTACGGTACACGATTCCTATGAAAGCACGGACAATTCTTGTGGATTTTTTTTTTTTCACTTGTAGTGGTCATACTTCACTAAGTGTGCACTATCAGTGCAATTTAGTTTTTCCTCAGAACTGTAATGGAGTTCAGGGGGTTAATTGTACAGGAATTACTTTGGCATCAGTCTAGCTGGGCTGTACTAAGGTTCTGCCTGGTCATAGGTGCAGTGAGGCACCAATGACAGGCCGAGAACCAGGCCTGGTTGGACGTCTTAGGTACCAATCTTTCCCGGAGCTAATCAGTGGGCGCGTCTGGCCCTGCTGCGTAGTCTGGGAAGGGGCATTTAAGGTGCTGAAGTCACGTGTTCAGGGGTTCGGCTGCAGCTATTGGTTCCTGGTTCTGGTCCCGGGTAGCCCCGTGAGGGGTCCCGGGTAGCCCCGTGAGGGGTCCCGGGCCTAGGAGCGTTTGCCGTCCCGCAAGCATGGTCAATCCGACCAGCCCCAGAGGCCCTTATGGTCTGGGGCAGGGATCCGTCTGTTCCCGAGTCTCGGAACTGGCTAGTCTGAGGCCCAGTAACTGAAGGAGGATTCAAAGGCGTCCCGGTGTGCTCTCGGTATTGGAGGGACACCGCAACTCGTACAAGTGACCAGGGGAGGACTCTTCGGAGGAGGGCCAACAAGCTGGCTGCTCAGTAAGAGCCTGGAAGCTGAGTTGTATGGGCACTAAAGAATCCACACTTCGCACAGTATCGCCAAGAAGTCTGAGAGACCCAGGTACTGTGGGAAAGGTTCCTTTCTATCTTCAGTTACAATTTAGAAGTCTGTGGCAGAGACTTTGCAAAGTTTCACATGGATCACATGTTGGCTGCTAGATCTCTGGCTAGAGGTTTATCCGGCAGTGAAGGGCCCAGCTGCGAGTGGCTACTCTCTGGGTTGATTAGAGACATTCAGTGGATGTCAGCAGTTCAAAGTGCCTGAGTTTTATCACCCGTGCCCTCTATTCCCATCAGAGACTGTGTTATGTTGGATGTTACCACTGCAAATAAAAACCTTGAAAAGGACTTTTATGTGTCAGCATCTGAAGTCACTGGGTACTAACCCTGGTAACCCCTATACAACAACCGACAAGCCACGAAGAGGTAACTGGTAAGCCCAGAAAGTCAAGGTCGCCCCTCAGGGGGTTATGGCCGCTACACACATATGAACTTTTTTCCTATATGAATTATTGACACTGTGTTTATATATGTTTATTGTCACTATTGTGGACTATTCACTTAGATTTTTATTTTTATTTTATCTTTTAGCACTAAATTTATTATTATTATCTCTATAGTCGACTGTTAGCCTGGGGCTACAGCAAGAAGACTTTGAAACGTGCATATCAGAAAGAAAAATCGAATAAAAGGGAACACTTAATTTTTACATCTAAAACCCATAAAAATACTAATACCACTAAAGTTATCACTACATTTAGTGCTCAGCAAGAACAATTCCAAGATATCTAGGCTTGGAATTGGCATTTCTTGGCAGAGGATAACATAATTTCTAAGTATGTACAGAACCGCCCTGAGGTGGTGTTTCGTAGATCTTGCTCGGTTAGGAATAACCTGGTCCACAGCCACTAGACATGGGCACTGTCAAAAATGATATTAGTTTTCGTTTCATTGGTTTTTTTTTTTAGTTTTTCAGGTCATTCGTTATGTTTGAAATTTGTTATTTCAAATAAATTCATAACTTCAGAAAAATGTGAATTTGTTATGTTCCATTCGTTTAGATGCGGTATTCGTAAATTCATAAATCCGAAAAATCGAAAATCCAAAAATTCTAAATAATAACTAACTAATAATAACTAACTATTAAATTATAGGTATTTCCTTTCAAATTTGCCTGTTTTTATATTTTAAGTTACGAATTATCCGAAATAACGAATGCCACATCTAAATGAATGGAATGTAACAAATTAATAATCATAAATAATAATAATTCTATTACATTTTTATTATTATTATTTATTATTAATAATTCATTAAGTTCCATTTGTTTAGATGCGGCATTCGTTATTTCGGATTATGCGTCACTTCGGATAAATTCGGATTTTCAAATTTATGAATTTTTGGAAAAATTTGTTGAATGGGCTTTTGTTAATTTGAATATTTCGGAATTAACAAATTTGTCGAACTTTGTTGAAAAACTAATTAGGAACAAAACGAATTGCACATGTCTAACAGCCACTATTGATCCCCTGAGGTGTTGGAGGGAGCTGTGGGAGGTTTAGGTACCTACCAATGCAGGGGATGTGATCAATGCACTTGGATTAGGGAAAGAAACACACTCCCACTCCCTAGAGGGGGAACCACAAATTAAAGTCCTATGTTGACTGCCAGACGATAGGAGTGGTGTATATAGCAATGTGTATATGTGGAGCATTTTATATTGGAAAGACTAACTGAACTTTGGGTAGACGCATACATGATCACCTGTACTACATAGATGTGGGTCTCTTGCATACGCTTTTTAGGCAAACATGTAGGCTTGAAACATAGTTATGATCCCACAGTGATTTCTTTCTTTGCCTTGCAAAAAATTAAAAAATTTGAAACAGGAGGCAAAATGGATCTATAATCAAAGAGCAATGGTACCTCCTGGGTTAAACACAGCATTTACCTTTAAGCCCTTTCTATAGTAAGAATAGATGTTTAATCTTGGGGTAATAGTTCCTAGATTGGACTATCAAATAATTACTTTAATATGTCAACAATACATGGGTCAGCCATAGACTATGTATATATGTACTATATTCATGCCTGACAGGAACCGGTGTGACCAGAAATGTGCGGACTGCCACAGTGAATATCAGACACAAGTACAGTGTAGAAGAACATGATTTATTTAAAAATAAGTAAATAACACAAAAGTAAACACACCTCCAGTATACTAAAACTGTGTAAATCAAAACCAGATAACCCAAAAATAGTGACACACAACGAACAACTGCACGAACCAAATATATACAGAAAGCGGGATAAACAAATCGTAAGAGAGCCAGGGTCATACACGGGAGATCAGCAGAGGGAGCTGGGAACACGACAGGACAAGGAGAGGGTAACAGGAGATGGAGTAAGCAGGTAGGAAGGGATCAGGCGGTCAAGATCAGGGTCCAGGAACAGGAAATAGGATGCAGGAACACTGGAATGCAGGTCAGGGGCACATGGAGACAATACCAAGGCAGTGAGAAAGAGCTTGCACAGGGTTTAAATACACTTCCTGCAATCAGCATCATGGGATGACTGATTGCATTAGACGATGTCAGCTCCTGACTGCTAAGAGACACCCGCTGGTGGACACTGGAACTGCAGCCTATAGATCTGGGAGCCACAGTGCCACCAGCAGGTGAACTCTTCCCTGACAGTACCTCCCCTCTAAGGAGCAACCGCCGGACACTCCAACCAGTCATAGCTGAAGGAGTTCATAAGAGATACCTGGTTGTTGCATAAGTCCAGAGGGAAAATGTCTCATAGGCCAAAGGAGTGCCGGGTTCCAAATAAGATGCCCTGCTGCTGGGATCCAACAAGAAGCTAGGTGTCCCACTGCCTGGGTCTGGTGACTGGCTAAGTACGCCACCGCTGGGGTTAGGCAACTGACTAAATATCCTGTTGGCCAGATTCTCAGAGATGTTTGACCTTTGATCCCTCAAGACAGTAGGCATCCCAATGCTGGGGTACCATGGGTCATCCACAAACGTAGCCCTGGGGTCATGTGACAACACTGGAACTCTGACACCAGAATGTCTGGTTACAACCGTGTAGCTTGCCTGGTTTCCAGGACTTGTTCCACACATCAAGGGCCATCTTGGTTTCCCCAAGGCACTGGTTACCCGACCCGTGTGCCCTAATGCACCTGGAGTTGTGGCAATCGCATCCGGGTCGTGGCAAGGCACAACAAAATATCACACCCAGTAACAAAATATCCACCCAAGCAGCAACAACAGATCTCCCAGCAGCCAGCATTAATAGATCCTCCAACAGCCAGTATAAATAGACCTCTCCCTCAACAGTAGATCTCTTCCAGTAACATAAGACCGCCCAGTAACAATAGATTCCCCATCAGCAACAATAGACCCTCACACAAAATCAGATCCCCCCCAGTGACAATAGATCCCCCAGCAGTCAACATCAATAGACCCTCCAGCACACCCCGCACCCCATGCTATTACATACATTCAGTGCTGGAGGTGCCGGAACTGCGTTCCCGCTGAAAAAAAGCCCTCATAGTAGGGTATACTGGGCTGCAACTGTGGTTGCTGTGGGTGATGGAGAGAGAGATAATTGAGAAAGTGGGTGTCTAGCAGCAGTTATGGGCTGTTGTGGAGAGGGGGAGGATGGAGCGCCGACGACAGCTAGTGATGAGCGAGTATGGGGGGTCACAGATGGAGTGACACTGAGGGTGGGCGAGAGAGAGTGGGGGCTGAAGGGGAGAAACACTGTGATGTGTTTTTTTCTCAGTCCAGGAGTAACAGTGTGTGCTTGTAAGATGCGGCAGCCGGCTCCATAGAGCAGAAGAGACTCTGATGTAGAGGAGAAAAGAGAGAGAGCAGCGCCGCTCTAAGAGTAGTGGGTCTGATTACAGTGGGAACTGTATGTGAAAATAAAAAGAATGTATGTACTCTCGTGGTTCTGAGGTGAGTGCGTCCCAGGATAGGCACGTCAGCAGGATTGATGACGTTGGTAGGCGTGGTTGGAAGCGCTCGCGTTCGGAGCATGCATGCTCCTTCATCAGGCGGTGTCTGACACCGCCTGATGAAGGAGCACGCATGCTCCGAGCGCGAGCGCTGACGTGCCTATCCTGGGACGCACTCACCTCAGAACCACGAGACGCAAGGGACCGGGGTGCGTTTCCCCACCATAGCCATGACACCGGAGGACGGCCGAGGACTTCAGACAAAATAAAGATACCGCTACGTGCCTGATATTTTTAAACAAAGTGTGAGTACATACTTTCTTTTTATTTTCACATACAGTTCCCACTGTAATCAGACCCACTACTCTTAGAGCGGCGCTGCTCTCTCTCTTTTCTCAGTTATGGGTTGTTGCAAGCTGACTAAGGCTGAATGCAATATATTTGACCATGCTTGTAGTAATGGCTGAACAAAATTCAGCTTACACTCTGCTTGTCTGACAAGAGACTGCACTGCATTAATACACTTCACTAGCCACTTCAGCCCCGGACCATTTGGCAGCTCAATGACCGGAGGAATTTTTACAACTTGGTGCTGTTTTAACTGGTAATTGCGCGGTCATGCAATGTTGTACCCAAACTAAATTTGCGTCTTTTTTTTCACATGGTTTTTTGATGGTATTTGATTGCCTCTACGATTTTTATTCTTTGCAATATAAAAAATGTAATAAACTCAATTTTAGTCAAACATTTAGGCCAAAATTTATTCTGCCACGTCTTTGGTAAAAAAAATGTCAATAAGCGTATATTTATTAGTTTGCGCAAAAGTTATAGTGTCTACAAACTAGGGTACATTTTCCGGAATTATGCAGCTTTTAGTTTATGACTGCCTATAACATTTCTTGAGGTGCTAAAATGGCAGGGCAGTGCAAACCCCCCCCCCCCCCCAAATTACCCCATTTTGGAAAGTAGACACCCTAAGAAAATTGCGTAGAGGCATGTTGAGCCCATTGAATATTTTAGTAATTTTTTACAAAAAGTTGTCACTAAATGATATATTGCTCACACATGCCATGGTTATATGTGGAATTGCACCCCAAAATACATTTTGCTGCTTCTCCTAAGTACGAGGATACCACATGTGTGGGACTTTTTGGAGCCTAGCCGCGTACAGGGCCCCGAAAACCAAGCACCGCCTTTAGGATTTCTAAGCGCGTAAATGTTAGATTTCCCTCCTCACTACCTATCACAGTTTTGAAGGCCATAAAATGCCAAGATGGCACAAAACCCAGCCAAATGACCCCATTTTAGAAAGTAGACCCCAAGCTATTTGCTGAGAGGCATGTTGAGTCCATGGAATATTTTATATTTTGCCACAAGTTGCGGGAAAATTACAAACTTTTTTTTTTTTTGCACAAAGTTGTCACTAAATGATATATTGCTCACACATGCCATGGGCATATGTGGAATTACACCCTCAAAATACATTCTGCTGCTTCTCATGAGTATGTGGATACCACATGTGTGGGACTTTTTGGGAGCCTTGTCGCGTTCGGGGCCCTGAAAACCAAGCACCGCCTTCAGGATTTCTAAGGGCGTAATTTTTGATTTTACTCCTCACTACCTATCACAGTTTTGAAGACCATAAAATGCCAAGATGGCACAAAAAACCCCCCCAAATGACCACATTTTGGAACGTAGACACCCAAAGCTATTTGCTGAGAGGCATGTTGAGTCCATGGAATATTTTATATTTTGCCACAAGTTGCGGGAAAATTACAAACTTTTTTTTTTTTTGCACAAAGTTGTCACTAAATGATATATTTCTCAAACATGCCATGGGCATATGTGGAATTACACCCCAAAATACATTTTGCTGCTTCTCCTGAGTACGAGGATACCACATGTGTGGGACTTTTTGGGAGCCTAGCCGTGTATGTTGCCCCGAATACCAATCACCGCCTTCAGGATTTCTAAAGGCGTAAATTTTCTAAGGGAGTATTTTGCAGCTCTCATTTGTTTTTGAAAATGAAGAAAGTAAAAAAAAAATATATATTTTTTTTTCTTTTTTCAATTATCAAAACTTTGTGACAAAAAGCAAGATCTGCAAAATACTCACCATACCTCTCAGAAAATAGCTTGGGGTGTCTACTGATGGTCATTTGGGGGGGGGGGGGGGGGTTGTGCCATTTGGGCATTCCATGGCTTCCGAAACTGTGATAGGCAGTGAGGAGTGAAATCAAAAATTTACACCCTTAGAAAGCCTGAAGGCGGTGCTTGGTTTTCGGGGTCCTGTACTTGGCTAGGCTCCGAAAAAGTCTCACACATGTGGTATCCCCGTATGTTTGAGCAATATATCATTTAGTGACAACTTTGTGCAAAAAAAATAAAAAAATTCTAATTTTCCCGCAACTTCTGGCAAAATATTAAATATTCCATGGACTCAACATGCCTCTCAGCAAATAGCTTGGGGTGTCTATTTTCCAAAATGTGGTCATTTGGGGGGGGGGGGTGGAACTGTCCTGGCATTTTATGCACAACATTTAGAAGCTTATGTCACACATCACCCACTCTTCTAACTACTTGAAGACAAAGCCCTTTCTGGCTCTTTTTGTTTACATGAAAAAATAATATTCTTTTGCAAGAAAATTAATTTGAACACACTTTTTTTTTATTTTAATGCACTAAAAACACTATATTGCCCAAATGTTTGATGAAATAAAAAAAGATGATCTTAGACCAGTACAAAAGTTTTAGTACAAAATTGTACACAAAAGTGCATCGGCGACAAACTACATACATTTTTAAAAGCTTTTAAAAGCCTTTACAGGTTACCACTTTATATTTACAGAGGAGGTCTACTGCTAAAATTACTTCCCTCGATCTGACCTTCACGGTGATACCTCACATGCATGGTGCAATTGCTGTTTACATATGACACCAGACCGACGCTTGCGTTCGCCTTTGCATGAGAGCAGTGGGGTACAGGGGTGTTTTTTTTTTTTTTTTTAAATGTTACATTTTTTTACAGGTACTCTTTTTTGAAAAAATTGGGGTTTATTAGACCCTAGATCTCTCCTCTGCCCTCAAAGCATCTGACCACTCCAAGATCCGGGTGATAAAATGCTTTCCCAATTTCCTAATGGCGCTGTTTACATCCGGCAAAATCTAAGTCATGAAATGCTCATAGCTTCCGGTTTCATAGGCCATAGAGATGATTGGAGCCATTCTGGTCTCTGATCAGCTCTATGGTCAGCTGGCAGAACCACCGGCTGCATTCTCAGGTTCCCTGTTGGGACAGGAGTGCCTGAGAAAACCATGGAAGACGGTGGGGGGGGGGGACATTCCCTCCCACTGCTTGTAAAAGCCCCAGCTAATTAGCCACTAGGATTGCTTTTACATGAAAGCCGACCGCTGGCTGAAAAGAATGATACCAAGATGATACCTAAACCCGCAGGCATCATTCTGGTATAACCACTCAAAGTCCAGAAACATACCAGTATGTTGCTGGTCCTTGTTGGGCATATATTGTAATCTTTTTTTTCATGCAGCCTGTGGGCTGAACGAAAAAAAGAGATTGATCGGTGGCTATGCCCACCATTAGAATACCTCCCTTCATCTTCCCACTTCTAATGATGGGCATACATGCACCATTTTGTTTTCAACTGTGGTGGTGAAATCACCTCCTACAGCGCTGGAGTCACAGATTTATGTATCGTGGGAGCAAATGCTGTTCCTGTCAAGATAAATTAATCAGTGCTGCAGCTGAATGGCCCAAAAAATATATGCCAAAGCATGGGGGCATCCGCCCCAAAAGTTAGGAGCAAATCACTCCTCCACCCCTGCTGCCCCATGCTTCGGCATATATGCTCTTTTTTGAACTGTGGTGGTGAAATCACCTCCTACAGCGCTGGAGTCACGGCTTTATGTATCGTGGGAGCAAACGATGTTGCTGTCAAGATAAATAAATCCGCGCTGCAACTGAATGGCGTACCTGCTAAGCAAATGATGGTTAACAATAAAACAAAGTAACATTACAGTATAACAGTAAGACCTGCAAAACAAATACAAAAAAAAAACATTTTTTAATGCAATCTGTGCCTAAAATATATATATGCCGAAGCATGGGGGCATCCACCCCTATTTCTATAAAGTGAGATGTGCATACACAAATAAAGTGATGTCAGCACTCTTTATAAAGTCAGATGTGCATACAAGAATAAATAAAAAAAATCAAATGTAGGTATAAAATTCAAAAAAATTGCGAACAATGGTGTAAAAAAAAAAAATTTCATACAAAATCGTGTATTGCATCATTGTTCCCCCTTTCTATATGTAATTTGCACATAAGATATACTTTCATTTTGAACAGCGCCACTTTCTAGGGTTTTACTATAAAACTACATGTATAGCCTGTGTCCCTGTCACAGGGCTTATACATCTTGACCCCGTATCTGTCACGCTTCCTGGGAAGATACTGTTTGAATGACAAGCGGCCATAAAACTTATACAACTATATAAGTTTGATGGGGAGTAAACAAGGCTGCAAAACATTGGTTGAAGAGGTTTTATGAGGGGCTGAATTTTGTAGAGCTGATCAAATTCAGGGTCACCCCGAGGACGACAGAGTTCATTGTCACTGTGTGTCCTGGTCATGGAGGCAGAGAACACTGGCATATGGTGAATTGGGTCAGTGGACCAATATAATCGCAACTCACTCTTCCGATATTGATCTGTTCAGACACTATACTACTAAGGAAGGCGTATGGTGTATGCGTGGGTGTTAGCGGTACTGGCACTGATCTGACACTGCCTGGGGCAAAGAAGATCCTATCTGACGCTAAAACCTAACTTTGATCACCCGCCGGGTGATCAGGGGGTTAAACCTTTATTGGGTAAAATACAGCGTGTGCCCTGACGCTATGAAAATAAATCTAGCTAAACTGCGGCTTTGTAGTAACTCTAGCAATAAACTGCCCTAACTGTCCTCTTCTCTCTCCACAAACAGGAAGAGGAAGTGATGACACAGGATGTGGTATGAATATGTGCATAAACAAAATAGCCATAAAAATACTGATGGAAAAACATAAAACCTCAATGAAACGGGCATAAAAACTGATCTAAACTCATCGCTCTGCAAGTGAAATCTGCATGTTTTTTTCCATCATTTTTTTTGCACTCATGGTTTGAATGAGGCTTTAATAGCAAACTATTGCTGGCTATAAACAACAATAGAACACCATAACAGTGATCTGTTGCTGCAAGGAAAAGCAGGACAGTGTGGCATCAGCTCTACCCTAGCCTTCAAACAGCTTGACACATGTGACGTCACATTACTTCCTCTGTAAACACAATGCACGCTTCGGTATTGTGTATACAGTGCTCTGCTACTAAGAGCTCCTATGGCACATTCTTTAGCAGGAATAAAAGCCCAGTAGCTAAATCGAACCACTGGCATTAGTTCCAGATCTAATTTGAGGCGTGTGTGTACAAGTTGGGTACCAGGGATATAAGGTCTCCTCAATTTGTTGTCCATGTTATTACTTCACAGCCTGAGTATCAGAAGATAGGATAGCATAAGAGCATCCAGTACCTAGATGTGTACACCCTGAAAGCTTTTTATTACAACTGCAGTTATAAGTCTATGGTTCTACAGTATTTATGATTTATATCCCCCCATCCTGTGCTTGCATATATTTAAATTCATGTAGTTGTTTTGATAACATAAACATTGTTCTTTTCATAGATTGAAAGGGAAAATAATATGGCCTATGAAGGAGAAACACCTGAAGAAGGATGGGCAGATAACATGGCCTATGAAGGAGAAACACCTGAAGAAGGATGGGCAGATAACATGGCCTATGAAGGAGGATCAGCTGAAGAAGGATGGGCAGAAAATACTGCCTATGAAGGAGAAACACCTGAAGAAGGATGGGCAGAAAATACTGCCTATGAAGGAGAAACACCTGAAGAAGGATGGGCAGAAAATACTGCCTATGAAGGAGAAACACCTGAAGAAGGATGGGCAGAAAATACTGCCTATGAAGGAGGATCAGCTGAAGAAGGATGGGCAGAAAATACTGCCTATGAAGGAGGATCAGCTGAAGAAGGATGGGCAGAAAATACTGCCTATGAAGGAGAAACTCCTGAAGAAGGATGGGCAGAAAATACTGCCTATGAAGGAGAAACTCCTGAAGAAGGATGGGCAGAAAATACTGCCTATGAAGGAGAAACTCCTGAAGAAGGATGGGCAGAAAATACTGCCTATGAAGGAGGATCAGCTGAAGAAGGATGGTCAGAAAATACTGCCTATGAAGGAGAAACACCTGAAGAAGGATGGGCAGAAAATACTGCCTATGAAGGAGGATCAGCTGAAGAAGGATGGGCAGGAAATACTGCCTATGAAGGAGAAACACCTGAAGAAGGATGGGCAGAAAATACTGCCTATGAAGGAGGATCAGCTGAAGAAGGATGGGCAGAAAATACAGCCTATGAAGGAGAATCACATGAATATGTAGAGTATCAGCAATATTCTCAAGTGGAGATGGAGAATAATGAAGAGGATGATCTTGGATGCTGCTGTTCTCTGATATTATGTATTATATGCTGTCCCTTTCTGCCTTTCATTGCCTGCTATCAGTGCATAAAAGGTCAGTGTTCAATAACGTAAGGTTTCATTCAATCTCTGCCATGCATTATAATTAAATTGGAAGTTTTTTTGAAAAGTGTGGAAGAGGGTCCTTTATCAGATTTTCAGTGCTGGCTGTATCCTTGCTGGAGATATTTCCCTGTCCCAAGGAGGAGACCAAACAGTATGCATGCCCAGTACATCCAGATATTGCCTGGTTACTGTGACAGCATCATTTATGTCAGACACACTTTAATTTTCTTTTCAATTTACAAAATCTGAACTCATTTAGCATTTAGCAAATATGTGTATGTGTGGGTATGTGTATTCTTACTTGAATCTGTGTGCTTTGTGTATTTTTTCCAGATCTGTGCAGTAATTCAGTGTGAAACTTTCCCTCTGTGCAGGAGCTTCCTGTAATAAAGACCGGTCACTGTTGCTCTCTCTCCTTGTGCAGGGTGACTGGTCTGGTTCCAGCCCCCTCCTGTGGTTTTCTGCAGGCAGCCAGTAGTGGGTATAGCCTGCCGGACCACTCCCACAGCTCTGTTCTCTGCAAAGACTATATATATATATCACTGTTACTATTATAAATTAACATCTGGGTTTGCAAAGGCATTTGGCATACACAAAAAGGATTTACTGTATATCCTATGTCATGTGGCTGCTAAACAGAGGTGACTCTTTAATTAGGCAAATTAGGCGGTCGCCTAAGTCTTACAGGGGCCTTGCGGGCGCGTAATTTGCCTAACCCTCACACACACTGACCATCACTTTGCGGGGAAGGTCCCTCTCCCTAAGCAGAGCTAATCGGGTTCCTCTGCGCCCTGGTAAATTACCTGGATTGGCCGGGACCTTGTCAGACTGTCAGTGTATCTTGCTGGAGCAGAGCCAAGTGACAGGAAAAAGATTTGGCACTTGACTCCAGTGACTTGCCCAGCACAGCTGGCTTCGCTAATGTGGGTATACCCACCTCGCAGCTGTGCAGGGTGTTTGATGTCCCACGCGCTGCGATCTCACTGAAAGCTGACTGAAAGCTGCAGCCGCCTCCTCCTCCTTGGCTCTGATCTCTTCCTGTATACAGACAGGAGGAACACCGATGTGCATGATCTGAGGTATGTGATTGTTATACTATAGTGTGAAGAGAGGACACTTGGGGGGGGGGGGGGGCTATGGTAGGGTTGTCAAGCTAACAAAGATGAATACTTGCAGTGATATGTGGGGGGAGGGGGTGTGGTTAATAGGATACTGTATGTGCTTGGTGGCGCTTTGGGAGGAGAAAGGAATTGTGCTAAAAGGAGGAGTTGGATATAAAATCTGACCAGCCCCCCTCCTCCCCAAGTCCTCTCTCATCCACTCTCCCCACCCCCAAATCAAAGAAGGACATGCTGGCTGGTACACAGGGGTCAATCATGGCATCTGGGCACCCTGCTAGAGATACAGGGCATCCGCCCCTGGTGCCCACACTAGTGCCCCCCTGCAAGCAAGTTAGTGGAGCCAGGTGACGGAACTTTTTTCTGCACTGGGCTCCAGGACTTAGGGCCAGTTACACCATGAATCGCACAGGAACACACTGTGCATCTCTGTGCGATTCACATGCGTTCCAGGTGCAGTGCCATTTCAGTCCATTCATTTGAATGAGCTGAAATTGTGCCAGACCACACCAAGTGTTATACGACACACAGGAATAGGATCCCATGGTACTACTGTACCATATGGTCTGGTGCAGATGAACGCATTACATTTGTGACCTGCATTTGGGTCATTAAGCTAAAATTGACACCCACCGCAGATCACAACTGCAGTGCGTTTTAAATGCGGTGCGGAAATCGCACACAGAACGCTGGTTCTTGCACTGCATGCTGGTGTGAACCGGCCCTTAGTCCAGATTTGCAGGATTTTGTTCTTATCTCAGAAAGGGCCCACAAAAAGCGGAACATTTGGAAAGTAATGTTGATTGATTTGGATTATATGGAGAGAGGATTTGTGTTTGGGGGGAGGTTTTGTACTGGGAAGTGGGATTTGGTTGGCAACTGTGAAACAGACTTGCAGACTTGTGCTGGCGTGGGGGGATTATTTGGGGTAAAGACGATTTGTGCTGGGAAAGATGGGGGGGGGGGGGGTTGTGCTGGAAGGGAGGACTTGGGGGAGAGGATCTGTGCTAGAAGGATTTTTGCTGGGAGGAGAGACTAGGGGTATTTGAAGAGGGGGAAAAAGGGGTTGTACTGTGATGGAGGGTGGGTATGGATTTGTACTAGAAATGAGGAAAGGATTTGTGCTGGTAGGGGATTTGGGGGAGAGGATTTGTGCTAGAAATGGGGAAAAGATTTAAACCGGGCGGAAGATATATGCTAGAAGAGGGATTGGGGGGATTATGCCTGAATGGGGGGGAGATAATTTTTGCTGGGAGAATACATTTTGGGGAGGGGAGATTGGAGGGAGAGAGGATTTGTGCTGGGGGGATTTAAAAAGGGTGAATTGGGTGGAGAAGGATGTGTACTGGAATGGGGGTATGTGCTGGGAGGGAGGATTTGGGAGGTGGAGGAGGATTTATTCTGAGAGGGGTATTGGGGGGGGGAGGAGGATTTGTGCTGAAGGGGGAACTGAGGGGGATGGGAAAGAAGGGGCGATCGTGCTGGGACTGGAGATTTGGGAAGGGTGGAGGAGGATTTGTGCTGAAGAAGAGGGAATGAGATTTGTGTTTGGAGGGGGGATTTGTTCTGGAAGGGGGATCGAGGATCTGTGCTGGCGGGGGGGGGGGTGTACAAATTAGTGCTGATTTATTTTTGGATGGATGGGATGATTTTTCTTTTTGGACGGATGGGAGTGAGGATTTTTTCTGAAAGTTGGGGGGGAATTTGCACTCTCCTTACCACTACTGTGCACACTGTGGAGGAGAAGGGAGGGGGTGGCAGTACCAAAGTGCACCTTCGCTGTGTAGACGAAAATCCTTGCACCAGCCCTGCCTTTCACCTCCCTCTCCTCTTTCTGGCCATGGAGTTCACTTTTCCGTCTTTAGCGAGGGCAGCCAGCTGGAGCATCCATCGATCTCTGGAGGAGCAGGGGGGAGGAAGGGGATCAGTGTGTATTGATTTTTTTGGGGGACAAAAAAAAGAAATTGATCTTAACCACTTCAGCCCCGGACCATTTGGCAGCCAAAGGACCAGAGGTCTTTTTTCAATTTCGCACTGCACTACTTTAACTGGTAATTGCGCGGTCATGCAATTTTGTAACCAAACGAAATTTGCGTCCTTTTCTTCCCACAAATAGAGCTTTCTTTTGATGGTATTTGATTGCCTCTGTGATTTTTATTTTTTGCGATATAAATGGAAAAATAGTGAAAATTTTGAAAAAAAAAGAGATTTTCTACTTTTTGTTATAAAAAAAATCTAATAAACTCAATTTTAGTCAAACATTTGGGCCAAAATGTATTCAGCCACATGTCTTTAGTAAAAAAAATGCCAATAAGCGTATATTTATTGGTTTGCGCAAAAGTTATAGCGTCTACAAACTAGAGTACATTTTCTGGAATTTACACCGCTTTTAATTTATGACTGCCTATCTCATTTCTTGAGGTGCTAAAATGGCAGAGAAGTACAAAACCCCCCCAAATGACCCCATTTTGGAAAGT
Source organism: Lithobates sylvaticus (assembly GCA_028564925.1). Taxonomy (NCBI): domain Eukaryota; kingdom Metazoa; phylum Chordata; class Amphibia; order Anura; family Ranidae; genus Lithobates; species Lithobates sylvaticus. The sequence continues at coordinate 101,257,948 of CM053029.1, forward strand.
AGACACCCCAAGCTATTTGCTGAGAGGCATGTTGAGCCCATTGAATATTTTTTTTTTTTTTAGTCCCAAGTGATTGAATAAAGACAAAAATAAAAAAGATTTTTTTTTTTTTTCAAAAAGTTGTCACTAAATGATATATTGCTCACACATGCCATAGTTATATGTGGAATTGCACCCCAAAATACATTTTGCTGCTTCTCCTGAGTATGGGGATACCACATGTGTGGGACTTTTTGGGAGCCTTACGGGGCCCCGAAACCCAAGCACCGCCTTCAGGATTTCTAAGGGTGCAAATTTTTGATTTCACTCCTCACTACCTATCACCGTTTCGAAGGCCATAAAATGCCAAAATAGCACAAAACCCCCCCAAATGACCCCATTTTGGAAAGTAGACACCCCAAGCTATTTGTTGAGAGGCATGGTGAGTATTTTACAGCTCTCATTTGTTTTTGAAAATGAAGAAAGTAAAGAAAAAAAATTTTTTTTTTTTTTTTTTCAATTTTCAAAACTTTGTGACAAAAAGCGAGATCTGCAAAATACTCACCATACCTCTCATCAAATAGCTTGGGGTGTCTACTTTCCAAAATGGGGTCATTTTGGGGGTTTTATGCCATCTGGGCATTCCATGGCCTCCGAAACTGTGATTGGCAGTGAGAAGTGAAATAAAAAAATTACACCCTTAGAAAGCCTGAAGGCGGTGATTGGTTTTTGGGGTTCCGTACGCAGCTAGGCTCCCAAAAAGTCCCACACATGTGGTATCCCCGTACTCAGGAGAAGCAACAGAATGTATTTTGGGGTGTATTTCCACATATGCCCATGGCATGTTTGAGCAATATATCATTTAGTGACAACTTTTTGTAAAAAAAATATATATATTTTTTTTTTTCATTATTCAATCTCTTGGGACAAAAAAAAAAAATATTTAATGGGCTCAACATTGCTCTCATCAAATAGCTTGGGGTGTCTACTTTCCAAAATGGGGTCATTTGGGGGGGTTTTGAACTTTCCTGGCATTTTATGCACAACATTTAGAAGCCTATGTCACACGTCACCCACTCTTCTAACCACTTGAAGACAAAGCCCTTTCTGACACTTTTTGTTTACATGAAAACATATTTTTTTTTTGCAAGAAAATTACGTTGAACCCCCAAACACTATATATATTGTTAAAGCAAAGGCCCTACAGATTAAAATGGTGGGTGTTGCATTTTTTTTTTCCACACAGTATTTGCGCAGCGATTTTTCAAACGCATTTTTTGTGGAAAAAATACACTTTTTTTTATTTTAATGCACTAAAACACACTATATTGCTCAAATTTTTGATGAAATAAAAAATATGATCTTAGGCCGAGTACATGGATACCAAACACGACATGCTTTTAAAATTGCGCACAAACACGCAGTGGCGACAAACTACATACATTTTTAAAAGCCTTTAAAAGCCTTTACATGATACCACATTAGATTCACGGAGGAGGTCTACTGCTAAAATTACTGCCCTCGATCTGACCTTCGCGGTGATACCTCACATGCATGGTGCAATTGCTGTTTACATATGACGCCAGACCAACGCTTGTGTACGCCTTTGCGCAAGAGAAGGGGGGGCAGGGGTGCTTTTTTTTTTTTTTTTTGTTTTTTTTTAATTTATTTTTAGCTTTTTTATTTTATTTTTAAACTGTTCCTTCCATTTTTTTTCTTTGTTATGATTTTTATTGTTATCTCAGGGAATGTAAATATCCCCTATGATAGCAATAGGCAGTGACAGGTACTCTTTTTTTGAAAAAATTGGGGTCTATTAGACCCTAGATCTTTCCTCTGCCCTCAAAGCATCTGACCACACCAAGATTGGTGTGATAAAATGCTTTCCCAATTTCCCAATGGCGCGGTTTATATCCGGGAGGGGGGACATTCCCTCCCACTGCTTGTAAAAGCAGTCTAGAGGCTAATTACCCGCTAGAATTGCTTTTACATGAAAGCCGATCACTGGCTGAAAAGAATGATACCAAGATGATACCTAAACCTGCAGGCATCATTCTGGTATAACCATTCAAAGTCCAGCAACATACTGGACATATATTGTAATCTTTTTTTTTTCATGCAGCCTCTTGGCTGAACGAAAAAAAGAGATTGATTGGTGGGTATGCCCACCATTAGAATACCTCCCTTCATCCACCCACTTCTAATGATGGGCATACATGCACCATTTATATATGCCGATGCATGGGGGCATCCTCCCGCAAAAGTTATGCCGTGTACACACGGTCGGAATTTCGACCGTAAGTACGTGGCATTAGGAGCCAATCGCTCCTCCCCCCCCCTGCTGCCCCCATGCTTCGGCATATATGCTCTTTTTTTTAACTGTGGTGGTGAAATCACCTCCTACAGCGTTGGAGTCGCGGCTTTATGTATCGTGGGAGCAAACGCTGTTGCTGTCAAGATAAATAAATCCGCGTTGCAACTGAATGGCGCACCTGAAAACAAAAAAATGCTTAACACTGAAACACAGTAAACAAAATTACATACCTGAAAAGCAAGCATGATAAAACATAATAAAACATTGCAGAATAGAATGGAGTAAAAAAAGAGCAACAATAGAGAGAGAATAGAGAGAGAGAGAGAATAATAAAACGACAACTATTTTATTTTTTTTTTTTTTTTTGAGATTCACAGGTAAAAAAGCTCCTGACTGAAGCGACTGAATCAAAGCGCTACCACAAAAAAAATGTTAGCGATCGCAGGGATCAGGCCTGACTCTGCGAACGCTGCAGTTATGTGTGCTTAGTGTTTTGTAAGTGACAGTGATCGATCGATACTGCACTTGGGTGGGCTGGGCTGGGCTGGGCGGAGGGGGAAAACGCAGGTGCTAGCAGGTATCTGGGCTGATCCCGCTAACAATGCGTTTTTTTTGGAACCCTAAACTGCTGGGACGCTAGTATAGATCTGATCAGATCAGATATTGATCTGTTCAGATACTGTGCCACTAAGGGAGGTGTATGCTTTGCGCGTGGGTGTTTGCGGTACTGGCACTAACCTGGGGCGACGCAGACCTTATTTGACCCTAAAACCTAATTGATATCACCCGCCGGGCGATCAGGGGGTTAAACTGTTATTGGGTAATAAATGGCGGGTGCCCTGACAGTATAAAAAACAAGCTAACTAACCAGCGTCACCCGTAACAGTAATACAAAAAAAAACTGGCTACCTAGCGGCACCAGTGACACTAATGCAGCGATCAGAAAAACAATCGCTTAGTGACACTGGCAAAAGGGGGTGAAAGGGTTAACTAGGGGCAATCAGGGGGTTAAACCTTTATTAGGTAATATATGGGGGTACCTGACGCTATATAAAAACCTGACGGGGAACCTAAATAACGAAATAACTAACTGGCTAACCAGCGTCACCAGTGACAGTTATACGGTGATCACTGGTGAAAGGGTTAACTCTAGGGGCAATCAGGGGGTTAAAACCTTTAGGTTGTAATATGGGGGTACCTGACCTATAAACCTATTTATGAACCTATATAAACATGGCGGTTAACCTAAAAAAAAAAAAAAATGGTTACCTAGCGACACTAATGCAGCGATCAGAAAAACGATCGCTTAGTGACACTGGCAAAAGGGGGTGAAAGGGTTAACTAGGGGCAATCAGGGGGTTAAAACCTTTATTAGGTAATATATGGGGGTACCTGACGCTATATAAAAACCTGACGGGGAACCTAAATAACGAAATAACTAACTGGCTAACCAGCGTCACCAGTGACATTTATACAGTGATCACTGGTGAAAGGGTTAACTCTAGGGGCAATCAGGGGGTTAAAACCTTTATTTAGGTTGTAATATGGGGGTACCTGACCTATAAACCTATTTATGAACCTATATAAACATGGCGGTTAAAAAAAAAAAAAAAATGGTTACCTAGCGACACTAATGCAGCGATCAGAAAAACGATCGCTGAGTGACACTGGCAAAAGGGGGTGAAGGGGTTAACTAGGGGCAATCAGGGGGTTAAACCTTTATTAGGGGGGGGGTAGGGGGCTACCTTGGACCTAAAACTAACTGCCCTGACAGTTATTACAGTCACACTGACACTAAATGCAGTGATCAGTAAATAAATGATCACTGCAATTAGTGACACTGTGACTGGGGGGGGAGGGGGTGATCTGGGGGGTGATCAGGGGGTGACAGGGGGGTGGATTGTGTGCCTATATGTACTGGTGTCAGTGTACTGTTTGTGCACTAACCTGTACATCTTCACTCCTCGGCGTTCCGGTCACATAGACCGGCGCACCGAGCGTGACATCACTTCCGCCTTCCTGTCTATACAATAGACAGGAAGGGGAAGCTTCTCATTCGCCAGGAGCGATCGCGAGGGGGTGGCCAGAAACCACTGGCCGTCCCCTCGTCCCGGATCGCTCCTGACACGATCCCGACCGTCCCCGCCGGTGGAGGGGGGTCCGATCGGACCCCCCAACCGCCTGAAGAATGGCACGTACAGGTACGTGATTCTGCCTGTACGTGCCATTCTGTTGACGTATATGTACATGGGGCGGTCGGGAAGTGGTTAAGCTAGTCGAGTCCCCTCTTTGCTGGTTAGGGGTGGGGGAGGTTGCTTCTTGAAACTGCCGCAAAGTGCATATACTCCGAGTGATGTGAGCCATGCAGCCGCTGCCTTGACCCTGCAATCGGCTCCCACATCCTTCTCACCTCCTGTGCCCTCCCCAGCAGAGGAGGGGGTGGGTCCTGATAGCGTATGCTGTGGGTGGTGAGCTCGATGGGAGGAAGGGAGGCCAGGTTAGCAGAATAAAAAAATAAAAAGAAAGGCACTTGGAGGATGGTCACCTTCCCCTCTCATACGCGCATATCACGAGTGTAGGTTGGCTATTGAGAGTGGATGTTAGAGGATTTCCCAGCTACTAATATGGAGCATGTGCTAGAAATCAGGTAGCTGGATCTGACATCCAGTTGATGGGCACATTTGACAGGGTACCTGAGCCTCCACCCTCCCTAGGATATAGTGCTGCCTCTACACCCTCCTGCTTATCTCTATTGGAACAGCGCTGTACTCATTACCAGCACCCATCCCAACTCCTACTCTATACTACAACTGAAAACTTTGAACTGCTCGTCTATAAAATAAACTCACATCCCAGCGGTGATCCTTCTCCTCCCCAGCAGTGGTGGGACTCCTGTCATAGTCCTGCTCCCTCTAATGCCTATCAAGCCTCCCCAGTAGTGGTGGGACTCCTCTCCTAGCTCATACTCACCCCCAACTCCATTGTCTCAATGATAACCTTTATCGGATCGCTTCAATTATTTTTCCCGTTATGAGCGTGAGTGGGACCTCATGTCTAAGTTTTGCCTAAGGCCTCACAAAGTCTAGAGCCGCCGCTGCTGCTGAAGATTATATATAAATTCTATTTTTATCCCTGGAGTTTAGCTTTAACCAGATAACAGCTTAAAAATGTATTAAAGCTTGCACTGACTGTTGTCTGCAAACTATAAATAGGTACTGCTTTATTTAACCCCTTCAGATCCACGCTATAGCCGAATGACAGCTACAACGCGGATCTGCTTTGCCGGGAGGCCGTCAATAGACGCCCTCCCCTTTGCATGCTGAAGGGTGCGCGCGGCACACGCTGTGATTACCCGAGTCAAGGAGTCCCCTTACCACATGATCAGCTGTCCAGCCAATGACAGCTGATCACGTGATGTAAACAGAAAATCGGTAATTGTTTTTTTTTTTTCTTCTCACGCTGACAGCGTGAGGAGAAAAAAAAAAGCAGATCACGGCTTCTGTTGAAGGGACATTGGTCCCAAAGAGGAAGAGGCGAAGCCGCCTCATATGTGCCCACCAGTACCGCCTGCCAGTGCCACGAATCGTGCCCACCAATCAGTGCCCACCAGTAAATAAGTGTCAGCAATCAGTGCCACCTATCAACGCCCACGAGTAACACCTATCAATGCCCACCAGTGGTGCCAATCAGTGCCTCATCAGTGCGACCTAGCAATACTGTCTATCAGTGTCACCTACCAGTGCCGATCAGTGCCCATCACTGCCACCCATCAATGCCCATCACTGCCAGCTATCAGTGCCACCTATCTGTGCCACCTATTAGTGCCCTTCAATGCCGCCCTTCAGTGCCGCCCATCAGTGCCACCCATCAGTGCCACCTCATCAGTGCCCATCAGTGCCACCCATCAGTGCCACCTCATCAGTGCCCACCAGTGCCACCTCATCAGTGCCCACCAGTGTGCCTATTAGGGCCCATCAGTGCCGCCTTATCAGTGCCCATCAGTGTCGCCTTATCAGTGCCCATCAATGCAGCCTATCGGTGCCCATCAGTGCAGCCTATCAGTGTAGCCTCATCAGCGTACATCATTGAAGGAGAAAAATTACCTGTTTGCAAAATTTATTAAAAAAATATAAAACGGTTTTGTATTTTTTTTAAAAAATGGTCGGTTTACTTAAATTTTTTTATAACAAAAAATAAAAAACCCAGAGATGATCAAATATCACCAAAAGAAAGCTCTATTTGTGGGAAAGAAATGATACAAATTTCATTTGGGTACAGTGTTGTATGACTGCGCAATTGTCATTCAAAGAGTGACAGCGTTAAAAGCTGGAAATTGGTCTGGGCAGGAGGGGGGGTTAGGTAGGTATGGTTTTAACAGTTAAAGGCTTTTCTCAGCTATTCTCTGCAGTCTTTTAAAAGTCATTTTTAATTTCAAGCTTGTCTGGGTGGCTCAGTGTCCATGTAAGGCCAGATTAGGCTTATCTGCATGTAAAAATGTTTATGTACAAAATCTTCCTAGGCTAATGCGTTTGCAAATTTTACAGGAGATGAACAAGAAGGTCCTGGCGATGGTAAGTGGATAGACATACATGTTCTTGTTCTCATTATATAAAGTATTTAGGATTTTTGTTGTAGTAAAACATAAGCTGGCACCTTCTGAAACCTGCAAGTACCAGAGTCTTCAAATCATCTTTTTTGCTCCTGTGGAGCAACTTGAGTTACAGACCAAGGCTTTGCAGAGTCAGTGTTAAGGGCAGTATGCCCTTATCAGTTTACAGTCCAATACCAGAAGCGGCCACTGGGGCCACTGAGGCTCAGCAATAGGACTGTTGAATGGTGTGGGCAGGGCTTAGCATTTGGTGGAGCATCTTTGACATGCAATTGTGTCCGTGCTGGCACTACGTGTGCATCCACTTCTTTGGGCTGCCTGCACGCAGCTCCTAGGTGGATGCACATGCATCTGTCCATGGCTCTGCATGGAGGATGGCATTGATTGGCCGTCTGAATGTGCGCTAAAGATGAAGTTTAGCTAAAAAGTCTCTATAGCTTTAGTGACCTAATTTACCTCATTGTGCAGGCAGCTAGATCCTGAAGAAATCTTTTGTGTAGGGTGCCCCATCCTCTTTCTGCTGCTGAACTTCCAGCGCTAAGATAGTCAGGTCCCCATTGGGAGGTGTTTACTGCAGCTTCACTGAAGAATCAAAGCTTTTAAAGTGAATGTAAAGGCTCGTTTTTTTCTTAAATAACAAACATGTTATACTTACCTCCTCTGTGTAGTTTGTTTTGCACAGAGCAGCCTGGATCCTCCTCTTCTCTGGTTCCTCTTTGCTGCTCCTAGCCCCTCCCTCTTTTGAGTGCCCCTCAGCCAGCAGCTTGCTACAGGGGGCACCCAAGCTGAGTCAGAGCTCCGTGTATCCATTCAGACATGGAGCCCCAACCTGGCCTCACCCCCTCTCTCCCCTGATTGGCTGACTGACTTTGATTGACAGCTGTGGGAGCCCATGGCCCCACTGCTCTGTCTCAGCCAATCAGGAGGAATTTCCTGGATGGCTGAGGAGATCGTGGACATCGCTGGAGAGAGAAGGGGCTCAGGTAGGTAATTGGGGGGGGGGGGAGTGCTTGGGGGGGTTGCTGCACACAGGAGGTTTTTTATCTTAATGCACAGAATGCATTAAGATAAAAAAAAACTTCTGTCTTTACAACTCCTTTAATTTACTCAGCACCAGATGTTTAGCAATAGAAAGAGGATGGGACACCCTGCACAGAAGATTTCTACAAGATTCAGTTGTCTGCACAACATGAGATGTACTTGATTACAGGTAAATAAGGTCACTAAACCTATAGAGATTATTTTTCTTTGTCTAAACTTCAGATTTCATTTTGTACCTTTTTTAAAATGATGTTATAAATTATTTTGCTACATGTATGCAATTGATGTTTTAGGTTTTACAAACAAACATTTAATGTATGAGAAAGGACTCCCAGAGCATATGTGTATATTTCAACCACTTCCAGACCGCCCGCCGTCGTTATACGTCACTTTGATGTTAAATACCAGGGTTATGGCAGCAGATGAAAGAAAAAGGAGCTGCGCTAAATAAATTGACCACATTAAAAGAGAAAAACGTCAATATAGTGTGCTAAATATATATAAAAAAATATATATAATAAATATTACCATACAGTGAAGTAAACCTTGCAAAAAGGTTAATTAAAGCAAAAAGTATCATATAGCAAATAATTCTGGTGGGGATAGACCAAAAGAGAACTATTGCTATAAAAAATATATATAAATTTTTCCAAAAGTGATGAATCATGAAACAGAAAAGGCGTGGTGTTATTGACCGTCGGAATTTGGTGTGACCGTGTGTAGGCAAGACAGTTTGAGCGAAATTCCGTCGGAATTCCGACGGGAAAACCATCAGAGCTTTTTCCGACGAGAATTCCGACCGCATGTTTTTCTTAAACGGCAGTCCGTTTTAAGATAAAAGTGATCTCCATGGCGGATTTGCCACAAGATCCCTTTTATCAATGGCAGAAGAGGTGCCCCCCGCTGCTTTTTGATCCCAGATCTCACATTAAAGAGGTCCTGTCATGCTTTTTTTCTATTACATGGGATGTTTACATTCCTTGTAATAGGAATAAAAGTGATCCAAAATTTTTTTTTTAAAGGGACAGTGTAAAAATAAAAAATTTAAAGTAAAATAAATAAGAAAAAATTTAATAAAAATGTAAAGTGCCTCATCCCGTCATGCATACGCGCATAAGTGAACGCATGCGTAAGTTGCGCCTGCATATGTAAACGATGTTCAAACCACACATGTGAGGTATCGCCACGATTGTTAGAGTGAGAGCAATAATTCTAGCAAGATAACTCCTCTGTAACTCATAACTGGTAACCTGTAGAAATTTTTAAACGTCACCTATGGAGATTTTTAAGTGTCAAAGTTTGTCGCCATTCCACGAGCGGGCGCAATTTTAAAGCATGACATGTTGGGTATCAATTTACTTGGCGTAACATTATCTTGCACATTCTAAAAAAAATTGGGCTAACTTTACTGTTTTCTTATTTTTTAATTCAAAAAGGTGTATTCTTTTCAAAAAAATCGCATTTGTAAGACCGCTGCATGAATACAGTGTGACATAAAGTATTGTAACGACTGCCATTTTATTCTCTAGGGTGTCTGAAAAAAAAAAAATTATATATATATATATATATATATAAATGTTTGGGGGTTCTAAGTAATTTTCTAGCAAAAAAACTTAATTTTAACTTGTAAACAACAAGTTTTGAAAATATTATTATTATTATACACGATTTATATAGCGCCAACAGTTTACGCAGCGCTTTACAATGTATAAGGGGAACAACAAAATTACAGTACAGTTCAATACAAAAGGTACAGGAGGGTCCTGCTCGTAAAGCTTACATTCTAAAGGGAGGGGGTGGTGGTACAAAAGGTAATAGCTGCAGAGAATGATTTGATGGGGGTGGCTCGGGGACAGTTGTTGTTAGGTGGGTGTGGGAAAGGCTTCTCTGAATAAATTAGTTTTCAGGGATCTCCTAAAGGTGGACAGGGTAGGGGCTGATCGGACAGACGGGGGCAGGGAGTTCCAGAGGATGGGAGAGGCTCTGGAGAAGTCTTGAAGGCGAGCATGGGAGGAGGTAACAAGGGAGCTAGAAAGCAGGAGGTCCTGGGAGGAGCGGAGGGGACGATTTGGGCGATATCTGCAGATGAGGTTGGTGATGTAGATGGGAAAGATGTTGTGGATGGCTTTGTATGTTATGGTTAGCATTTTGAATTTTATACGGTGGGGTAGGGGAAGCCAGTGAAGGGATTGGCAAAGAGGGGCGGCAGCCACAGATCGATTAGTGAGGTGTATTAGTCTAGCAGCAGCATTCATAATAGATTGAAGGGGGGATAGCCTGCTTAAGGGTAGGCCATTAAGAAGGGAGTTGCAGTAGTCAAGGCGGAAATAATCAGGGAGTGAATGAGTTGCTTTGTGGTGTCAGGAAGGGTCGAATTCTGGAGATATTTCAGAGGTGAAGGTGGCAGGATTTAGCCAGTGATTGGATATGGGGTCTGAAAGAGAGGTCAGAGTCAAGGATTACACCCAGGACCCTGGCATGTGTGGAGGGACCAATGGTTCTGTTGTTGATATTAATGGTGAAGTCACGGGGGGGGGGGGGATCGTGAAGGAGGAAATATAACAAGCTCAGTTTTAGAAAGATTGAGTTTGAGGAAGTGGTGTAACATCCATACTGATATGTCATTCAGTAAGTTTGAGATCTGTGAGGAGATCGAGGGGGTGAGTTGAGGAGTGGAAAGATAGATCTGGGTGTCGTCGGCATAGAGGTGGTATTGGAAACCATGGGAGGTTATCAACTGGCCCAGGGAAGAGGTATAGAGAGAGAATAGGAGGGGCCCAAGGACGGAACCTTGGGGTACCCCAACAGAAAGAGGAAGGGGACCGGAGGAGATGGAGTTGTAAGTGACACTGAAAGTGCGCTGAGATAAGTAGGAGGAGAACCAGGATAATGCAGAATTGCGGAGGCTAAGGGAGTGTAATTTGCTGAGGAGGAGCAGGTGGTCAACTGTGTCAAAGGCAGCAGAAAGGTCTAAAAGTATGGGGGTTAGGTTGAGTAGTTTAGTAGTGGTAGCAGTATTAACATTGATTGGAATGTTAAAGTCGCCTAGAATGATGGCAGGCACTTCAGATGAGAGAAAATAGGGTAGCCATGCAGAGAAGTCATCCAGAAAGCGTGACACTGGTCCAGGAGGTCGATAAATAACTGCGACCCTCAGACAAACTGGAGCAAAAAAACAAATGCAGTGCATTTCGAAAGAGCAGGGGGAAAGAAAGGGAGGTGTGGGAAGAACCTGGAAGGTGCATTGTGAAAATAGGCCTGGTCCTTAAGTGGTTAAGAGAAGGCAAATGAGAAGTTGCCAGTTTGCAGCTGACTTCATTCTCTTCTCTATCTCTGTCACATGTGTGTACATGTCACCTTGAGCTATTGAGCTCTTTAACCAACAGGCTTTTTATAACTTGGCAGAAAAAGAGACAGAAAAGGAGATTTCACCTCCTTGTTGAATAATAAACAAAATAATTATATTATTCAATGTTTCAAATCTACGTAAATAAAAAAAGTAAAACATTTATTTATTGAGCCCAGATTGTAATAAAAGAAAATATGTACTAAACCGTTACACATTCCCTTTAATGTACAGTGTAATGTGCACACCTACCCTCTTAATGGGTAAATAAGTTACCAAGCCGCTACTGATAATCGCAAGTAAAATCTATCAGGCTGTTGTACTCAAGTTTATTGATTAATCAACTTGATACTTTCAGCCTGCCCATACACGGTCCGAATATCGGACGGTTTCTGCTGAACCGTCCCATATTCTAACTCTATGTCTATGTCTATGGCCAGCCTAACGCCCAACTGTGAAGGACAGCAGCTACACAAGCAATCAAAGGGAGATCTCTAGGGAGATCCTTTATGGCCCCAAAACGTTGTCATCTGGGTTATGTCTGAAGACTTTACTATTTGCTGACCTTTGTTGCCATTTATGATTACCCATGCCGTCATGGACACACCCCCTGGGCGGCATCACCCGTCACCTTAGGTTCACAGCATGATAGTAAAGAGAGCAGTGCTGATTTGTAAGTTGGGTGCGGCGTGGTGCGGCAGAATAACACACTCAGTCCCAGTGCAATGGAAGAACTTTTATTGAAATAATGCAGAAACAGTTCACAAATTACCCGGTGGCCGGACAGCCCAACCAGGAACACTCACAGTTCCAACAGCATGTAGAGAGCAGAGTACAGCCAAACTGGCAGCGTCTGTAGAGAGGGGAAGAATGCAGCCTGGTCATCTAGTACCCAACAGGCGGGTGTCCTGAGAAGTTGTGAGCCCTAAGCTTTCCCTCCTCGTCAGGAACCTTTCCCTGCTGCTAGCATTGTCCCTACCAATCGAGCTACCTGTCCCTACTCTGCCAACTCATAAATGAAAGACAAACCTGGGAGCCAGGGCCTTAAATAGGCTATGCCTGACCCAAAATGGCTGCCAGAGGCACATGGGGTGGCAGCACCCAATTGGATGCTTCCCCAGTGACCCAGTAAACAATAGAGGAGTGCAGAGGAGAAAGTAGACTGCATCTGCCTACAGATGTCATAATGTTAGCATTGGTTTCTGTGGTATTAAAAACCGCACACCACCGCCACTGGAGAAGGGGCAGAGGACCAGTGGTTGTCAAGTGAATGGCCAGAAGATTTAAGGTTAAGTATGTATAACAGGTATTTAAAAAGAAAAAAAACATGTATGGGAGGGGTGAGGCAACTTTATTTTTTTTAACCTGGCGATCTGCTTTAAGATCACTGCCATATTTTGAAATACAGTGCACTCCTATAACACACACAGTGTATCAAGATTGGAAGAGAACCAGACCACAGCCATTGCTGAGAGCCAGCACTGTCACTACCAGGGCATGGCAAAAATAAAATATAAATTGAAATCATTGTATACAAATATTGTTTGTGTACTGTCAGTTTAAAATTTGTATTTTTTTATTTTTTCACTGCCTTTGTTATTTTCAGTAAAAAAAAAAAAAAAAAGAGCAAATAACAACAAAACACACACACACAAAAAGAACATTTGTGAAATCAGTTGTCTTGTCCCTATTTATTAATGTTTCTATTTGAGTTTATAGGACGTCAAAATGTTTCATTCTATTATTTTGATATAAAATAAAAATTTCTGAAACACTGTGTCTTTCTAGGAACCTGTGATTCCTGCTGTGGAGTCCTTAAAGAAATTGGTAACTATACACAATGCAATGAGTAAAAGTGGTTGTAACCCTAAAAAAAAAAGTTCCTTAAAAGCATGATCTATAGCATAGTGCTTCTGCAGTGTAATTTGCCCCATTCTACGCTGTAAAATATCTGGTTGATCCTGCCTGTTCCTGTGACCCCCTGTGTGTGCTGACCACAGTAATTGGGGCTGCTGATCCATCATACCGTGGTCAATTGACATGCCTCTGTCACTCCGCTGTGTGCTCTCAGTCTCTCCCACTCCCTCCCTGCCTGTCATTTACTAGTCAGTGTGAGAGGCGAGCCAACCTCCTCCCTACCCCTCCCCTTCTCCCAGTAGTCTGCTGCAATATCTAACACAATGACTTGTATGCCCTTTGGTTTATAAAGACATAAACTACAGTGCTTTTTTTGAAAATGATAATGCTGAACACCTTTTCTCATACCTCTTCTGTATGGTAATGTGACCTCCCTCTGCTGGCTGGCTGATGTCAGAGGGGAATCTCAGTCCCTCCCACTGCTCTCCTTAGATCGGGGAAGGAGAGTGGAGGGCTATCACATGACCACACAGCGGCGGTGTGAGAAAAGGTATTTAGCATTATCATTTTCAAAAAACACACACTGTTGTTTTTGACTTTATAAACCAGAGGGGATACCAGCAAGATCATAATGTGACTTAGTTTACAACCACTTTAATGCCTACCTTAAAGTGTTCTTAGATGGGGTGACTAGCTGGCTGACTTAGGCTGCTTTCACACTGCCATACTGCAATTTGGCTGCAGCACAGCAATGCACCCACAGTTTTCATGCGGGTTACTGACAGTTCCCCATAGGCTTTCTGCATGCTGCATCTATAGTGTGCTTTCAGAAAATGCATCAAAAACACGGAACATAATAGAAGTCTTTGGGAAACCGTGGCTGTAATGCCGCGTACACACGACCGGACTTTTCAACAGCAAAGGTCCGACGGAACGAATCCGTCTGACAATTCGTTCGTGTGTGGGCTCCATCTTGTGGGCTCCATCATGTTTTAAATATTTCCGTTGGAACTCCGACCCAGTTCCTATGGAGAAATCCACTTGACTGTATGCTAGTCCGACGGATGAAAACCGACATTAGGGCAGCTATTGGCTACTGGCTATAAACTTCCTTATTCTAGTCCGGTCATACGTCATCACATTCAAATCCATCGGACTTTGGTGTGATTGTGTGTGGCCAAGTCCGTTCGTTCTGAAAGTCTGTCGGAACTCCGCCGAAAGTCCGTTGGGAAGACCGTTGGACCTAGTCCGTCGAAAAGTCCGGTCATGTGTACGCAGCATAAGATAATTTACTGCTAGTAGAAAAAATACCTGTTGATTGATCATGATATGATTGCAATGCCATTGTGACTTGATCTGATCTCAAGCAATAAAATGGAGAAGAGAAAAGGGGGAAGTGTTCATAGTCTGAAAAACTAGCTTCATTAATGGATAGCCTGTAAGTAAGGTGTTACAATAGGCAAGGCAGGAAATAATACGACTATTATATACTGATATCAACAGCATAGAAAGTATGGGTGTGTAAGATACAGTATTTTTAAACAGTTAGTGCCGGTTCACACTGGTGTGATGCGAGAACCCTGCGAATCCAGTGCGGGTTCCTGCATCGCACCTGAATCGCACAATGGTTCACACTGAGATCTGCGAACCGCTGGGGGTGTCAATGTAAAGTTAACGACACCCCCAGATCGATTCGCAGATCGCAGTGCGAACTGTAAAATGGTGCAGCAATCAGATCGCATAAGTGTGAACACATATGTGATCCGATTTCAATGCGGACCAAAAAAAGGGTCCTGCACCATTTTGGTGCGAATGAGATGCGATTTCAGCCATAAAGTTTGTATGGCTGAAATCGCATTGCACAGACATCGCATGTGATGTGAACCACAATGCGGTGTGAAGCACATGCGATGTCTGGCATCGCACTAGTTTGAACCGGGCCTTAAAGATGGTTTCTTGCACAACTATTCACAAGCAAATGTACAATATTTGAAAGAGCACAGGAGTATTAAAAGGATAACTCCCTTTTGTACAAAAATAGCAAATAAAGAAAAAATAATATAGCGTATACAATTGCAACACAAGTCATATTGTAATTGAATGTTATTAAAAATGACCTTTTTTTTCAATCTGTAGCCACTGTAATTTTTCTGAAAATGCAATGCAATATGGCTACCTGGAGGTGTTCTGTACACAGAATGTGTACTGACCACTCCCCAGAATAATAATTTCCTGCTTGTGTGATTGGCTCACAAATTTTACCAAAAGTCTGCCTAAAATACAAGTCAGATTTCGGCATCCCCTGCAACAAAAATGTAATTTTTGGTGAGATACTCAGAATAGGAACACGTCTAAAGGGATTCAGGCCCAGCAATTTATCTCATTAGTGCTCTGCAGCTGCTGCAGCTGATTGATAATTATGAAACCACTCCCATTAGACCCACTTAGCACAGAGATTACTTCAGAATAACAAAAGGTAGGGATCTGCAACAAAGGTTGTTATAATCCTTACAATGTGCATAGATCAACCAGTGAGGAATGTTTTTTTCTCAACAAAAGTGGAGTTACCCTTTAAGACAACCAACTAGTAATTAGGAAGCTATGCTGTCATTAAAGAAATGTCATTAATAGGTGATCAGTGGAGGAGTATAAATTTAGTCTAAGATGTTTAATATATAGGGCACATCAAAATATTAGGTGGAAGGAAGCCTAGTGTTAAAGTGCTAGAAATGTTTTTGGAGGATGTGTAAAATTGTGTATCCGCCTCACAGAGGTGGTGTCAAAAATCAAATTTACAATTTTCCTGCTTTACATTATAAAATATGATTCTCCACTATTCTTACCCAATGAGTTTCTTGGTCCAAACTCTGTGTTTCTATGAAATGATTTGTACCAAGTCAGGTGATTAAAAACTCCTTACAGCAGACAAGAAAGGAGATTACCCAAACACACTCCATCTTGCTTATCAACTTTACCTCTAAATTGCGAAATTTAGTACGGAGAACATGGAAACAGGTGAGGGAATATTGTCCATACAATTTTCTCTTCTGTTTCTAGTTCCTCCATGATGAGGCCCATCCCTTAGTCGGAGGATGGAGAACATCATTTTGAATAGGGCTAACTGAGAATGTTCTCCTCTCCTAGAAAAAACTACAGTGGGGTATGCATATCACCAATATTTATTTTGTAGTCTAAAGAAAAAAAAATGTTTATGCCTTTTTACATAGAATTGATGATTTTTTTTTTGTTTTTCTGTGTATATTTTAGTTCCACATTGTGATGACGTGCCTGGTATAGTGGAATCAATTATACAAATCGGTAAGTATTTACCTGGAAAGTTTAATAAAATAAGTCACTGATTGCCACCATTACTAGTAGGAAAATAAAAAAAATCCCATAGTTTGTAGACGCTATAACTTTTGCGCAAACAAGCTTATTGGTATTTGTTTTACCCGAAATATGTAGCAGAATACATATTGGCCTAAATTGATGAAGAAATTTGATTTTTAATTTTCTTTTATTGGATATG
Organism: Lithobates sylvaticus; assembly: GCA_028564925.1. Classification (NCBI taxonomy): domain Eukaryota; kingdom Metazoa; phylum Chordata; class Amphibia; order Anura; family Ranidae; genus Lithobates; species Lithobates sylvaticus. The sequence goes on from CM053029.1 coordinate 101,274,623, forward strand.
TTTTTATAGCAGAAAGTAAAAAATATTTTTTTTCTTTTTTAAATTGTCTTTTTTTGTTGATAGAGCAAAAAATAAAAACTGCAGTGATGATCAAAGCTCTATTTATGGGAAAAAAAGGATATACATTTTGTTTGGGTACAGCATTGCACGACTGCGCAATTGAAATGCAGGGCCTTATCGCAGAAAATTGCCTGGTCACGAAGCAGGGGAAATCTTTCGGCGGGCAAGTGGTTGACTAGAAAGTCCCACTGAGGTAGTACAGAGTCTGTTTAACACAACCATACTGGTGGGCAGCACTTACAGAGAGCGGTGCATTTATTACTTGGATTGGCTGACGATACCAACAACACCTGTCAAAGAGGGTGGCTGGAAGGCAGTCTTGCAACAAGGCACTTGCAATGCGAAGGGGCTCCTGCTGAGACACTGACAAAGAGACCCTAGTTTGTCCCTCCTCCTCTGGAATCTCTTCATATGCTAGGCAAACTTTTTCTTACCAGTGGGTTCCTGTCACTAACCTAGCCAGTACGAAAAATGCCTGCCAACTGAAGAGGGACAGTACTATTTATTAGCACTGCCCACACTAAAGATGGCTGCAGAGGTCATCCAGGGCAGCACCGTCCAATCAGACAGCTGCTTACCTGATAACACCTATGGAGGCCTCAGAAGAACATGGGTTCCCCCTGCCCTCCAATATTTCAGATTTGTGGCTCCCAAACTAGGGAGCCCAAACTACACTTGCCTACACTTCCCCCCTTTTGACAGATGCTATCCTCAGCATTGGTACCCAACAACAACAAACAAAAAAAGCAGAATATAACACTTTCATGGAGCAGAAAATGGCATTCATAGACAAGGAAAGAACATCTCTGTTGGCAGTGCGCGATCCAGTCAAGGAGGGAGAATCCCAATTTAACCTCCCATTTATAACTACCTTTTCAGTACAACACCGTGAGGTTAAAAGTTTAATACAGAAGCACTGGCACTTATTAACTAGTGACCAAGTGCTGGGTACAACTCTTCCGGATAGACCTAGGGTGGTTTTTAAAGGGGCTTCAGCCCTGAGTAGCAGGGTGGCTTCTACTGTGCAGGACCCACCCGTGGCCAATAGAATGTTCTTTCAGAATCTCAAAGGTTATTACCACTGTAAAAATTGTCAAGTGTGCACCCTAAACAAATGCAAAGATAAAAAGATTTGCCAATTTGCTTCTACAAGCACATCCAGGGTGTACGATGTCGAACCCTTCATTACGTGTGCCACTGAAGGGGTCGTGTACCTTTTGCAGTGCCCGTGCAGCCTGCAATATATCGGGAGGACCAAAAGGGCATTACGTGTTCTCCTAAATGAACACATAGGCAACATAAGGAGGGGGTTCGATAAACACCTAGTTTCGAGGCATTTTGACCAGATGCATAATAGGGACCCTACTTATGCATATATATGTGTGCGATTCATTGTGTACACCACTTGGCCCACTGCTCCGGGTTCGCGAGTAAAATGATTTACATAAATCGACGTCAGTTGTAGCAATAAGGAATAATGTACGTTTAGTGCATCAATATCCTTTTTTTAAATTTTTATTTTTTATTCTTAATTTTCATTTTTAATGATTTCATTTCATTTTTCATTATACATTTTTAGGTAGTGTGCCTTTGGGCTTCTTTTTAGCCAGTGACTTGGTGGGGCGCTATATTATTGCGGTTTTTGTATCATGTTTGGACCACATTCTTTCTTTTGTGGCCTTTTGCATCTAGTCAGTTATGCTTTTTCATCTATGAATCATTGGTGTTTCATTGAGGCTAATTTGTTCCATCTTGTATTTAATGATTACAAGACCAATGAAGCATTACATAACAAATGATAATAGCATAACTACATTTTTAACTTTTATTTTTTAATGTTGTATGAGAGTGTCCCTTAGCTGGAACAACCATACATTTTTATTTTTATGGGCTTGACATATTGGGTTTGGTATCTAATATACGTGCAAGTATTACTCAGATTCAATCGAGCAGTCAATGCTTTCAATGAAGGAACTGTGGGCATGTGCTGTGGCGCTGCGCATTGACATAACATGCTGACACTGTCACTTGTGTAATGGCGTGGCGTCGCAATCCAGACGCGTCATTGTTTTGGCGGCTCTGGTTTAGCGGCGTCGTGCCGTCGTTTACGTCATCATGTCCGCCGCGCATGCGCACCCGGAGTCGGACGCCATGTTGCGTCATTACTAAATTTTGCGCATGCGCACTCGGAGCCGGACACCATTGGTGACCACAGATTTAAAAGAGGTGAGACAGTGCGTCGCTCGTGTCCCCAGACGATGTGAGTTATCACGAAACGCGTCGGGTGAGCGACGCACTGTCACCACCTCTGCTCTATTACCTGCTGCATCATTTCCTGATTTATCATCTTCGTCCTTACGTGCAACCGGCCGGTGCACTGGATGTCGTTGGTTGATCGTTTTTTGGCTAAATGTAAGTCCTTATGTTATCTTTTTAAATAAATAGTGACGTTATTACACTATGGGAGTTTTCTAATTCCTTTACATGGCGCACATGTCCTGCTGATATCTGGAGGGACACATATACATTTATCCATATTGGTGGTTACCATTCTGGAGAGAGATTCGAATGCCTATCCTGAGTTCAGTGTCTGAAGCAAGCAGGGGGCTGAGACCGGTATACTAGTGGAAGCCAATCTAAAAGAAAACCCATTGTAATGCTCGTCTGACCCTCTGTGACGGAGGGTCCCATATCTCTGGTAAGCGGCCAATTCTCTCTGGTGGTGGTGCTTCTGGCAAGTCACACAACTTGATAAAGATATTCGCCATTGGATGGTCACTCCTGGGAACTTTCTAAAATACGACTTTAATTGTTTCCTATTTTCGAAACACAAGCATTCAATATTGGACTGTTTTGTTAAATTATTATTATTATTTTCACATGAACTTTATTTTTGGATGTCCTTGCAGATCTAGTCAATATATGCTTTCACCCCTCACTTTATGTGGTTCACTTAAGATATCATTACCTTTGACAGGTTTATCACTGGGTGCTTTTTTGTTTATGCCAATGTATAGTTCATTATGATCCGTCAGATTGATTAGACACTATATCTGCATTTATTTCACGTATTTGTTCCCCGCCACAAGGGGTCATAGTTAATGTGAGTCCTCACATAATAAGGTATTGCACGTTTATTGGTATGCGCAGCTTTTTGCTTTTCTAAAAAATGTTATCACTGTTGTACACAGTATAGTAGCTGCTGCCTCTTTTGGTTATTAATTTAACCCTTTAGTAAGTGTTTGGCTTACTTGCTTTGTTAGAACCCATAGCGCAGTTTCTTTCCCAATTTTTTCCACATTCATAGACATGTGCAATAAACTTAGGTCCGAATTCGGAAAAATTATTGGTTATTCGGAGATTAGGATTTATCCGAATCTTCAAATGAAATAGTAATGAATTTTGTTTCGCTTATAAATTTTCTAACGAATTCCAAATTTTCGCAACGATTCAAATTCAGATCAGTCAAAAAATGATTGACTGCCGTGTCCTTGAAAACCGATGACTCATGACAAGGCTTCTTCCCCACAACCCTGGCCGATGGTGCTGGGGGTCTGCGGGTAGGGGGCTTATCAGAATTTGTAAGCCACATTTAACAAGGGGGCCCCCAGATCCCTACCCCCCATGTGAATATACATAGTACCCATTCACCAAAAGACACAACATGAGTTTTTGATAAATCCTTTATTACAAAAATAACAGAAAAAATGGTGTAAATCCATCATCAATCAGGATCCCCTCCGCACCTCCGGACCCGAAAAAAAAACCAAAACCTCTGGTACCGTTAAAGACTTCCGCTATCTGCCTGCTCTGCCATCTGCCATTTTTAAATAACTAAGGAGTGGAGTGATGTCATTGACCGGGGCATGCTGGGTCGATGACATCACAAAAAGGTGGGGTCATTTGATGATGTCAACTGGGACTCTGCCCCTTTAGACAGCAGGAGCCTTCATCAGTACTGGAGTTTTTTTTTTTAGGGTCCAGCGGGCATCGTGATTGAAAATGGATCTACACCTGGGGACATTTTTTTAAAATAAAGGACTTGTCAAAAACTTATGTTGCATCTTTACTTTAGGCACCCCCATGTTGAGGGAATGTGGCTTGGTATGGTTCAGGAAACTTGCTCGTTTAACCCCTTTCCCGCCCTGCCGGGCTGCATGCTCAGATAAGGGTCCCGTATCGATTTGAGGGGAACCCTACACGTGTTTTTTTTAAATTTTGGTGTGGGGACGATCAATGGCGGTCTGAGACATGTCTCACCTGAGCTCCCTGCCTCGGACGGACAGCCCGGCAAATCTCTGTCTCCCTCTACAAAGCTTTTCAGCTTAGATCTCCGGATTTTTAGCTTAGATCATGTAGAATAGGAAACAGCTCAAGCCGGATCTCCAGCCAGATTTCTTATCTAAGGAATCAAGCCGACAGTTAAGATCGGGTCCTCGGTCAAATTTACCTACCAGTGCTGGCGGTGGCTCCAGTGATCTCCCCGGTTTCGGTCTCTGTATTGCTGCATCCTTTGTGCCCCCCTCTACACTCACTGGAAAAGCAGTGTCTCACACGTCCCACATGGTTGATCCAGATGCTGAGACTAACACCAGGGCTATGCTTACTTCGTTCCTACATTCGCTCTCTACCGACAAAAACAGATTTGGATCACTACCTCTCACGTTTAGAGACAGTGTGTAAAACTGAAATATCTGCCCTTAGAGCCAAACTTTCCCATATTGGATCTCGTATTAATGGTATGGAAGCCGCTGTCGATGTCTCCTGTGAACGCTTGGATAAACATCAAGAGGTTATGAGCGAACATACTTGCCAGTTACAAGAATATTTTTCAAATAGATGATCGGGAAAATAGAACACAACGGAATAATGTAAGAATCCGAGGATTGCCGGAGACAGTAGAGCATAAAGATCTACCATGCTTCAACAAATGTTTAACAACCTACTGAATAGAGATCCTGCAACAGTCATAGAGATTGACAGAGCGCACAGAATCTCAGGTGTGTGGAGTCTGGAACCAGGTAAAACAAGAGATGTTATCTGCCGTATTCATTTTTTGTGGTCAAATAGGCCATTATGGTATCTACCAGAAGATCCAGGGTATACGGTATAATAGTTTAATGGCTCTCTCATAATGTTTTTGTCTGATCTGTCTAAACGTACAATTAAGTAATTACAATTGTGGAAAGCAGTAAAATGTCTTTTGGAAATACTGAATACCTAAGCAATCCGCTACAGATGGGGGTTTCCATTTAAATTGACTGTCGCCAAAGATAGCAAAATGATAGTGTTCAGACACCTGGGTAACTTACCTTAAATACTGCTGACATTTCAGCTCCCTCAGGTGGACTTACCAGACTGGCCATTTAAATCTCCATTATCAAACCTCTCACCTAGAGAAATTTGGGAACAGGCACATTCCACTTGCTCAAAATAAACTACAACTATGACTGTAAAGCCATGCAAAGTTCTACATATGAACTACTACGAATGCCCGAGTGTTGCACTATGAGATGACCTTGCTAGTTATTATAGACATCCCCCCCCCTTTTTTATCTTTCTTATAAAAAAAATTTAAATCCATCATAATGTCAGTGGCTAAATAGCTGCCAGGATAATTTAGTGAGTTTTTTTTGCCTTCTCTTCGTTTCTCTATCTTCCTATTCACAGCTTGGAAATAACCTTTGCTCATCACAATGATATGGGTATTGTCAATGATAGCATAAGCATTACAGGAGGTGAGGTGAATCATATTTACAGGAGGGGGGGAGAGCATTGGGAGGGGAAGCGAGATAAGAGAGGAATTATTCTGGATGTTTTTTGTTCTCTTTTGGTCCCTTTTGTTTTCTTTTGTTTTTTTTTCTTTGTTTTTGTTTATTTTTTGGATTTTTTTCTCTCTCTCTCTCCTTCCTATTCTCCCAGCCTGTATGTCTGGGGGGGGGGGGGGGAGGTGAATTGGGGATCAAGGGAAAGAGAGGAGAGTTTTCCTTTTTGTTCTCTCTCTCTGTCTTCACTTCTCTAATAGACTCAATACTTGTTGTCATTTAGCTGCATTAACACACGTTTCAGTTTTTTTTTTTTTTTTTGTCAAGGTACCCTTTGAGCCCAAGTTCACAGTACGATAAATGTATATACTGCGCTATCACCAGGTGTGGCTGCCGGCACTAAAAGGTGTAACAGAAATATATATAAAGAAAACAAGTGCATCGCTACTAAAATATAAATGTAACAAAGTGACAAATATAAATGTGACAAAGTGAATCACTGTATACCAAAAATAACATATAGTGACATAAATTATATAACACAATGTGAATCTACAAAGAAACAAAATGGACTGGATAAAGTCCAAAAATGTAAAGTATCCAATAAGTAAAAGTGTAGTCCAAATGATGAGTGGCTAATAAACATATAATTCCATGTGTGTCCAATCCAGCATGTGACAAACAACAATCACCACCAGTAGCACAGAATGCTTCCCAGAATGCAATGACACACTCAAGCGTACACTTGGTGGGTCAAAGCAAGCTTAATGTTGTAGTTCCAGGGGTCCCAGATTATTGGATGCAGATCAGACCTTTCCAGGGATTGTTCTCAAATCATAGGATCAGAATATGGCTAAGTCAAAGCTCACCACAGATGCCAAATGTAAAAAGAGAAGGAGGAATATAGCATAATTCCGTATAAAAAGTATTTATTTAAAATTTATAGGAAATGCACTTACATGCTTCCAAAAATTAAGCGCTTATAAGGACAGAACAGCGGTATTGAGCAGATCAGCATGCGGTTCCGACGCGTTTTCGCTTGATTAAGCATCATCTGGGATGCTGATCTGCCCTCAAAACCGCATATTCATAGGTGTGGAGGGCCCCCCTTACCTTGAACAGGTGTAACACAGGACTGGAACGCAATCGACATCAACTTCCGGTTTCCGGCAAGATGGCGCAGACGCGTGCGTCTCAAGCCTCAATTTCAAAACCGGAAGGACCCAGCCTGTGTATCAAGCCTCATTTTGGAAATCTACTGCGCAACGGCGCATATTAATGCAATCCAAGCCTCGTTTTGAGCGTCGGAACATGCAGCTATCACTGCAAATGTAACGGCGATCTCAGAGGCACAAAGATGGCAAGTTAAAAAACAAAAACAAATTAAAATCTGCACTGATATATGAAAATATTAATCCTAGATATTTAAATCTATAGGAAAAGAGTACAGAAAAAAGATTACCAAGAAACAGACAAAAGTCTGAATAAACGTGAAAATCCTATTAATATATAAAAATTGAAAAATGTACATATCAACTATTTAATTAATAGAACGCCATGGTAAAAAGGGCCTCCCCATAGATAACCATGGTGTATACAAATGGCAGACGATTGTCAATAATACAATAATAATAAATTACAGCATTGTATTATACTATAACATTTGTTAAAAACAATCTATATAAATCAAAATAAATCAAGGAGATGACAGAAAAAGTAATACACATCAAGTACAAAATGTACATATCAGAATAGATTTAATATTGCACCAAGGGAAAATTCAAAATACATAGAGTGGTTATTCAACCCTGATTAATAAAGGCGTTGATGTCCCACTCAATATTGAGACCAAAAGGGGAGTAAGTTTGCAATTGGTAGATCCAATAAGTTTCTAACCGTGACACCCCTCTCGTGCGGGCTCCTCCTCGCCAAGGAGGAGTATATTTGTCAATAATGACAAAGTGTGAACACATGGGGTCATGGTTGTGGTATTTTCTGTAATGCCTTGGTACATCATGTTTTTTTTTTTTTTTAACAGAGGAGTTTATTAGACAAATCAGCATTACAGTACAAAGCAATATAGTAAGTACAGTGGCATACAAAGTATAGACAGGAGAAACCACCTTCATCCGGCAGTCGCACTTTAGATAATGATCCAGCAGTACCGGTGTCATAAGCATCAGCTACACACAATCATAAGAGCATGTCATCGTTAGTGAAATCTCACATACATTATGAGGATACATGAAACCCATGGGGGGGGGGGGGGTGTCAGGGTGGTAATGGATAGGGGGGAAGGGAATAGGGTGACTAGGTAGGAGAGGGGTAAGTGCAACCGGTGTGGTCCGAGTGATAGTTAGGGGGAGGGGGGGTCAAGGTTGTCAGAGGCATCTTTCCAGGAGGACCATATTTTGTCAAACTTCCCTGGGCATTGTCTGCTTTCATAGGTCAGCTTATACAGGGGAAGTACCAAGGTCACTGATCGCTTCCACGAGGCAAGGGTAGGGGGGTCTTCTAATTTCCATCTCAACAAAATCTCCCGTCTGGCATAGTATAATGAGAAGGTAATACATAATTTACAATACCTGTCCCCCTCTATGTCTTCTGGTACATCATGTTTAATGTCTCCACCCTTAATCCTAGTGATATGTTCACCTACCCTTACGGAAAATAGGCGAATAGTACGTCCCACATATTGTTTCCCGCAAGGGCAGGTGATCATGTATACCACATGTGTGGTGGCGCATGTACAGAATACCTTAATTGGATACACCTTGCTGGTGGCATTAGATGTAAACTCAACACTCTTATGTAGGGATGAGCCGAACACCCCCGGGTTCGGTTCGCACCAGAACCTGCGAACGGACTGAAAGTTTGCGCGAACGTTAGAACCCTATTAGTTACAATGAAGGCGAACGTTCGAAATCTAAAGTGCTAATTATAAACGGCCAATATGCATGTTATTGTCATAAAAAAGGTTTGGGGACCCGGGTCCTGCCCCAGGGGACATGTATCAATGCAAAAAGAAGTTTTAAAAACTGACTTTTTTAATGATGCATAAAGTGAAAAAATAAGTGAAATATTCCTTTAAATATGGTACCTGGGGGTGTCTAAAGTATACCTGTGAAGTGGCATGTGTTTCCCATGTTTAGAACTGTCCCTGCACAAAATGACATTTGTAAAGAAAAAAAATAAGCCATTTAAAACTGCTTGCGGCTTTAATGTCATGTCTTGTCCTGGCAATATGGATGAAAATCTTTGAGAAAAATGGCATGGCTAAGTTGGATGTTTGAAAGTAGGGGCCTGCCGTATATACTCTGCAGAAATTTGCCCCATTAGATGTTGGTGTTGCCACAACACTGTAAGCCCTCACAACTACACTTGGTGGGTGCTGGAACGCCCTGCTGTGAACTATTATATCAGGATTTGTAATAACATGCCATTGTTGAACAGTGTTAGAAAAAATTGGGCCTTTGGTGGTGGTGGTGGTGCTGGTGCTACAACACTGTAAGCCCTCACAGTTACACTTGGTGGGCACAGGAATGGGCACTGCTGTGAATTATTACATCAAGAATTGTAATTGCATGCCCTGTTGAACAGGGGCAGAAAAATTGGGCCTTTGGTGGTGGACGGTGTTGCCACAACACTGTAAGCCCTCACAGTTACTCTTGGTGGGCACAGGAATGGGCCCTGCTGTGAATTAGTAGATCAAGAATTGTAATTGCATGCCCCTGTTGAACAGGGGCAGAAAAATTGGGCCTTTGGTGGTGGTGGTGGTGGACGGTGTTGCCACAACACTGTAAGCCCTCACAGTTACTCTTGGTGGGCACAGGAATGGGCCCTGCTGTGAATTATTAGATCAAGAATTGTAATTGCATGCACCTGTTGAACAGGGGCAGAAAAATTGGGCCTTTGGTGGTGGTGGTGGATGGTTTTGCCACAACACTGTAAGCCCTCACAGTTACTCTTGGTGGGCGCAGGAATGGGCCCTGCTGTGAATTATTAGATCAAGATTTGTAATTACATGCCCCTGTTAAACAGGGGCTGAAAAATTGTGCCTTAGGCACTGGTGCTGGTGCCACAACGCTGCAACCCCTCACAGATACTGTACTTGGAGCACAGCAATGAGACCTGTTGCAAAGCATTGCATAAAAAATTGTAATTACACGCCCCTGTTAAACAGGGGCTGAAAAATTGGGCCTTAGGCACTGGTGCTGGTGCCACAACATTGCAACCCCTCACAGATACTGTACTTGGAGCAAAGCAATGAGACCTGTTGCAAAGCATTGCATAAAAAAATGTAATTACACGCCCCTGTTAAACAGGGGCTGAAAAATTGTACCTTAGGCACTGGTGCTGGTGCCACAACACTGCAACCCCTCACAGATACTGTACTTGGAGCAAAGCAATGAGACCTGTTGCAAAGCATTGCATAAAAAAATGTAATTACACGCCGCTGTTAAACAGGGGCTGAAAAATTGGGCCTTAGGCACTGGTGCTGGTGCCACAACACTGCACACACCCCTCACAGATACTGTACTTGGAGCAAAGCAATGAAAATATTTTCTGGCGGTGCCCCTCCCGAGACTAGACTCTGGATCCGCCCCAAGTCTCGACCCCATTTAGGATTAATAACGGGACCCGCCAAGGGGGTCCATTATCCCCATTACTATATGTGATCACAAAGGAGCACTTAGCAATGGCTTTACGCCTCCCGAAAATAATATATAAATTCCAGATGCTACCAATAGCTATACCACAGAGTTTTTTTCAGAATAATAAAAACAATGATGATAAAGTATATTTGGCAAATTAAAAAACCGAGAGTAAAATTTGCACTACTCACTAGGAAAAAAAAAAATGGAGGGTTAACAGCACCAGATATAAATAGATATTATAATTCAGTAATTATTTCACGTATGATAGAATGGGTCAATGAAAAAAGTGAAAAAAAGTGGATTAGGATTGAAAATACATTAAGTAGAACATCACTACACAAAAATATTTGGATACCACGTAGGCACAGAACATTGGACTTGGAGACACATGATTTGACTATAAATGTGTTTAAAACCTGGGACACACTATATCGACAAAGAAATGGGTATGTAATTCACCATTCTGTTACTTCCAGGATTGGGAGATACATAGATAATTTCCTGCAGCCCCTTGTTTTTAAAACTCCATCCCACCTTAAGGATAGTACACAGGTCATTAATGTTTTGAAACAGATTACGTGGAAGGAAGGGTATATTTTGGCCACTGTGAACGTGGCCTCTTTATATACTATCATTTCTCATCGTCATGGCAGAGAGGCCTGAATTATTTCTTGGAGAGGGATTTGGGTATCTGTAGGTTGCAGCGGCAGCTCATTCTCCACCTCCTCGACTTTGCCATGAGCCACAATTATTTTTGGTTTATTGGCTCTTATTATCTGCAAGGTCAAAGAGTGGCGATGGGTGCCAAGTTTGCACCAAGTATGGCCAATCTTTGTATCAGCTCTCAAATTTTCCACTCGCCTACTCGCATTTTGCGAGTGGAAAAATTGTTTCTGGCGAGGAGCTGGGCTGCCTGGGGGCACGAAAGGGGGGGCGCGATTTCAGCAGGCATGTGGGGCTGATCGGGAGCCGTTCTCCCATCAATTGCCCCAGGGGAAGAGAGCATGCAGCAAAAGAAAAGCAGCGGGATTACAGAGAGGATAGCCTGCTGTTACAGCTGAGTTTACATTACAAGTGTCTCCCCTCCGCTCGTGGTTACACACAGCCCCGCCCCTGACCCCACGCCTGTGATAGACAGAACACGTCCCAGGGGGCGGGGCTATGTGTAATCACAAGCGGAGGGGAGACACTTGTAATGTAAACTCAGCTGTAACAGCGGGCTATCCGCTCTGTAATCCCGCGTCTTTTCTCTTGCATGCTCGCTTCCTTGTGATGATCCTCATGCACAGGTGAGCTGAGGCTGCAATGGGGGCATGTGAGCTGAGGCTGCAATGGCGGGCACAGGTGAGCTGAGGCTGCAATGGTGGCACAGGTGAGCTCAGGCTACAATGGCGGGCACAGGTGAGCTGAGGCTGCAATGGGGGCACAGGTGAGCTGAGGCTACAATGGGGGCACAGGTGAGCTGAGGCTACAATGGGGGCACAGGTGAGCTGAGGCTACAATGGGGGCACAGGTGAGCTGAGGCTGCAATGGGGGCACAAGTGAGCTGAGGCTGCAATGGGGGCACAGGTGAGCTGAGGATGCAATGGTGGCACAGGTGAGCTGAGGCTGCAATGGGGGCACAGGTGAGCTGAGGCTGCAATGGCGGGCACAGGTGAGCTGAGGCTGCAATGACGGGCACAGGTGAGCTGAGGCTGCTATGGGGGCACAGGTGAGCTGAGGCTGCTATGGGGGCACATGTGAGCTGAGGCTGCTATGGGGGCACAGGTGAGCTGAGGCTGCAATGGCGGGCACAGGTGAGCTGAAGCTGCAATGCCGGGCACAGGTGAGCTGAAGCTGAAATGCTGGGCACAGGTGAGGCTGCAATGGTGGGCACAGGTGAGGCTGCACTGATAAAGTTGTTGTTAATATTTATTTATGTAACTTTAATTCTGCATAAAACATTTAAGTGTCATTTCATGAGATAATTTACAAGGGCGTGTATAGGGAGGGGGGGAATTAGCAGGGTAGGGATCGGTTGGGGCAACTGGTGGCGAGTAACCTATAAGGCCTGGCTAGTAGCTCAGTATTTGAAATTTTGAGCCCTGTTTTTATGGCCAAATGGGAGGAGGATGTCATCTATGATCAACGGAGGACAAATTTGATCTTTGGGGTCGATACATTGATGACATCCTCCTCCTATGGGAAGGAGATCGGGCCTCTTTGGATCTGTTCATTGGTGAACTCAACTCCAATGATCGGCCAGCACCTCTGCCATACATTTTTTAGACCTGCAAATCAGGGTAGAAAATGATAGATTTGTTACGTCCACATATTTTAAAGACACTGACAGGAACAGCTACATAGGGATGGACAGCTGCCACCATGAGTCCTAGCTTAGGTCTGTCCCTATGAGCCAATTCCTCAGATTAAGGATGAATTGCTCCTTACAGGAAGACTTTCTGAAGGATGCAGAGTTTTTGAAGACTCGCTTCCTACAGAAAGGTTATGCAGTCAATGACCTCGATTGGGTCATAACTGATGTTGCATTGAAAAATAGAGAAGATCTGCTGAAGCCCAGAATAAGAGAAGGTGGGGATTTTTCCTCTAGTTTTTCGTTCTATACCACCTACTCAGATCAGCATTTTTCAATAAAGAAGATTTTTAGAAAGCATTGGGGCATTCTAAAAAATGACAGACTACTAGGTCCTTTGCTCCCTGAACAACCTAGGGTCACCTATAAAGGTGCACCCCCATTGAAACTCCAAGTAGCCCCAAATATAATTAGACCCCCAGTAAAACCAAGCTTCTTCTGCGATTTCAAGGGCTACTATCATTGTAGAACATGCAAAGTTTGTCTAAATTATTGCCTTAAAGCGGAGCTGCACCCGCACAAAAAATATTAAAAGTCAGCAGCTACAAATAGTGCAGCTGCTGACTTTTAATAAATGGGCACTTACCTGTTCCTGGTTCCAGCGGTGTAGGCAGAATGTGACAAGAGACCGCTCGTCTCTCGCTGCCCCGCCGTCAGGGAATCAGGAAGTGAAGACGCAACGTCTTCACTGCCCGGTCCCTACTGCGCATGCGCGAGTAGCACTGCGCGCCCCTATTGGTCTCCGCTGTGTCCTGGGAACTGTGTTTCCCAAGACACAAATGATCGCTGCTGTAATGAATTGTCGGGTCTCGGCAATATAGATAAAACTCATTGAAAAAAAGAGCATGGCATCCCCCCAGTCCATTAACAGGCCCTTTGGGTCTGATATGAATATTAAGGGGAACCCCAACCAAAATAAAAAAAAATTGCGTGGGGGTCCCCTAAAATCCATACCAGGCCCTTCGGGTCTGATATGGAAATTAAGGGGAACCCTGTGCCAATTTTTTTTTTTAAATGGCGTAGCCCCCCCACCCCCTCGTCCCCACAACCCTTGCCCAGTGGCTGTGGGGGTCTGCGGGCGGGGGGCTTATCGGTATCTGGAAGCCCCCTGTAACAAGGGGACCACCAGATCCCAACCTCCCCTTGTGTAAAATGGTAACAGGGTACTATTGTACCCCTACCATTTCACAAAAAAAGTGTCAAAATGTTAAAAAAAAAAACAAGACACAGCTTGGGACAAGTCCTTTATTAAAAAATAAAAAAATAAAAATGTCCCACGATGTCCATTCATCTTCTTATATCGCTCTCCCAAGCTAATAGAATACTACAATAGAATGGAATACCTATGCAGCAGAGAAAAGGGGCAATCAGGAAAATACAACAGTACCTGTAAAATAATTTTTAAAACCTCAGAGAAATACTTAGAATAGATGATGGAGGGTGGTAGGACCTGAGTAGGCCAGGGAATCAGAAAGAGGGCCGAGATCAAACCAAACGGGGTGGGGTGGGGAGGGAGAGAAGTGGGTGGGTGGTTGGATGAATATGAGTAGGAAAAGAATAAAACTTCTGTAAGACAAACATGAAGGGTAATGGTAGTGACTAAGATTTTAATATTAAACGTTGGAAAATTTTGATAATAGAAGAAACTGAATAATAAATAAAACCAGAGGAAAAGACCACAATGATGTGAAACTGAGAAAGAGACAGTAAATGAACATAAAGTTGAATAAGTTTCTCGACAGAGTTTGCTGAAGTGGTTATAAAAAAAAAAAAGCAATGGCTTTACGCAATAACCCTTCTATACATGGGATTACTATTAATGAGATAAACTAAAAAACCTCTCTTTACGCAGATGACGTTCTACTTTATATTACATCACCAAGGCTCAGTATCCCGTCTATTTTAAAATAATTTAATTCTTTTGGATGCCTAAGTTACTTTAAGGTAAATTTAACCAAATATGACACATTGAAGTCTGCCATTCACACAATTAATTACAGGGAATTCATACTCTGAGTAAAGAATAATAAAGCCAAATTAAATTTTAGATATTAAGAATAGAACAATCTTGGCGGTGCCATTTTCAAACTGCAGTGACACTGACATGTCACTGCAGTTTAACTGCAGCCTGGGCAAGGCTGCAAATGACACTGAGAAGGCTGCAGATGGACACTGACAAGCATGAATGTGGACACTGATAAGGCTGCAAGGCTGCAAACGACACTGACAAGACTGCAAGGCTGCAAATGACACTGGCAAGGCTGCAAATGACACTGACAAGCATGCAGATGGATGCTGTGCAAGGCTACAGATGGACACTGATAAGGCTGCATTGATGGGCATTTAAATGTAAGTTTTTTTCCTTAAAAAGTTTTTTCCTTAAAATTCCCTCCTAAACTTGGGGTGCGTGTTATACGCCGGCTCGTGTTATACGCCGATAAATACGGTATATATATTTCAAACCTTGCCTATTTAAATTACCTAAAGAATTTTTCAAACATGTAAATAGTATTTTTTCACAATTTGGAAAACGACTAAACCTCAAATTAATCAGAAAAAGCACTTTGTCGATCAAAAGCCCGTGAAGGTGCAGCTATACCAGACCCTCAGCATTATTATAAGGCAGTTATATTTTCTTGCATTTTAGACTCTCTCACGACAAACAATGGGTCCAACTGGAAACAGATTCTTCTCCATTAAATCCTAAAGCTGCCCTCTGGCTCCCTCTTAAAGATTTTGACTCGCGCTCTTCTTGGCCCTGGCACACCTATACGGTTTTAGAATGCTGGCATCATTACGTACTAATTTCCTCTGTCTTCCATCCAAGGCCCTCTCACTTCTTTAATAGACAATCCTTCCTTCCCTACTGGTTTTCATTCACATGCAAAGTTGGTCTGTACCTTTAGCAGAGAAACAGCCCCAAAGCATAACGTTACCACCTCTGTGCTTGATTGTAGGGATGGTGTCCTTAGGGTCAGAGCATTTTTCTTCCTCCAAACATGGCGAGTCCCCCTCCTCAAGAAGGCACATGTACAGTCATGCCAATGAACATCTAAATGATTCAGAGAAAGATTGGGAGAAAGTGCTGTGGTCAGATGAGACCAAAATTGATCTCTTTGGCATTACCTCGACTCGCCGTGTTTGGAGGAAGAAAACTGTTGAGCTAAGAACACCATCCCTACAAGCAAGCACGGAGGTGGAAACATGATGCTTTGGGGCTGTTTCTCTGCTAAAGGTACTGGCCAACTTTGACGCATTGAGGGGCCAATTGTAAAATCTTGGATGAGAACCTTCTTCTCTCAGCCAGAACACTAAAGATTGGTTGTGGATGGGTCTTCCAGCATGATAATGACCCAAAACACACCGCCAAGGCAACAAAACAGTGGCTCAAGAAGAAGCACATTAAGGTCATGGAATGGCCTAGTCAGTCTCCAGACCTTAATCCTATAGAAAATTTATGGAGTGAGCTTAAACTTTGAGTTGCCAAGCGACAGCCCTGAAACCTTAAAGATTTAGAGAAGATCTGTACAGAAGAGTGGACCAGTGAGGTGTATAAACCTGGTCACCAACTTCAAGAAATGTCTTACCTCTGTGCTTGCCAACAAGGGTTTCTCCATAATGTACCAAGTCATGTTTTGCTTGGGGATCAAATACTTATTTTACTAACTGAACTGCAACTCAATTTATAACATTTGTACCATTATATACCATGTATTTTCTTGATTTTTGGTTGATTTCTCTATCAATTAAAATACACCTATGATAAAAATTATAGACCCTTAATTTCTTTGTAAGTGGGCAAATCTTCAGGGGATCAAATAATTATTTTCCCCACTGTATATATATATTTCATCTGCATATTTAGCTGTTTGCCTGGTGTTTAATTTTAAGGTGGGACCTAGAAACAATAGAGGGCCGAAATACAGTAATTTGTATGAAGGAGCAGCTTCTGCCTAATGTTTGTATACACTAGTGTAGCGGCCATAACCCCAAGGGGCAGCCTTGACTTTCTGGGCTTACCAATTACCTCCTTGTAGCTTGTCAGTTGTTGTCTAGGGGTTCCCAGGGTTAGTACCCAGTGACTTCAGATGCTTACACATAAAAGTCCTTTTCAAGGTTTTTATTTTGCAGGGGATAACATCCAAAATAACACAGTCTCTGATGGGAATAGAGGGCACGGGTCATAAAACTCAGGCACTTTAAACTGCTGACATCCAATGAATGTCTCTAATTAACCCAGAGATTAGCCACTCCCAGCTGGGTGCTTCACTGCTCGGATAAACCTCTATCCAGAGATCTAGCAGCTAACATGTGATCTGGAAACTTTGCAAATTCTCTGCCACAGACTAGATTGTAACTGAAGATAAGTAGGAACCTTTCTCGCAGTATCTGTATCTCTCAGCCTTCTTGGCGATACTGCATAAAGTGTGGATTCTTTAGTTTCCATACAACTCAGCTCCCACTCTCTTACTGAGCAGCCAGCTTGTTGTCCCTCCTCCGAAGAGTCCTCCCCTGGTCACTTGTACGAGTTGCCATGTCCCTCCAATACCGAGAGCACACCGGGACGCCTTTGAATCCTCCTTCAGTTACTGGGCCTCAGACTAGCCAGTTCCGAGACTCGGGAACAGACGGATCCCTGCCCCAGACCATGAGGGCCTCTGGGGCTGGTCGGATTGACCATGCTTGCAGGACGGCAAACACTCCTGGGCCCGGGACCCCTTGCAGGGCTGCCCCGGACTGGAACCAGGAATCAAAGCAGCAGCCAAACCCTGAACATGTGACTTCAGCACCTTAAATACCCCTTCCCAGACTACGCAGCGTGGCCAGACACGCCCACTGACTGGCTATGGGAAGTATTGGTACCTAACACGTCCAACCAGGCTTGGTTCTTGGCCTGTCATGGGTGCTTCACTGCACCTATGACCAGGCAGAACCTTAGTACAGCCCAGCCAGACTGATGCCAAAGTAAATCCTGTACAATTAACCCCCAGAACTCCATTACAGTTCGAATCGAGCACCGGGCCAAAACCTACCTCGGCTTATGTACTGAAGGGGGCAATGTCACCTTTCCGACAATATCCAGGGGAAGAAGAAGCATTATCTTATATGCTGACTCTGGCGAGCCCAGGCGAAGAACTATTGGGGCCGCTCGCATCAAATTCGTGTGATGCGATGCGAGCGGCCCCGCAATGCATTGCGCTAGTCGCAGTGCAATGCTGGCTGATGATTGGCCAAGCATGCACTGTGACCCCGCATGCTTGGCCAATCACAGCGCCGGCAGCGAGGAGAGCCATAATTGGCTACAGGCAGGATGCCTGTAGCCAATTATAGCTCAGGGGCTTTAGTACACGCCCCACGGTATAAGAGGCCGCCGCGCCGGCGGCCTCGCATATTATGTTTCAGTCAGTGTCAGCGTGTCAGTGTGCTGCTGACAATATGTGCTCTATTTCTGGGGATATGTGTGTGCGTGCTGTTAGAACAGCATTGCAGTATCACATCTGGGGGGTGTCTATAGGTGGCCTGTGAAGGGGGGCAGGTTTCCTGTGCTTAGAACTTTCCCTGCAAAAAAGTGTCATTTTTGCAGGAAAAAAGCTATTTAAAAGCACTCGCGGCTAATGAATTGATGGCTCCTGTAACACAGAGAACTGTCATTCATTAATAAAAAACAAAAAAAAAAGCGTGGGGGTCCCCCCAAATTCAATAACCAGGCCCTTCAGGTCTGGGATGGATATTAAGGGGAACCCCAGCCAAAAAAAAAAAAAAAATGGCGTAGGGTCCCCCTCAAAATCCATACCAGACCCTTGAGGTCTGGTATGGATTTTAAGGGGAACCCTAGCCAAAAAAAATGGCGTGGGGTCCCCCTCAAAATCCATACCAGACCCTTATCCGAGCACGCAACCTGGCAGGCCGCAGGAAAAGAGGGGGGACGAGAGCGCCCCCCCTCCCGCCTGAACCGTACCAGGCCACATGCCCTCAACATTGGGAGGATGCTTTGGGGGTCTAAGACCCCTAAAGCACCTTGTCCCCATGTTGATGAGGACAAGGGCCTCTTCCCCACAACCCTGGCCATTGGTTGTGGGGGTCTGCGGGCGGGGGGCTTATCGGAATCTGGAAGCCCCCTTTAACAAGGGGACCCCCAGATCCCGCCCCCCCCCTGTGTGAAATGGTAAGGGGGTACTTTTGTACCCCTACCATTTCACCAAAAAAGTGGCAAAAATGGTAAAAATGACAGGAGACGGTCTTTGACAATTCCTTTATTAAAATCTTCTTTCTTCTTTCTTCATCCTTCGGTTTCTTCATCTTCTCCTTCCGTCATCTTCTTCCATCTTCTTCCATCTTCTTCTTCCTCCGATCCGCTTCTTCTTGCGCTGGTCTTCTCGTCCTTCTCGTCCGGCATCTTCTTCCGTCGGCGTCGGTGTCCGTGTCTCTTCTTGGGCCGCTCCGCACAATGGGAGGCTCCCGCTGTGTGAGGCTCCGCTCCGTCTGACAGGTCTTTTATAATGGAGGGCACCTGGTGACCCCGCCCCCTCTGACGCACGGGGACGTCATGGGGAATTCCATGATGGCTTTCCCCATGACGTCAGAGGGGGGCGGGGTCACCAGGTGCCCTCCGTTATAAAAGACCTGTCAGACGGAGCGGAGCCTCACACAGCGGGAGCCTCCCATTGCGCGGAGCGGCCCAAGAAGAGACAGAGACACCGACACCGACGCCGACGGAAGAAGATGCCGGACGAGAAGGACGAGAAGACCAGCGCAAGAAGAAGCGGATCGGAGGAAGAAGAAGATGGAAGAAGATGGATAAAGATGACGGAAGGAGAAGATGAAGAAACCGAAGGATGAAGAAAGAAGAAAGAAGATTTTAATAAAGGAATTGTCAAAGACCGTCTCCTGTCATTTTTACAATTTTTGCCACTTTTTTGGTGAAATGGTAGGGGTACTTTTGTACCCCCTTACCATTTCACACAGGGGGGGGGGGGGGCGGGATCTGGGGGTCCCCTTGTTAAAGGGGGCTTCCAGATTCCGATAAGCCCCCCGCCCGCAGACCCCCACAACCAATGGCCAGGGTTGTGGGGAAGAGGCCCTTGTCCTCATCAACATGGGGACAAGGTGCTTTAGGGGTCTTAGACCCCCAAAGCATCCTCCCAATGTTGAGGGCATGTGGCCTGGTACGGTTCAGGCGGGAGGGGGGGCCGCTCTCGTCCCCCCCTCTTTTCCTGCGGCCTGCCAGGTTGCGTGCTCGGATAAGGGTCTGGTATGGATTTTGAGGGGGACCCCACGCCATTTTTTTTGGCTAGGGTTCCCCTTAAAATCCATCCCAGACCTCAAGGGTCTGGTATGGATTTTGAGGGGGACCCTACGCCATTTTTTTTTTTTTTTTTTTTTTGGCTGGGGTTCCCCTTAATATCCATCCCAGACCTGAAGGGCCTGGTTATTGAATTTGGGGGGACCCCTACGCTTTTTTTTTTTCATTTTTTTTTCATTTTTTATCAATGACTTTTTTTTTATGAATGAGTTTCAATGAATGACTGTTCTCTGTATTACGGGAGCCGTCAATACACATTAGCCGCAAGTGATTTTAAATAGCTTTTTTACTTTCAAAAATGACACTTTTTGCAGAGACAGTTCTAAACACGGGAAACATGCGCCCCTTTACATGCATACTATAGACACCCCCCAGGTACGAAATTTAAAGGAATATTACACTTTTATTGTTTCAATTTAAGCATTATTAAAATCACTGCTCCTGAAAAAAACGGCCGTTTTTAAAAAAAAAATTTTTGCATTGATACATGTCCCCTGGGGCAGGACCCAGGTCCCCAAACACTTTTTATGACATTAACATGCATATTAGCCTTTAAAATTAGCACTTTTAATTTCGAACGTTCGCATCCATTAAAACTAATAGGGTTCTAAAGCTCGCACGGACTTTAGGTCCGTTCGCGGGTTCTGGTGCGAGGCGAACGGGGGGGTGTTCGGCTCATCCCTAGTCTTCAGTAAAAAGAAAAGCCTCAGCTCTGACAGGCCTCTGCAAGATGTTGTGTAGCTGGGCTGTATAGGGGAGCTGGTGGGAAAGGTAGGGGTTGTAGATGTCTAGCGAAGTGTGTGGCACTGCAATCGTCAGCGACCGGAAGACACTGCAGCTGTTCGTCCATAGAGATACCGCATCTGCGTATGAGGCGACTGGTGATGATGTCACTCGCTGCGCCAGAACACCAGAGCGGAAGCCACTGGAAGGAATGGACTCCTGGGGTGCAAGCCTGGTATGCGTGGTCCTGTCACTATGACAACATGTTTCACGTGCCTGTGCCTTGTCAAGTCATGTGACGGGACGAACCAAGAAGAAATATTTAAAACAATAGGGCCGGAAATAGGCGGAGGGGGCTGGATTAGAATAATGAGCTTTTGTTTTTTTTGTTTTTTTACAATATACGTTTTTGTTAAAAGATTTTTGAGAATTCAAGTATGCAATTAATGCAAATAGTATCATAAGAAATAAAATAATGTACAGGGAAAACATGAAAAATTGGGTTAGTTAAAGATGAATTAACATATTAGGATAAGATGAGCTACATGGAAGCAACATTTAACTAAATAAACTTCTTTGGAACAAAAAAAGAAAAAAAAAAAAAAAGGGGGAAGCTATGAAATAATTTTAACGGTATAACTCAGAATTGTAAGAGTTCAAAAAGGTCAGACATATTTAAATAAGTAAGCCATATGGAAGATGAAAATGAAAATGGCAACTGCTTCAAGTGCCCATAAGGCTACTTTCACACTGGGGCGCTGAGCGCGCTGGTGGTAAAGCTGCGCTATATTTAGCCGTGCTTTACCGTCGTTTAAGCTGTGCAATTGTGAAACTCTTTTATAGGGCAAGTTTTTCCTTTTGTAGAGAGGCTGCAACATTCTGGACAAATTTACACATCGTGCATCATTTTTTCTTGCATTGTGACATGCCCACTAGTTGGATCAGGGGGGTGTGGATGGTGGGATCTGGCTTGGGTTTGCTGATCTTACTTGGCACAATTTGGCTCTTGATATTTTTGGCCTTGCGGTAGGAAACTTTGGGTTTGGATGTTAGGGTGGAACCCAGAAAAGGATCTTTCAGCAGGATGGGTCTGTTCTTGATGAAGATTTTTTCCATTTATCTGAAGCGGTCATGGACCTGGGTGGTAAACCTTGTTGGCTGGAGCCCTTCTGACGTGTAGGGTTTGGGTGTCGGTTTAGCCTGATACTGATGGAAAGCATCAGCTACGAGAGCTGGGGGGTATCCCTTGTCCAGCAACTTTTGGGTCTTCAGAGGACGGCATTACGAAACGCGTCAGAGCGTGGCCACGCGGCGTTACGGTCAGACACAGCCAGCACCTCCAGTGACTTATTATGCCGATCGAGCAGAGGAAACGCCGGTCGTTGGTGAGATAGACGCTGTGGTGATAGCTGACATGCTGATATGCTGATTTTAAATGTTCTTAATGTAAGCGCAATTTGTATGTGGGGAACCAAATCGTTTAATAAAGGGTATAACACTATATTAGCCTTTATGTGTATCCTTACATGCTTTTGCCTATTGATGTGCACCTGACCATATCTGGAGGAGTGAGAGGTCTGAGCGAACTGAGCAGCACAAGTGTTATCCTTATTAAAGCCTGATTGCATACTACCTTTGGTAAGCAGCCATCCATTGGGGAGTGCACATGATGGAAACGGTAACAGTGTAGGAGATCAGAACTATTACCCTTACATGTTTTGGTGGATTGGACACTGCTGATGACACCTCTCTCTATTATCCTTTTGTTTATATGGACAATGACATGCAATTTAGGAATGAAGCTGTTATAACACTAATATGTTGGCTCATATAGAATGAGAATATATATGTGCTCTGAGTGAAAACTGTCTATCAGATTCAATTTAACCACGATTGCATGTATCTATTGATTCATTTTTATATTTTATTAATTAATGAATAATGAGTGGTATAAAGTGGTATAATACAGAAATATACCCATATCGCTATGCAAATGAGAATTTGAAATGCCTTTTGTCTTAGCCAGGGGATTAGTGGCGTGAAAAACCTTGGAGAAGTAATTGGTCAGTAGGTTTGGGATTTATCCGCTTTAAAATGGGTTTCCTGTAGGAAAACCATCTTAGGTTTGGATCTAGAGAGTTCACTTAGTAAAGAAGACCTCTTCTCGGGAATATTAAGACCCTTGGTATTTTGAGAGATCAACGTGGGGTATTTCCCCAATTCTGAGTTGGCCATATTGATGAAAAAAAAAGGGGGAGGGGGGGGGGGGGATTAGGGGGAAGAATAAGAGTGAGGAGGAACCTTCAGAAAGTTATAGCAAGAGAGCACTAACAATGCCTATGTAAGTATAGGCAGTAGTCTAATACCAATGGCAAGTGTCTGTCGAGAGTCTTAAAACTTTTCTAAGATTAGCTTAATCTCAGATGCTAATATTTGCAGAGCAGCCTTGTGTGTCAAGCTAGGGATTGAGCAGGCCAGTGGGGTGAAGCTTGAGAGGTATCTGGAGTGCCAAGCTAGGGACCCAGCAGAGAAGCAGGGTGACGCTTGAGGAAGATACCACTGTGAAGATTGGAGGAGCTCAAGGGATTCAGTGGCAGTGAATCAGCGGGTCTAGTGAGAAACCGGGAGCTCAGTGGGCTGAAGAACTACAAGGAGTCATTGTAGTGGAAGTGAAAGGAACTGTTAAGTTTTGTGTTAGGAACTGTTAAGGACTGTTGCCATAAGAGACAGCATTCCTGCACATGCAGATGTGGCGTCTTGCTGGTTGCCTTCTCCTGCATGGATGTCCTCCTTTTGAAGTCTCAGAGTCTGCCAATTGAACTTGCAACTACTTAAGGGTGTCCTGGCCCTAACCCTATTTCTCCCAAAAGTTTGTTAAGAGAAATAAAATCTTTTAGATTCAAGAAGTGTCTGGCGCCCAATGACTTTAATCACCTTGCACCCACCATGCCTCATAACCCACTATATACAGAGGGGTGTCAGCTATCTCTGACCCTGGAGGTTCTCATTAGACCGAAGGAGGCCTGAGGCCTTGCTACATTATAAACTACACTAATAACCTCTGTCCATTATGGCTGGGTAAATAACTGTAAATGCTTTTAAAAATCAAAGAAGAAAGTCCATCTTGAAGCGTCTCTTCTGGAACAGGAGGTTTTGCAAGGGGAAGTTGCAAATATTTATTGATGACTAGCAAGGTAAAGCCGTACTGAGATGAAATGTTTAGTCTTAATTGTTGGTTTCAGTGGGAGGTACCGGCAAGTGGTCTGGTAGTTTGATGTGATCATCTTGTGAAAAGAGAGTAAAATTCCCTTAGGTGATCAGGTACAGATCAAAAGTTCTGGTATGTGGGGCGATGAAAATCACAACATTGATTTGTGAGAAGCAGAGTGGGGTTCGGGGTAAAGAGGATGGTAGTAATTGAGTCTTGGGCCAAGTTGAATATCTTCTGTTGAAGAGAGCCAGTTTGTTGTTTAGGCATTTTTTGAAGCTTTGCTGGTAGCCATAACGAATAAAGGATCTTTCGCTGAAGGCATATGGCAAGCTGGGTTACTTGCTCTTGGGGGAAGTACAGGACATGATTACCATTATAAGCATTGAGAAAGTTTTATGTCTTATGATAAGGAAAAACAAAAAACTTGTTAAAGCAATGGATTTTAGGACATGGAGCCCTAATGATAAAGATATGATTCAAAATATAGTGAAAGATCAGGCATCGTTATTGGATCTAAATGATCTTGATCTTGGAGTGTTAGGGAAGAAGCTCTGATTGTTGTGCTTCTGGTATTTACCCTTTTGTGTGGTGTGTTTGTTGGAGAGGTATGGGATGGCGGTGGAGAGCCGCAAGTGAGAACTGGCAGTTTAAATTCTTGGTACCAGTCAGGTAGGTGCACTTGTGGCAGACGCAAATTTTCACAGAAATCACATAGTTCATGTGACATCCTTAGATTAGGCATCCTTAGCAGGTGTTGTTTCCCATTTGAGATGACTTGTAAAGCAAAGGGAAATTTCCATCTATAAGAATGACCGTTCTCCCTCAGAGCCTCCAGCAGAGGGCACAGCGCTTTCCTGTTATTCAGTGTAATGGGGGAGAGATCCTGAAAGAGATTAATAGGATCTGAGGGCAATGAGATCATTCTGTCTTGCCTTGTTCTGAATTTCCTCCTTTAGATCCCATACACACTATTAGATTTTCCGTAGATTTTTGTCTTCAAATTTTCCGATAGCATATAATATGAGGTCAAACCTTAAGGGCTCTTTCACACATGCAGATCGTTCAGGCCCGCCTGTCAGTTTTTCAGGCAGACCTGAACAGATGCTACATGCACCTAAATGGAGCGACGGATGTTAGCGGTGACATATCCGCTCCGCTCGGATTGGATCAGATGAAAACGGACAGGCGGTCTGTTTTCAGCCGATCTCCCCATAGAGGAGAGCGGGGCTCATGCACAGGTACATATAATATTATATATGGATCCTTCAAAGCTGTCCTTCTCGCGGCGGAGCGCTGCCATCTTGCCTGTTAGTGTGTTGCCTAGGGTTGCCACCTGTATGGGATTGACCTGGACAATCCGGGTTTTGACACTTTTGCTCGGGTTTGACTCCACTTCAAACCCGGACACACAGCATACTTCCAATCCCAAACATCACTTAAATCTGTTCTGGGGATGGTGCCAGTGCCGATCCAGGGAGGGCTTCTGTCAGCTACCCCTGCCCGGCGCCTCTTCCCCCTCCAGTCCCCTCAATAAACACCTTTGAGGTGTATTATTGCTAGGAGCGGCCATGTCCCAACAAACAATGACACGCTCCAGCTCCGCCCCCTAACTCCGGCTCCCAGTGCACTGCCAGGCTTGCAGCAGCTGCGGCTTCTCTGCCAGCGGCACATTCAACCCTCCCTGCTCTCCCTGCATCTACAACAAAGGAGGAGGAGAAGCAGGGGGTGGGGCGGGGTATGTAACCTACTCCTGAACTCTGCTCTCTGAATGTAACCTACTCCTGAACCATGCACTCTGAATTTGTTGTACTCCTTAACCCTGCACTCTGAATGTAACACACTCCTTAACCCTGCACTCTGAATGTAACACACTCCTTAACCCTGCACTCTGAATGTAACACACTTCTGAACCCCACACTCTGAATTTAACATACTCCTGAGCCCTGCACTCTGAATTTAACATACTCCTTAGCCCTGCACTGTGAATTTAGCGCAATCCTTAACTCTGCACTTTGAATGTAACGCACTCCTGAACCCTGCATGCTGAATGTAATGCACTCCTGAACCCTGCACTCTGCATGCAACACACTCCGGACCCTGTACTCTGTATGTAGCACAATTCTGAACCCTGCACTGTGTACACTGCACCCTCCTGAATACAACACTCTGTGCATAGAACACCATTAAATGAGAGATCCCCCTTATATCAGCTTTCCCTGTCCTCTTTAAGTAAAAAAAAAAAAAACCTCAGTAAATAAACTCACTGTTGGGTTGCTGCTAGCACTGATATGTGTTCCCACACCTCAAAAAATTGAAAAAATGCAGTGCTACCTTCCCCTATAATTCTATGAATTCATATGTGAAGAAAAAAAATTGTGACTGATGGTGGATTAACTCCATATGATTTGAAATGTTATTTAATCACAAAATATATGCATAGTGCACACTACTAAAAAAAAAAAAGTTGCTGTGCGCAGTTAAAGTGTTTGGGTTTGGCTTAAAGAAAAGGTGGCAACCCTAGTGTTGCCCCTGAGAGCTGAGCGGGGCTTGAAGATATCTGGGATTTGGTGAAAGGGAGCCGCTTCTGGATGGCGCCGCGCCTTGGATTGTGGAGTCTCTCTAGTGATTCTGCCTATTTCCAAGTGGATTAGACCGTTTATCAGGCCGCGGAACCTTGGAGGACCCGGAGCTCTCCTAATGTGCTTCCATCCACTCAGCACATCAAGTCACGCCCCCTGAGCTTTGGACATATCCCTGACACCCCCCTCTGGGAAACTTAACCATTATGGTTCTGGCTCAATATACTTTAAGAAACACAATTAAATACATATAGAGAACACACATGCATGCATATATATATATATATATATATATATATATATATATATATATATACATACATGTGTGTGTGTATGTATGTATGTATATGTATATATATATATATATATATATATATATATATATATTAGGGCTGTTACTGATTAAAATTTTCGTGTTCGATTAACCGATTTTTTTTTTTAAATCGATTAATCAACTAATTTCGATTCATTATAACGCACATACAGATCCAACTACTTTTAGCTGATCTCCTTGCATAGCAACTCTGCATTAGTCAGTGGTAAATGTGGTATACACTATATACAATCACCCGACACTAGTTAGTTTCCACAATCCATGACTTAACTTCACAGTTCACACAAATACGTTTTAAATTCAAACTGTAGCACTGATGGATGAAAACGGACAAACGGTCCGTTTTCGTCCAATCCCCCCCATAGAGGAAAGCAGAGATCTGACCGGTCCGTTTCTGCACAAGTCATCCGCCAGCTCAGCGGGGATCAACGGAGCGAACCCCGTGGAGCAAGCGGATGTCCAAAAATGGATCCTCCCAGGATCCGCACGTGTGAAAGGGGCCTTACAATTACAACAAAACGGGTAAGGAGACAGTTACAGGAAGCAATCATTAGTGTTTTTTATGAGGATTACAATACAGTAAGGCCCCTTTCACACTAAAGCGTTTTTCAAGCGCTACAGCGCTAAAAATAGCGCCTGTATAGCGCCTGAAAAAAGCGGGTCCTTTCCTTTGGAGCGGGGCGCTAACAGGACGGTAAAAAAAGTCCTGCTAGCAGCATCTTTGGAGCAGTGAAGGAGCGGTGTATTCACCGCTCCTATACCGCTCCTACCCATTGAAATCAATGGGGCAGCGCGGCTATACCGCCGGCAAAGCACCGCTGCAGCCCGCTAGCCGCCGAATAGCGCTAAACGACGGTAAAGCAGCGCTAAATATAGCGCTGCTTTACTGCCGACGCCCGAATCGCCCCGGTGTGAAGGGGGCCTAAGGCCTCTTTTACACGGGGTGGATCAGTGCTGATCCGCCCTGTGGATATCCGCTTGCTCAGCAGGGATCGCCGGAGCGATCTCCGCTGAGAAGGAAGATGACAGGTCCGTCTCTGCACACTGCGCAGGGACGGACCTGTCAGAGTGCCGCTCTCCCCTATGGGAGATCAGATGACGACGGACCGTAGAGTTTGGTGATGTTGCACTAACATTATTGCCAGGTGTGCCAGAGGGGCTGAGACTGTTCCTGGGGTTGAGAGGCAGAGTACAGAACCAAATATACTTAAGCGGCTCCTCCAGGGGTAGCGCTACACTTATCTGCTGGGATGCAAAATAAAATCCACAGGTTCCATTAGCTAAAGGTGTGTGCTGAGGTTTAAGTCATCTTCTACTGCACCCTAAAGGCAAACTAAACTGTCTCAAACAACAGTAACTCCTTTTAATCCTTATGACGCTAGCCTTAATAAAAATATAGGACAGTATATTATATTTACTTGTTTTAGACTTTTTACAGTACATTTCATCAGTTGCTTCCTGGTTTCCAGGCCTAGGCAAATGATGTCATACATCCCCCTTGATCGCCCCCTAAGGTGTTAACCCCTTCTCTACCAGTGACATTTACACAGTAATCAGTGGCTATTTTTAGCTCTGATCACTGCATAAATGTCAATGGTCCCAAAAAAGTGTCAAAAGTGTCTGATCTGTCCACCGCAATGTTACAGTGCTGCTAAAAATTGCAGATAACTACCATTACTGTTTAAAAAAAAATTTTATATAAAAAATGCCATAAATATATCCCCTATTTTGTAGACGCTATGACTTTTGCGCAAACCAATTAATATACGCTTATTGCGTTTTTTTTTTACCAAAAATATGTAGAGGAATACATATCGGCCTAAACTGACATTTTTTTTTTGATGATAATTATTATAGCAAAAAGTAAAAAATATAGCTTTTTTTCAAAATTGTCGCTGTTTTTTTTTGTTTATAGCGCAAAAAATAAAAACCACAGAGGTAAATACCACCAAAAGAAAGCTCTATTTGTGGGAAAAAAAGGACATCAATTTTGTTTGGGTACAGCATTGCGCGACAGCGCAATTGTCAGTTAAAGTGACGCAGTGCCGTATCGCAAAAAATGGCCTGGTCATTAAGGGTGCAAATCCTTCCGGGGCTATAGTGGTTAACCGCTTCCCGACCGATGCATGTAAATATACGTCGGCAAAATGGCACGTCTAGGTAAAAGCACGTATATATACGTCCCCTTTAATTGCCTAGCCATGGGGTCGCACGTGCACCGCCGGCGGCGTGCTCGCGACCCGGTCGGGAGCTCTGTGACCACGGCCGCGATCGGGTAACAGGGCTGAAGAACGGGGGGAGGTCTGTGTAAACAAACCTCTCCCCGCGCTTCCTACACTGCCTGTCACTGATCTGCTGTTCCCTGTCATCGGGAACAGCCGATCAGTGACGTCAGACGTCAGCCACGCCCCCCTACTGTAAAAAAAAAACACAACACGTCACACTAACTCCTCCCCGCCCCCTAGTGGTTAACTCCTTCACTGCCACTGTCATTTACATAGGAATTGGTGCATTTAAATAGCACTGATTTCTGTATAAATGACAATGGTCCCAAAAATGTGTCAAAAATGTCCGATGTGTCCGCCATAATGTCGCAGTCACAATAAAAATCGCTGATCGCCGCCATTACTAGTAAAAAAAAAACGCAAACCAATCAATAATCGCTAATTGCAATTTTTTTTTTACCAAAAATATGTAGAGGAATACGTATTGGCCTAAACTGAGGAAAAAAAATGTTTTTTTATATATTTTTTGGGGATATTTATTATAGCAAAAAGTAAAAAATATTGCATTTTTTTCAAAATTGTCGCTCTATTTTTTGTTTATAGCGCAAAAAATAGGGGCGATCAAATACCACCAAAAGAGAGCTCTATTTGTGGGAAAAAAAGGACGCCAATTTTGTTTGGGAGCCACGTCGCACGACCACGCAATTGTCAGTTAAAGCGACGCAGTGCCGAATCGCAAAAAGGGGCCTGGTCCTTTGGCTGCAAATTGGTCCGGGGCTGAAGTGTTGTCCTTTCAAGAGAACCTGTCACTTTGCCCATAATGAGTCTTTTTCAGGCAAATGTATCTTATTTGTCTACATAGACACTATTGTATAAAGATCAGACCTTGGCCAGTTAGACTGAATGGGGTCCAAGGGGCCTTGGAGTGGCATCTGAACTTCAAACCCAGGCTTTGGGGAGTTGCATTGTTTCTACAACAGTATTATTACAAGGTGCTAAGTTGAAACACATATTTTACATAAATGAATGCCTGTTTATGAATGATCTTCAGTTTAACCAGAGGCTGACTCTTCCTATCTATTCTTTCCACAGTGGAAGCGGTCGCTTAAAGAGGCAACTCATCATTTAACACGTGGTCATTGTCCAGAGATGAAGATGTAAACATGTGCTTCAAGACCAACATGAATTTACTTTGACAATAAATTGTGATTATTTTTTATTTTTTTTATTGACTTTTTATGTATAAAATTATACTACAATTTTTCAGATCATCTATATTTTACTGTCTCTATTCCCCCTACCAACATCCAGTATCTATACTTGCTTCCATCGTCATATTATATATATATATATTCCTCCGCTTCACCATCATCTATGCTGTACCTCTTCTCTTCATGGACTGCACTTTTAATGGTCACCAAGCCTAAAAAAGCTGAATGCACTTTGGAATACATGGCTCTAAAATATTAGCCTTTTAGGCCTATGCACACTGGACATTTTTGCAGCTGCTTCTTTTTTTCCCCTGTCTCCAAACTCCCCTGCATGTTAGCCTATGGGTATAATTTACTATAGTGCTGCGCTCTAATTAGCACTAATTATTAAGTGTGTGAAAAATGTATTTCTACACTGAAATATCTTTAAAAGTCTGAGAAGAGATCAATTCCCCATCTATTTACAACTAGGTACCAGCACCACTGAGCATGCTCAGACATGCAAACTACTCTCATTTTAACTCCCATGTCTTTTTTAGACCCCTTTCCCACTAAGGCAGATTTCAGGCATTTTAGTGCTAAGTGCTAAAAATTGCGCATGTAAAGCACCTGAAAACTACCACTCAAGCAACTCCAGTGTGAAAGCCCAAGTGCTTTCACACTGGGTCGGTGCGCTTGCGGGACGGGAAAAAAAGTCCTGCAAACAGCATCTTTGGGACAGTGTGGGAGCACTGTATACAGCGCTCCTACACCGCCTCTGCCCATTAGAATGAATGGGCACTGCTTCCAAAGTGCCTGAAAATCACTTTGGAAGCGCCACATCATGGGCCCTTTTAACCCTTTTTTAACCCCTTCTTGGGGGTTAAAAGTGCCCCGCTTCTGCCCAAAAAGCAGCTCCAAAGCGCTGCTATAACAGCGGTAAACTGCTGCTAAAACGTCCGGTGCTTTACTGCTAACGCCGGCACCGCCCCAGTGTGAAAGTAGCCTTACAGGCAGCTATATAGTAAATGCCAAAATTAGCGCTGGGTTATAAAACTTTATGGGAGTGAAAATGAGAGTTATGTAGCCCAAGTTTCAGCCATTGATTCTTATGCCCTGTACACACGGTCGGAAATTCTGACGGAAAAAGTTGAATCGGATTATTTTGTCGGAAAATCCGATCGTGTGTGGGCTCTAGCGGACTTTGTCCATCGGAATTTCCGACTGAAAATGTTTGAGAGCTAAAATTTTCCGACAACAAAATCAGATCTGACTTTTTCCGATCGTGTGTACAGAATTCCGACGCACAAAGTGCCACGCATGCTCAAAATACATTTGGAAACGAAAGCTATTGGCTACTGGCCTCTTCATAGTCCCGTCATACGTTTTGTACATCACCTCGTTCCGAACGATCGGATTTTCCGACAACTTTGTGCGACCATGTGTATGCAAGACAAGTTTTGGACAAAATCTGTCGAAAAAAAGGCGTATTTTGTTGTCGGAATGTCCGACCGCGTGTATGGGGCATAATGGTACAATTGTAACTTCCCCAAATAAATACTTTTCATGTTGAGATGAATGTATCTTTCTCTCAAATAAATTGTCCTTGCAACAATGATGCTTCTTCATCATCTATTTTGTTTTTAAGAATGCTAGAATGTTTTGATGTTTTGGTAAAATATATTTTTCTCTGTCACTTTCACTTGTTGCTGTCAATCTCACAAAAATATTTACCCAAACTCACACAGGTGTCTTTTCAAACCACAAACAATACCATTGCTGATGCAAATTTAAAATGAGTCACAATTTTGTGTGTTTTTTTTATTATTTCCAAATTATCCTAATTTGTGCCCAAAACATGTAAAATGTGTACCAACATCAGAAAACAAAATGTCATTTCCAAAAATCAGGGGATAACATCACTATTCTACACTCACACACCAAGAATCACCAAATATAACAGAATAAATCAAGAAGAATAACTCCTAACTAATGTAATTCCACCAACTATATGTCCAAAGAAATGCAGTATATGTGTATTTATGTGCAGGAGGGCTCCACATGTGGCAGCACAGTGGCTCACAAGTTAGCACTTCTGCCTGCCAGCACTGAGGTTCTGGGTTTGAATCCCAAACATGCCATTTATGTTTCATGTAGAGAAGTTGTCAATTCTACCTATGTTGTTACACATAACTCATGACCTTACATAAATTATGTCTAAATGTAGTATTTATGTGTAGGAGGGTTCCACCACCATTGCAAATTGTGTCATATGTTTTCCATGGGCAAGGGCTCTAATCAGCTTTAGCATTTCCCCACCACCACTAATTGCAGCCTCCAAGCCAAAACCCACAAAATGACAGCTGTTTAGCTCCCAGTATGCTGACAGTAATCAGCCATAACCAGCCTTCAAAACAGATGGCACATGCCAGAAACAGGTTGTTCACTGGCCTTCAACATTACATCTGCATTGATTAACCACTTGACGACCGCCACATGTAGATATACGTTGACAGAATGGCACGGCTGCGCAAATGGGCATACCTGTACGTCCTTTTGAATCTTCCCCCATGCCATCGTGTGCGCACCGCCGGTGGCACGTGGCCGCCACAAGCTCCGTGAGTAGGATTGCGTGACCCGTGGACTCGATGTCCGTGGGGATACCCGCGATCTTCTAACGGAGAGGAAGAATGGGGAAATGCTATTGTAAACAAGCATTTCCCCGTTCTGCCTAGTGACACTGTCACTGATCACAGCTCCCTGTAATCGGGAGCGGTGATCAGTGATGTGCCACACGTAGCCCTCCCCACCAAAGTTAGAATCACTCCCTAGGACACACTTAACCCCTACAGCGCCACCTAGTGGTTAACCCCTTCACTGCCAGTCACATTTACACAGTAATCAATGCATTTTTAATCGCAATGATCACTGTATGAATGTGAATGGCCCCAAAATAGCGTCAAAAGTGTCCTATCTGTCCACCATAATGTCGTAGTCACAATAAAAATCGCTGATCTCCGCCATTACTAGTAAAAAAAAAAATATTAATAAAAATGCCATAAAACTATCCCCTATTTGGTAGACGCTATAACTTTTGCGCAAACCAATCAATAAACGCAATTTTTTTTTACCAAAAATATGTAGAAAAATACGTATCGGCCTAAACTGAGGGAAAAAAAATGTTTTTATATATTTTTTGGGGATATTTATTATAGCAAAAAGTAAAAAAGAATGTTTTTTTTCAAAATTGCTCTTTTTTTGTTAATAGAGGTGATCAAATACCACCAAAAAAAAGCTCTATTTGTGGGAAAAAAGGACATCAGTTTTGTTTGGGAGCCACGTCGCACGTACAATTGTCAGTTAAAGCGACGCAGTGCAGATTCGCAAAAAGTGCTCTGGTCTTTGGCCAGCCAAATGGTCCGGGGCTGAAGTGGTTAACTTCTTGCACCCCTGGGACTTAGGACTGTTTTACACCACAGAGATGCAGTCTAAAAACATGTGGCTCACAGGCTAGCAGCACGAGTTTGAATCCCAATTCTGCTACCTGGCTAGAGGTTTGTATGTTGTGGTGTTAAAGTTTATTTTTCACCAGTGCTAACATTTTTGATGGGTTTCCACATAATGGAACCCCAAGAAATCACATTATAAGTCAAGCAAGTGTGGGTTTGCACTAAATCTAGAACTGGAGTGTTTTGGCCCAGATATGGATGTATAAGTCTGATGTGATGCTGCACACATATTTACATTTTGTATGTTTATGATGAATGACGAATGTGCTTTGTCACCAATTTGTGTGAAGTACCCCTCACAAAGTTGTCATTTCCTGTTTTGGATCCTCCACATGCCCAACAACGTACAAGTTTTATTTTTGAGATTTTTAGAATCACTGATCATGGGCAGAGTCTTGGACATATGTTATTTGTGCTTTACCCTGCACAAATGCTGAGGCATTTTTTTCATTTGCAAAGATTGTGTATTCCTAATGAACAGGTGTGAGCACTTGAGGCCTACATGAAGAGACAAAATCAATTACACTGGTGTCCTTTAATGGGTGGGTGAGAAATCCTAGCTAGGTTATTTAACCACTTAAGCCCCGGACCCTTTTGCTGGCCAAAGACCAGAGCACTTTTTGCAATTTGGCACTGCGTCGCTTTAACTGACAATTGCGCAGTCGTGCGGCATGGCTCCCAAACAAAATTGACGTTCTTTTTTTCCCCACAAATAGAGCTTTTTTTTTGGTGGTATTTGATCACCTCTGCGTCTTTTATTTTTTGCGCTATAAGAACAAAATAAACAATTTTGAAAAAAACGCATTATTTTTTACTTTTTGTTATAATAAATATCCCCCAAAAATATATATAAAAAACGTTTTTCCTCAGTTTAGGCCGATACATATTCTTTGACATATTTTTTGGTAAAAAAAAAATCGCAATAAGTGTTTATTTATTGGTTTGCGCAAAAGTTATAGCATCTACAAAATAGGGGATAGTTTTATGGTATTTTTATTAATATATTTTTTTTTTACTAGTAATGGCGGCTATCAGCAATTTGTATCGTGACTGCGACATTATGGCAGACACATCAGACAATTTTGACACATTTTTGGGACCATTGGCATTAATACAGCGATCAATGGTATAAAATTGCATTGATTACTGTAAAAATGTCACTGGCAGCGAAGGGGTTAACCACTAGGGGCGGGGGAGGGGTTAAGTGTGTGCTGGGGAGTGATTCTAACTGTGGGGGGGGTGTGCTAGCAGTGACATGACACTGATCGCTGCTCCCGATGACAGGGAGCAGACTATTAGTGTTCTGTCACTGGGCATGGGGAGATGCTGTGTTTACATCGGCATCTCCCCGTTCTTCAGCACCCTGATACGATCGCGGGCACCCGGCGGACATCCAGTCCGCGGGTCCTGCGGGCACGGTCACAGAGCTTGCGGCAGGCGCACGCACGCCGCAGGAATTTCAAAGTAACTTATGGGTACGTTACTTTGCCCAGCCGTGTCATTCTGCTAACGTATATCTACAGGAGCCGGTCGGCAAGCGGTTAAAGGCCTGAATTTGTGGCGGTTGTTTGGCCTAAGAACAGGCCTGCATTTTTCATTGCAGTGTGTATATTGGGTTACAAATAGATATGGGTTTTGGGAGGGGGGGTGCATAATTCCTGACCCACACCCCACTAAGGCTGTTTGATGATTGCTTCTAAATCTCACGTTAGACTTACAACTGCTATGTAATGACCATGTAATGACTGAGATGAAAAGGAAGGTTCCTGATAATTCATTCCTGCTGTGTGTGCCAATGTAGTTTGTGCGCTGCCTTTTTGGCTTTTGTATTAATTTTGTCTGCTTTTGCTTTTGATAATTCTGCCATGTAACTTTTTTGGGGTTTGGGGAGAGGACTTCTGATCACAAAAAAGGTTAGTCATGCTTGTTATTAGCTTGATTTGTATCCCTGCATTTCTATTGTGATTTGTTTAATGTGTCAAATTTTGTGTGTCTTACCTTTGTAGACACTAAAGGGCCCTTTTAACTATATTGTCAAATGCTGGAGCATCATTTCCATGCCTTTTTTTTATTTTTTTATTTTTTTTTAGCCCAAGTACATTAAAGCGGAGCTCCGTCCTGGGGAAAAAATTTTTTTTTTTTAAAAAGTCAGCAGCTACAAATACTGCAGCTGCTGACTTTTAAAAATCAGACACTTACCTGTCCCAGGGTCCAGCGATGCGGGGGAACGAGGCCCCCCCCTTGTTCCCCGAGCCGCTCGCGGCGCCAGCATTCCTAATGTGGGAACCCGGCTGTGAAGCCACAGCCGGGTTCCCACATTAGGAATGCCGGCGCCGCGATTTGACGCTCAGTCATCTGGGACACGTGACAGGTCCCAGATGACTGTGCGGCGCCGAGGGGGAAGTGACGTTTAGCCCGGGCAATGAAGGTGGCAGACTACGAGGGACCCCCTAGCAACAGGCATTTAGAGGTGAGTAAAAATTTTTATTTTTTCCAATTATTTTTTTTTTATTTTTTTTTATGATTTTTAGGCTAATTTAATTTTTTTGGTTGCAACCCCACTTTAATGTACCAAATGTTATACTAATGTTGAAATAAAAAGTTGATTGTTTTTTGCTTTAAGTTTGATTTTTGCAGACTCTAAATACATATTTTATATGTGCAAACAATTCATACTCCTTCAAATCTGTATTCAATTTAGTTGCATACAAAAGTATTTGGCTGTGCAAGTCCTTGAGTAGAAAATGTAATGGGGGGCAGGGGGAAGAAAAACCCCCAAAAAAAACAAAAAAAAACTGCTCCAAAGCTGAAATTCAGGGCTTTACTAATTATTTTGTGGACTAGGTAAGCCATGAAATATGTCAACCAAATGTGAATTCTCTCTAAGTAACAAATTAAGAAAAAAATACCCCAAAAACGATTGTTTACAAAAAGTTTGGTGTGGTTTCCCCCCCAAAATCCATATTAGGACCTTTTTAAGTCAACGACAATTATTTTTTTAAATTGGCGTGGGTTCCCCCCCAAAATCCATACTAGACCCTTAGCCAAGAATGCAGCCTGGAGGTCAGGATAGGGGGGGACGAGCGAGCGCCCCCCCCCCCTCCTGAACTGTACCAGGCCACATGCCCTCAACATGAGGAGGGGGACAAAGACCTCTTCCCGACAACCCTGGCCGTCTTCTTCTGGCACCAGTGTTCTTCCTTGCTGCCAGTTACCTGCTAATATAATAAAAAGGGGGGGGCGGGCTCTCTGGGTGACGTCATCAGATTGCCATGCCCCATGGCTATGTAAGAGACGCCAGGCAGAGGGTGACAACACAACGGAGGAAGATGGCGGCAAGAAAGAACACAGCAGCAGGAGAAGTAGACCGCAGCGGGAGAGACGGTGGCAGGAGACAATGGCAGCAGGAGTGATGTCTCCAGGAGAAAACGGCAACAGAAGATGGTGGCGAGAGAGACAGCACCAGGAGAAGATGGGGGCGAGAGAGACGGCTCGGGGAGAAGATGGCTCAGAGATTTTTAACAATGAAGGACTTTTTTGGGTGAATGGGCAGGGGTACAATGTACCCGATACCCATTCACATAGGGGGGCCAGGATTTGGGGCCCCCTTTGTTGAAGGGGGCTTCCAGATTCTGATAAGGATGGGGGGGCGCAGAGCATGATGATGGGGACAAGGGCCTCTTCCCGACAACCCTGATCGGTGGCTGTCGGGGTCTGCAGGTGGGGGGCTTATCAGAATCTGGAAGCCCCCTTTAACAAAGGGGGCCCAAGATCCTGGCCCCCCTATGTGAATGGGTATCGGGTACATTGTACCCCTAACCATTCACCCAAAAAAGTCCTTTATTGTTAAATAGCTCTGGCCGATGGTTGTCGGGTCTGCAGGTGGGGGGCTTATCAGAATCTAGAAGCCCCCTTTAACAAGTGGCCCCCCAGATCCCGCCCCCCATGTGAATGAGTATGGTGTACATCGTACCCCTAACCATTCACCAAATAAGTAGTGTTATGTGACAAAAGACAATAGCCAGTTTTTGACAAGTCCTTTATTAAAAATGTCTTCTCCTTCCCGCTTCTTCCTCTGGTGTCAGAAAACTCACAGTACTAATGCCCGTCTCCATGCAGCAGTGTCCACAACAGAGGCGAACGAGTTCCGGAACGTGTGTGCGCATTCGCGCACCAATGCGAACGTGTGTGCGCACTCGCGCACGCACATTCACGTCCACCAATCCTGGCGCATGGTGCCCTATATAAGCAAGGTCTCTGCCTGATACCAGTGCTGGATCGTTTTCAGCTTGTTCCTAAGTTCCTGATTGCTGTTTGACCTGTTACCTTGTTCCTGACAAACTCGGCTTCCTTGACCATTCTCCTGGATCACCCCTGCCTGTTATCTACCTTTACTAATTATACAGACCTCGACTTGGATTCTCTACTACGGCTCTGCTTCCTGATTCTGTACCTCGCTGCCAGCCCATTGCCAACCTCTGCCTATCCTTGACTATGAACTTGCCTTCTGTTTATGTACCTTGTTGCCAGCCAGTTGCCGACTTTTGCCTGTTCCTGACGTTGCAGTTGTTCCTGAATCCATACTTACCTGCCTGGCTTCCGCTGAACAGTTCTGGTGATCAGTCTCCACGCCTTCCTCCAGAGAGGATCCTGTATCTCTGATCTCCAGCCTTCAGTCTGCAGGCACCTGCACCCTTTCATTGCCCCAACACTCCCTGTCCTCTCTACCAGGGGTGTTGGGACTGGAACCATGCAAGAGGCCACCCTCAGCATTTCGGACTCCGCAGTAAGGTACGTGACATCTGGTCTTCTCCTTCTTCCTTCGGTCTTCCTGTGGCTTCTTCTTCTCAAGCTTCTTCTTCTGGTCTTCTTCTTCTTCCTCCGCCACCGCTCCCGCCACCAACCCGCTGAAGATCCAAAAACGACCCTCCTCTGACGCTGCTATTAATCGTGACCAATTATGTCATATGCATTTGATGCGGGAGCTCCAGGAGAATAATCCGGATGATTTTCGGAATTATCTCCGAATAACGGACCCCTGCTTTCACCAACTTTTGGCATTGTTGACCCCCTATATATAGAAGCAGGACACATGCATGAGGCTTTTATTTTATGTTTTGGTTGAATAATGATTTTATTTGTTATATTTTCTATATTTTTGGATGCATAGAATGCACTTTTTGATTAAGTTCTATTGGCAGATAGCATGTCTAATTTTATTTGTTTTCTTTTTTAATGCACAATAAAAAAATGTGTAGAATAATACTTGGCTATGTGTTTTACTTCAAATGACAGTTTGGGAGTAGGCCAGTACATTTTCAAAAAATACAATGTAAAATTAACAAGGGACACCAACATAGTTGTATCTTTGAGATTACAAAACTACAGGATAATAGTGTTGTGGTAGCTTAAAAAAAAGCAAGCATAATAATATTATTCTTGATATCACTAGAAAAATAAAGCTTTTGAAAATACGTTAGGCAGAACTCCATCAGTATCACCAGCAAAGCAGCTTCATTATTATCCCATTAACCACTTAAGCCCCGGACCAATTTGCAGCCAAAGGACCAGGCCCCTTTTTGCGATTTGGCACTGCGTCGCTTTAACTGACAATTGCGCGGTCGTGCGACGTGGCTCCCAAACAAAATTGGCGTCCTTTTTTTCCCACAAATAGAGCTTTCTTTTGGTGGTATTTGATCGCCTATGCGTTTTTTATTTTTTGCGGTATAAACAAAAATAGAGCGACAATTTTGAAAAAAAATTCAATATTTTTTTACTTTTTGCTATAATAAATATCCCCAAAAAATATATAAAAAAAACATTTTTTTTCCTCAGTTTAGGCCGATACATATTCTTCTACATATTTTTGGTAAAAAAAAACACAATTAGCGATTATTGATTGGTTTGCGCAAAAGTTATAGCGCTTACAATATAGGGGATAGTTTTATAGCATTTTTATTATTATTTTTTTTTTTACTAGTAATGGCGGCGAT
Source organism: Lithobates sylvaticus (assembly GCA_028564925.1). Taxonomy (NCBI): domain Eukaryota; kingdom Metazoa; phylum Chordata; class Amphibia; order Anura; family Ranidae; genus Lithobates; species Lithobates sylvaticus. Next base: position 101,314,526 of record CM053029.1, read on the forward strand.
CAGCGATTTTTATTGTGACTGCGACATTATGGCAGACACATCGGACATTTTTGACACATTTTTGTGACCATTGTCATTTATACAGAAATCAGTGCTATTTAAATGCACTGATTCCTATGTAAATGACAATGGCAGTGAAGGAGTTAACCACTAGGGGGCAGGGAGGGGTTACGTCAGTGTGTGTGTGTTTTTTTTACACTAGGGGGCGTGGCTTTACGTCTGACGTCACTGATCGGCTTTCCTGATGACAGGGAACAGCCAATCAGTGACAGGCAGTGTAGGAAGCACGGGGAGAGGTTTGTTTACACAGACCTCTCCCCGTTCTTCAGCTCTGTGACCCGATCGCCAGACAACAGTGGCGATCGGGTCTGCTGGTCCCATGGCTGCGGTCACAGAGCTCAGGACCGGGTCGCGCGCGACCCACGGCTGGGCTCTTAAAAGGCAACGTACCTGTACTTTGATCTGCCCAGCCGTGCCATTCTGCCAACGTAAATGTGCAGGAGGCGGTCCTTAATCGGTTAAAGAAGAAGAGAATTGTGTGCTGCATTTCGAGATTTCATAATTTGCTGCATCATGAATGTTAATTCTCCATTACGAACGCTAGTTTGCAAGACCGACCGCTTCCGGCTCGTCCTTGCTTCCGAGCATGCGTGTTTATACTTTGGACTTTTGTATGATGGACTTGTGTACACACGATAGGAAAATCCAACAACAGACCTTTATCTGAGGAAAATGGTCAAATTTTCGGCCAACAGTCTGTCATCACACAATTCCCTGCGGAAAATCCGATCGTGTGTACGAGGCTTTACTCTCCTACAGTCAAAGCACTGTTTTCTATTTCAATGATGATTGATGATGATGAGGATTATGAGAATGATTATTAACATTATTTTTTTTTTTTTCCAAATATTTTTATTGAAAATTTCAAAGGCATATACAAACAAAAGTATATATAACAGTAACTTGAAAGTATCAAAGGCAATTACAATCATGTAAATAACGTAAAGTTAAAACAAAGCATGTAGTACAAAAAGCAAGTATAGATGTCTAGATGTCTATCTTCGTATATATCAATTCTCAGTAAGGGGAGAAGGGCTGATGAAGTAGAGTATAGTAAAAACTGAGAGACAGAACTATCTTTACTAGGTTATGATCAACTCCAGAGTCTCTAGCTATACCATCAGGAACATAACTGATTACGGAGTCGTGGGCAAGAATGTATCGCCCATGAGAGTTTAAGGTACATGTAGTGTCCTGAAAAGAACGAATTATGGCATTATCCGCGCCATCCTTACACCCCTAAAGGGAGCATGCTGTGTAAGGGGAGCAGTGTAGCCAATGCCTTACCTCATGAAGAGAAAGGAGAAACATGGTGACATGGAAGTGATATCTTCCGGAGGGTCAGTAAAACGTGAGCTGTAGGAGTAGATCAACAGATATCTTAACATAGTAATGTGTCGGAGCGTGAATGAGTTAAAGTTGTGAGGGGGACAAGAAGAGAAGGAGGCTGGGGAGTGTTCCCCAGATATTATAATATAACCAGTGGTACAAGAACAGGGGAGGTGTCATGAAAGGAGCCTGAACACAGGCATCCAACACTAGTGAACAGATCGATGGGCTGCACTAAAGGAATCAGACTCCAAGGGTAGTGATAAAGATATATATTTATTAATAATAAAGACACACGTGAACACAGCAACCACAAACAAGCAAGAACACAAATAACACAGCAAACCCCCAAGCCCTAATCTAACTAACTAACTATACACTCAAGAAAATGGAACATATATATATATATATATATATATATACACACACACAAGGCAGGGAGGAGAGACCAAGGGGGAAACAGGAAGCAAGGGAACATCAAGGCAGGAATCAGGGGACGGGTCTCAGGAACCAGGTAAGGGGGACAACATCCAGGACAGGGCAGGAAGCAGATAAAGGGTCAGGTTACAGGTACAGGTTTCAGGTCCAGGATCAGGTTTCAGAACAGGCAAGACAAGGCTACAGAAAGGAATACTGAAGCACTGAGCCACAGTGAAGGACAGGCTTATATACTCAGCATATCCACAACAGGTGCAGCTTGATTACTGGCATGTCCATCTGCTGGGAGACCCCCGCTGGTGGCCACCAGAACTGCACCCTTTGATGTTGAAGGAAACAGTGACACCAGCAGGCGATCCAGGTAATAGCACCGTTCCTGACAGTTCCCCCCCCCCCCTAAGGAGTGGCCTCTGGACACTCCATTCTGCCCTAGATCTGGCAGTGCGTGTAAAAGTGGAAGAGTCCCAAAAAGTATTTTCTGTGACGGCAGACTTCCTTGCGCTCTCTGGCCAGAGTCTCTTAACCTACTAGGAGGCGTGCCACCCGAGTCCGACAATGGGACATGTACCCCACCACCAGGGTCTGGAAGTTTAGATCTGGAAATAAAAACAGACAGGGCAGCAGGCTCCGGGTCATCAGGCTGGGCAGCGGGCACCAGGTCATCAGGCTGGGCAGCGGGCACCAGGTCATCAGGCTGGGCAGCGAGCTTCGGTTCATCAGGCTGGGTAGCGAGCTTCGGGTCATCAGGCTGGGCAGCGGACAGGAACTCATCAGGCTGGGCAGCGGACAGGAACTCATCAGGCTGGGCAGCGGACAGGAACTCATCAGGCTGGGCAGCGGACAGGAACTCATCAGGCTGGGCAGCGGACAGGAACTCATCAGGCTGGGCAGCGGACAGGAACTCATCAGGCTGGGCAGCGGACAGGAACTCATCAGGCTGGGCAGCAGACAGGAACTCATCAGGCTGGGCAGCGGACAGGAACTCATCAGGCTGGGCAGCGGACAGGAACTCCTCAGGCTGGGCAGCAGACAGGAACACCTCAGGCTGGGCAGCAGACAGGAACACCTCAGGCTGGGCAGCAGACAGGAACACCTCAGGCTGGGCAGCAGACAGGAACACCTCAGGGTGGGCAGCAGACAGGAACACCTCAGGCTGGGCAGCAGACAGGAACACCTCAGGCTGGGCAGCAGACAGGAACACCTCAGGCTGGGCAGCAGACAGGAACACCTCAGGCTGGGCAGCAGACAGGAACACCTCAGGCTGGGCAGCAGACAGGAACACCTCAGGCTGGGCAGCAGACAGGAACACCTCAGGCTGGGCAGCAGACAGGAACACCTCAGGCTGGGCAGCAGACAGGAACACCTCAGGCTGGGCAGCAGACAGGAACACCTCAGGCTGGGCAGCAGACATGAACACCTCAGGCTGGGCAGCAGACAGGAACACCTCAGGCTGGGCAGCAGACAGGAACACATCAGGCTGGGCAGCAGACAGTGGCTCATCAGGCTGGGCAGCAGACAGTGGCTCATCAGGCTGGGCAGCAGACAGTGGCTCATCAGGCTGGGCAGCAGACAGTGGCTCATCAGGCTGGGCAGCAGACAGTGGCTCATCAGGCTGGGCAGCAGACAGTGGCTCATCAGGCTGGGCAGCAGACACGGGCACATCAGGCTGGGCAGCAGACACGGGCACATCAGGCTGGGCAGCAGACACGGGCACATCAGGCTGGGCAGCAGGCACGGGCACATCAGGCTGGGCAGCAGGCACGGGCACATCAAGCTGGGCAGCAGGCACGGGCACATCAAGCTGGGCAGCGGGCACGGGCACATCAAGCTGGGCGGCAGGCACGGGCACATCAAGCTGGGCGGCAGGCATGGGCACGTCCGGCTGGGCAGCAGGCACGGGCACATCAGGCTGGGCAGCAGGCAGTGGGACATCAGAATGGAAGGCAGGCAGCGGGTCATCAGACTGGAGAACTGGCAGCGGGTCATCAGACTGGAAAACTGGCAGCGGGTCATCAGACTGGAAAACTGGCAGCGGGTCATCAGACTGGAAAACTGGCAGCAGGACATCAAACTGGAAGGCTGGGACGTCAGACTGGAAGGCTGGAACATCAGGCTGGAAGGCCGGCACCAGGACATCAGACTGGAAGGCTGGGACGTCAGGCTGGAGGGCTAGGACATCAGGCTGGAAGGCTGGAACGTCAGGCTGGAGGGTTGGCACCAGGACATCAGACTGGAAAGCTGAGACATCAGGCTGGAAGGCCGGCACCAGGACATCAGACTGGAAGGCTGGGAAATCAGGCTTGAGGGCTGGAACATCAGGCTGGAAGGCTGGCACCAGGACATCAGACTGGAAGGCTGGGACATCAGGCTTGAGGGCTGGAACATCAGACTGGAAGGCTGGAACATCAGGCTGGAGGGCTGGCACCAGGACATCAGGCTGGAATGCTGGAACATCAGGCTGGAAGGCCGGCATCAGGACATCAGACTGAAAGGCTGGGATGTCAGGCTTGAGGGCTGGCACCAGGACATCAGGCTGGAATGCTGGAACATCAGGCTGGAAGGCTAGTACTGGCTCTTCAGGCTGGATTGCTGGCACCTCCAGCTGGAACTCTGGCGCTTCAGGTTGGGACAGATTAGTGGGTGTGGAGGCAGATTGGATTACTGGCAGGATCGTCTTGGTTGGGAAGAACTTTCGTTTCTTCTTTGACTTGGTCGCTGAAGCTTTGTAGGTGGGGGGTGCTGCAGACAGGAAAGGAGGATTGGAATATGGCAGAGAAGAGGTAACAGTAGCTGGGGGAAGTCTTTGTGAATTTGTAGGCAACTGAGAAGAGGCAGGGGGGTTAAATGCAGGATAGGTACAGGGAGCAGAAACTGGATATGAGTATTTGATTGGGAGCAGTGTATACTGGGTGGAAACTGGGTGTGGTATGGGTGATGGGGAAACATACATTCGGGTAGGCTGGTATCTGATGGCAGAAGTGGTTTGTTTGGCTGGGGCTAATTGCATCATGTCAGACCATGCTGAAAGTATGGGTTGTACAAACTGTGGGTTTAAGTTTCCCTGTCTAACAAAAGACTGAGCAGACACAATGCATTCAGAAATCACCTGTGGGGAACAGCCAGAGTAGTGCATCAGGATCATCTTCAAAAAGCCATACTAGGGATACAACCTGATTCATATCAAAAGGGGGAGTGAAATCATCATGGCCCTCGGGAATACAGGGCAGGGCCAGCTCGGTACAAATCTTGATCAGAGGCTGCACGTCTTCAAAAAGAAAATGGCCCTGATCAACGAAAACATGGGCTATACGGATGCACTCCAGTAGTTGCTCCCTAGTATAGTCACCCAAAGTCTGATAACAAAAGTCTCTATCTTCCATTGCCAGGAGTGAAAGATACAATATATCTTCCAGATGCATCTTTCTTGGCAATAGCAAGTGTCCAGACCCAATTCCCAAGTGCAGCCGATCTGTTTGTATGGTTTCAGTATTCTGTCATGAAAGGAGCCTGAACACAGGCATCCAACACTAGTGAACAGATCGATGGGCTGCACTAAAGGAATCAGACTCCAAGGGTAGTGATAAAGATATATATTTATTAATAATAAAGACACACGTGAACACAGCAACCACAAACAAGCAAGAACACAAATAACACAGCAAACCCCCAAGCCCTAATCTAACTAACTAACTATACACTCAAGAAAATGGAACATATATATATATATACACAAGGCAGGGAGGAGAGACCAAGGGGGAAACAGGAAGCAAGGGAACATCAAGGCAGGAATCAGGGGACGGGTCTCAGGAACCAGGTAAGGGGGACAACATCCAGGACAGGGCAGGAAGCAGATAAAGGGTCAGGTTACAGGTACAGGTTTCAGGTCCAGGATCAGGTTTCAGAACAGGCAATACAAGGCTACAGAAAGGAATACTGAAGCACTGAGCCTCAGTGAAGGACAGGCTTATATACTCAGCATATCCACAACAGGTGCAGCTTGATTACTGGCATGTCCATCTGCTGGGAGACCCCCGCTGGTGGCCACCAGAACTGCACCCTTTGATGTTGAAGGAAACAGTGACACCAGCAGGCGATCCAGGTAATAGCACCGTTCCTGACAGGAGGGTTTGCAGCGTGTTGCAATAGCATAACGGACCACTGATGTACCCCGTTTGGGAACATGGTATCGTGAAGCTTGTAGAAGATTGAGTCTGTTAAGGGGAGTGGAGAAGGTCTCTGTAGGCCTGGGAGTCCTTGAAAAGTAACCATCCGGCCCATATATTGGTATATGAACTTGGAGTGTCCCTGGCCTGGTGGATGATATTTTCCATATCTGAGATTCTGTCAATACGTGTGAACCAGTCTTGTAGGGTAGGTGTATTTGAGGTTTTCCAATAGATCGGTACATATTGTTTCGCAGCATTAAGTAGGTGTGGAATTACGGACCGTTTATATACTGAGTGTGGGATAGAGGTGTAATGAAGGAGGAATTGAGACGGAGTGAAAGGGATCGTGTAAGATGAAATAAGGGCTATGACCTTCTGAATCTCTTCCCAATATGGCTTCAACAATGCACAATCCCACCATATGTGTAGGGGAGAACCGGTGTCTAGACCACAGCGCCAACACAGTGGTGACAATTCAGGCATGTATTTGTGTATAATATCAGGGGTTCGGTACCATCTAGCATAAATTTTGTAGGAATTTTCTTGTGCAGATACATTGACAGTGCTTTTATGTATGTATCCGTAAATATTTTCCCAGTCTTTAACAGTTAAATCTATGCCGAGTTCTCTTTCCCAAGTTCTGACTGTGATATTGCGTTTCAGGTCTACACCCTCAAATAGCATTGAGTATGTAGAGGATATGAGGTGTCTTTGAGGAGTTTCACTCAAACATAAAGCTTCAAAAGGCGTGGGGGCCCTACACCACTGTGAAATAGGGCGGGCACTGTGAATGTAGTGTCTAATTTGCAGAAATTTGTAAAAGGGGATGCGTTGTTCAGGAAGATTAGAGAGTACCTCAGAGAAGGACATGAAGGAGGAATTGCGGAAGAAATGAGAGGCCTTGAGAACATGTGTCGACGTGACCGTAGATTGGTCAGTGGTAAGAACACCTGGGGGGAAGTCCGGGTTGTTATCTAGCGGGGTCATTGGTCCAGGGCAAGTTGTCCAGTTGAGCGTCTGTGCTACCGTTTTAAATATATGCATTGTTTTACCAGTGAGTGGGTGAGATAAGTACGTTTTAGGTAAATGGGCTGAAGATATCCATGGCAGAGTAGTCAGTGGGGTAGAGTCAAAGGCCTCTTCCAGTGCGATCCAGTCTTTAGAGAGTTTGTGAACGTGCCAATCTAGAATTCTCGTGAGAAGGCATGCTGAGTAATATTTTTGTATGTCAGGGAGGCTAAGCCCACCTTTTAATTTTGGGAAAGTTAGCGTGTTCCAGTTGATCCTGGGTGATTTAGCTGCCCAAATGAAGTTACGACACATTCTTTTATAAGACGTGAAAAAAGCAAGTGGGATTTTAATCGGAATAGTTTGTAAGAGGTATAATATGCGGGGTGGGATATTCATTTTAAGTACTGCTATTCTCCCAAACCAGGAAAATTGGCCAGATGACCATTTCAGCAGATCATTTTGTATAGTTCTAAGCATTGGAAGGAAGTTGAGCTCGTAAAGATCATCTAAGTGTGTCGGAAGTTGAATACCCAAATACGTGAGGGCCTTATTTTCCCAGCAGAAAGGGAAGTTCAATTTGCATTGGGCAACTAACTGTGTCGGGAGGGAGATATTAAGGGCCCTAGATTTCGAAAAGTTAATTTGTAAGTTTGAAAGCTTGTTGAAAAGGGAGAAGTCTTTCAAAAGGTTGGGTATTGTTGTAACCGGCTCAGAGAGAAAAAGAAGAATGTCATCTGCGTATGCCGCTATTTTGTATTGTTTATCATGAACTTGTATTCCTTTAATATCCGGGTTAGCTCTGAGTCTGCGTAAGAAGGGTTCAAGGGAAAGGATGAAAATGAGTGGGGAGAGAGGGCATCCCTGGCGTGTGCCATTCGAGACGGAGAAGGCGCTCGACAGGTGGCCGTTGGTCCGTATTTTAGCCGTGGGACCAGTATATAGTGTTATAATCATCTGCATGAACCGCGGGGGTAGCCCCATCATCCGTAAAGTCTCTATCAAATAATCCCATGCCACTCTGTCGAACGCCTTCTCCGCGTCGAGTGATAAAAAGAAACCCTTTTGAGTGGACATGTGAGAAAGCCATCGGTGGATATGAAGAGCTTTGATAGTGTTGTCCCTGGCTTCTCTGCCAGGGATAAAGCCAACTTGGTCAAGGGCAATCAGGTTTGGGATGAGAGGAAGGAGTCGGTTAGTGAGTATTTTGGCATAAAGTTTCATATCCACATTTAGGAGGGATATAGGTCTATAATTAGAGACCATCGTGTCATCCTTGCCTGGTTTAGGTATTAAGGTGATGTGTGCTTCCAGAAGGTCAGGGGGTAACTGACCCGGTGTAGCAAAAGAGTTAAAGGTGTCGGCTAGATGGGGTACAAGTATTTCCTGGAACGTTTTGTAATATCCGACCGTTAAACCGTCTGGGCCGGGGCTTTTGCCCGTTTTAAGTTGTTTCAGGGAAGTCCTAATTTCCTCATAAGTGATAGGGTCGTCTAATGAGAGAGAATCTTCTGTTGGTATCGGGGGTACACCATGTTGTGTCAAGAATTCAGAGATCATATCTTTTCTACAAGGAGTGCTGTCTGACTGTCCTGAACGTGGTAGATTATATAGTTTTGAAAAATACGTGACAAATTGGTTGGATATGTCAGTGTTGGAGACGTGAGAGGTACCAGTGGGGTCAATGATCTTATGAATTGTCGTGGATGCTTTCTTACGTTGCAAAGCCCTGGCTAGTAGCTTGCCTGACTTATTTCCAAACTCATAGAATAGTTTCTGAGTCAACATGTATTTACGTTTAATCCTTTTAGCTAACTCTTCCTTGAGTTCCTCCCTAACCTGGAGCAACTGTGTAAGAGTCTGATCAGCAAGCGAAGCCTTATGAAGTCGTTCGAGAGAGTGAATTTTAGCCGTTAATTTGGATATGTATTGACGACGCAGCCTGTTTATGTGAGCAGCTAGTGAGATAAATTCCCCTCTGAGTACACATTTATGTGCGGCCCATGTCATAGATGGGGTCGAGTCAGAAGTGACGTTTTCCCGGAAGTAATGGGTTAATCGGGTGTTAACCTTCTGTATATTTGCTAGATCCGATAATAAAGAATTGTCTAGGCGCCAGATGGGGTGTGATGCACGAACGATTGGCAAAGAGAGAGTCATGAATATAGGATTATGGTCTGAGAGGACCATAGGGCCTATTGTAGCTTTAGTCAGAAGAGTCAAATCGGCTTGGGAGATGAACAAATGGTCTAGTCTAGAATATTTTTTATGGGGCGTGGAAAAAAACGTGAAATCTCTGTCATTAGGGTGTAATGTGCGCCAGGTGTCATGTAGTGTCAATTCTTGAAGCTTCAGCTTAATGGCCCTCAGCGCCCTATAAGGTAGGGAAGAGGAGCCATTTGAGGAGTCTTGAGATGGATTGAGGGGGACATTGAAATCCCCACCTACCACCAAAATGCCCGAGCAAAATTCGGTAAGTAATTGAAGTGTTTCACGAAAAAAGGGAACTTGACGTTTGTTGGGCCCATAAAGGTTTGCCAGTGTGATAGGTCTGTTATGTAAAGTACCCTTAAGAAAGATAAACCTACCTTCTGTGTCTTGTTTAACATCTGTAACTTTCAGTGGGCAGTGTTTGGACAGCAAGATGGCAACCCCTTTGGATTTGGAGACATCAGAAGTGGCGTGATATTAGACATGGGAACTGTCAAAAAATTTTGTTTCGTTTCGTTTCGTCCCGTTTCGTATATAAAAAAATTCGTAATTTCGTAATTCGTGTACGAAATTCCGTTCGAATTCGTACGAAATACGAAATTCGGACGAATCGTAATTTTTTTTACGAATCGTTAGTAAAGTTACGAATCGTTACGAATCGTTACGAATCGTTAACGCGGCTAATGCATTGTTGGTTCTCATAACACAGAGAACAATTCGAATCCAACTACAAATATCGAATTTCAATTTCAAGTTACGAATCGTTACGAATCGTTATAAATAGTTACGAATCGTTATGAATAGTTACGAATCGTTACGAATCGTTATGAATAGTTACGAATCGTTAGTAAATCCAACTACCAATATCGAATTTCAACTAATTTGAACGAAATTATTATAGCAGATATAACGAATGAATTCGAATGAATTCGAATGACAAAGTGTCATTTTTGCAGAAAAAAAAAAAGCATAGGGGTCCCCCCAAATTCAATAACCAGGCCCTTCAGGTCTGGTATGGATATTAAGGGGGACCCCAGCCAAAAAAAAAAAAAAAAAAAAAAATGGCGTGGGGTCCCCCCCAAATATCCATACCAGACCCTTCAGGTCTGGGATGGATTTTAAGGGGAACCCCGGCCAAAAAAAAAAAAAAAAAAATGGCGTGGGGTCCCCCTCAAAATCCATACCAGACCCTTTATCCGAGCACGCAACCTGGCAGGCCGCAGGAAAGGAGGGGGGGGACGAGAGCGGCCCCCCCTCCCGCCTGAACCGTACCAGGCCACATGCCCTCAACATTGGGAGGGTGCTTTGGGGTCCCCCCCAAAGCACCTTGTCCCCATGTTGATGAGGACAAGGGCCTCATCCCCACAACCGTGCCCGGTGGTTGTGGGGGTCTGCGGGCGGGGGGCTTATCGGAATCTGGAAGCCCCCTTTAACAAGGGGACCCCCAGATCCCGGCCCCCCCCCTGTGTGAAATGGTAAGGGGGTACAAAAGTACCCCTACCATTTCACCAAAAAAGTGGCAAAAATGGTAAAAATGACAGGAGACGGTCTTTGACAATTCCTTTATTAAAATCTTCTTTCTTCTGGTCTTCCTTCCGTCATCTTCTCCTTCCGTCATCTTCTTCCATCGTCTTCTTCCTTCGATTCGCTTCTTCTTCCTCCGGTCTTCTCGTCCTTCTCGTCCGACATCGTCGTCTCTTCTCGCAGGCCGCTCCTCGCAATGGGAGGCTCCGCTCCGGGTGACAGGTCTTTTATAACGAAGGCACCTGGTGACCCCGCCCCCTCTGACGCACGGGGACGTCATGTGGAATTCCCTATGGCTTTCCCCATGACGTCAGAGGGGGGCGGGGTCACCAGGTGCCTTCGTTATACAAGACCTGTCACCCGGAGCGAAGCCTCACAGAGCGGGAGCCTCCCATTGCGAGGAGCGGCCTGCGAGAAGAGACGACGATGCCGGACGAGAAGGACGACGCCGGACGAGAAGACCGGAGGAAGAAGAAGCGAATCGAAGGAAGAAGACGATGGAAGAAGAAGGAAGAAGATGCCGGAAGGAGAAGATGAAGAAAGGAAGACCAGAAGAAAGAAGAAAGAAGATTTTAATAAAGGAATTGTCAAAGACCGTCTCTGTCATTTTTACAATTTTTGCCACTGTTTTGGTGAAATGGTAGGGGTACTTTTGTACCCCCTTACCATTTCACACAGGGGGGGGGCGGGATCTGGGGGTCCCCTTGTTAAAGGGGGCTTCCAGATTCCGATAAGCCCCCCGCCCGCAGACCCCCACAACCACCGGCCAGGGTTGTGGGGATGAGGCCCTTGTCCTCATCAACATGGGGACAAGGTGCTTTGGGGGGGACCCCAAAGCACCCTCCCAATGTTGAGGGCATGTGGCCTGGTACGGTTCAGGCAGGAGGGGGGGCCGCTCTCGTCCCCCCCTCCTTTCCTGCGGCCTGCCAGGTTGCGTGCTCGGATAAGGGTCTGGTATGGATTTTATGGGGGACCCCACGCCATTTTTTTTGGCTAGGGTTCCCCTTAAAATCCATCCCAGACCTCTAGGGTCTGATATGGATTTTGAGGGGGACCCTACGCCTTTTTTTTTTTTTTTTTTTGTTAGCTGGGGTCCCCCTTAATATCTATCCCAGACCTGAAGGGCCTGGTTATTGAATTTGGTGGGGACCCCTACGCATTTTTTTTATCAATGACTTCAATGAATGACTGTTCTCTGTATTACGGGTCCAACAATTCATTTTCCGGCAAATAGCTGCGACTCGTGATTTTAAATAGTTTTTTTTTTCCTGCAAAAATGACACTGCAGGAACAGTTCTCTATATTAGATATACTGAATCTCGAAGCATTCGAAGCATTCGTTATATCCGCTATTATAATTTCTTTCATGTTAGTTGAAATTACATATTTGTTAGTTACAATACAACATTCGAATTGTTCTCTGTATTGCGGGAATCGGCAATTAGCCGCGAGTGATTTTAAATGTCTTTTTTTCCTGCAAAAATGACACATTGTACAGAGAGAGTTCTAAACACGGGAAACATGCCCCCCCTTCATAGGCATACTATAGAGTATATAGCATATAGAAGGGGGTCATGTTTCCCGTGTTTAGAACTCTCTCTGTACAATGTGTCATTTTTGCAGGAAAAAAAAAGACATTTAAAATCACTCGCGGCTAATTGCCGATTCCCGTAATACAGAGAACAATTCGAATGTTGTATTGTAACTAACAAATATCTAATTTCAACTAATATGAAAGAAATTATAATAGCGGATATAACGAATGCTTCGAATGATTCGAGATTCAGTATATCTAATATAGAGAACTGTTCCTGCAGTGTCATTTTTGCAGGAAAAAAAAACTATTTAAAATCACTCGCAGCTATTTGCCGGCAAATGAATTGTTGGACCCGTAATACAGAGAACAGTCATTCATTGAAGTCATTGATAAAAAAAATGCGTAGGGGTCCCCCCAAATTCAATAACCAGGCCCTTCAGGTCTGGGATGGATATTAAGGGGGACCCCAGCCAAAAAAAAAAAAAAAATGGCGTAGGGTCCCCCTCAAAATCCATACCAGACCCTTGAGGTCTGGGATGGATTTTAAGGGGAACCCTAGCCAAAAAAAAATGGCGTGGGGTCCCCCATAAAATCCATACCAGACCCTTATCCGAGCACGCAACCTGGCAGGCCGCAGGAAAGGAGGGGGGGACGAGAGCGGCCCCCCCTCCCGCCTGAACCGTACCAGGCCACATGCCCTCAACATTGGGAGGGTGCTTTGGGGTCCCCCCCAAAGCACCTTGTCCCCATGTTGATGAGGACAAGGGCCTCATCCCCACAACCGTGCCCGGTGGTTGTGGGGGTCTGCGGGCGGGGGGCTTATCGGAATCTGGAAGCCCCCTTTAACAAGGGGACCCCCAGATCCCGCCCCCCCCCCTGTGTGAAATGGTAAGGGGGTACAAAAGTACCCCTACCATTTCACCAAAAAAGTGGCAAAAATGGTAAAAATGACAGGAGACGCTCTTTGACAATTCCTTTATTAAAATCTTCTTTCTTCTGGTCTTCATCCTTCGGTTTCTTCATCTTCTCCTTCCGGCATCTTCTTCCATCGTCTTCTTCCTTCGATTCGCTTCTTCTTCTTCCTCCGGTCTTCTCGTCCTTCTCGTCCGGCGTCGTCCTTCTCGTCCGACATCGTCGTCTCTTCTCGCAGGCCGCTCCTCGCAATGGGAGGCTCCCGCTCTGTGAGGCTCCGCTCCGGGTGACAGGTCTTGTATAACGAAGGCACCTGGTGACCCCGCCCCCCCCTCTGACGTCATGGGGAAAGCCATAGGGAATTCCACATGACGTCCCCGTGCGTCAGAGGGGGCGGGGTCACCAGGTGCCTTCGTTATAAAAGACCTGTCACCCGGAGCGGAGCCTCACAGAGCGGGAGCCTCCCATTGCGAGGAGCGGCCTGCGAGAAGAGACGACGATGTCGGACGAGAAGGACGACGCCGGACGAGAAGGACGAGAAGACCGGAGGAAGAAGAAGCGAATCGAAGGAAGAAGACGATGGAAGAAGATGACGGAAGGAGAAGATGAAGAAAGGAACACCAGAAGAAAGAAGAAAGAAGATTTTAATAAAGGAATTGTCAAAAGACTGTCTCCTGTCATTTTTACCATTTTTGCCACTTTTTTTGGTGAAATGGTAGGGGTACTTTTGTACCCCCTTACCATTTCACACAGGGGGGGGCCGGGATCTGGGGGTCCCCTTGTTAAAGGGGGCTTCCAGATTCCGATAAGCCCCCCGCCCGCAGACCCCCACAACCACCGGGCACGGTTGTGGGGATGAGGCCCTTGTCCTCATCAACATGGGGACAAGGTGCTTTGGGGGGGACCCCAAAGCACCCTCCCAATGTTGAGGGCATGTGGCCTGGTACGGTTCAGGCGGGAGGGGGGGCCGCTCTCGTCCCCCCCTCCTTTCCTGCGGCCTGCCAGGTTGCGTGCTCGGATAAGGGTCTGGTATGGATTTTGAGGGGGACCCCCACGCCATTTTTTTTTTTTTTTTTTTGGCCGGGGTTCCCCTTAAAATCCATCCCAGACCTGAAGGGTCTGGTATGGATATTTGGGGGGGACCCCACGCCATTTTTTTTTTTGGCTGGGGTCCCCCTTAATATCCATACCAGACCTGAAGGGCCTGGTTATTGAATTTGGGGGGACCCCTACGCTTTTTTTTTTTTTATTATATCAATGAATGACTGTTTTTTAAATAGCTTTTTTTTCTGCAAAAATGACACTTTGTCATTCGAATTCATTCGAATGCATTCGAATTCATTCGTTATATCTGCTATAATAATTTCGTTTGAATTAGTTGAAATTTGATATTGGTAGTTGGATTCGAATAATTTGGAGCTGAAATTCGTAAACGGAATTTTTCCTGCAAAAATGACACTTTGTCGTTCGAATTCATTCGAATCCATTCGAATTCATTCGAATTCATTCGAATCATTCGGCGACAAAATTCGTAAACGGAATTTCGTATTCCGTACGGAATTCGTAAAAAAAAAAAAATTCGTACTACAGATTCGTAAATTCGTACGAATTTCGAAAAATTCGTACGAATTACGAATTCGTACGAAACGAATCGCACATGTCTACGTGATATACAACAGGGAAATGATGGTTAGTAAGCTTAGGTATGGCAGAAGAGCGGAAGTGGGTTTCCTGCAGGAATGCAATATGTGTCTTATCATTCTTCAAGGCGTATAATAGCTGAGACCGCTTTTCAGGGACATTAAGACCACGGACATTTAGTGAGCAGAAGTTTATTTGCGGAAAATGTGTATCGGAGGGCGAGGCCGAGGGGTAAGTGTCAGGTGATAGTGGGTCCGTCATGCTATTGCAACACTGCGAAGATTAGAAAGAAGTGTAAGAGGTGGCGAGGAAAATGTGGCGAAAGGATTAAGAGGATATTATCAATGTCTCTATGTCAGTTATATATCGTGGGGGAGAAAGAGAACAAATAAGGTAGTATGAGAATAACCTAGTCTACTACACAGTAGGCTAGAGAGATACAGCGACTGACCAGTGGGTATTAAGATCAACAGTAATAAACAATAAAATTCTTCCACTGCGCTGTCCGGGGGTTGGTTAGAACCAAATAGGGTATGTATGAAAAAAAAAAAAACATAGAGGTGCCGCCGCTACCTCTCGAACAGATTTATTTAAGGCAAGTGGAGATATTGACAACCGGACATAAGGTAAATTTTAACTGAGCAGTACATAAGGTGTTATAGGAGGGAGTAGCTACACGATGTCTACTAGCTCCGTTTAAATGTGACAGGTAGGATGCAATCATGGGTTGTTAAAGCGGTTCTGCACCCATTTCATTTAGTAAATCTCTTTGCCTTCCAAATCAGGCAAAGAGTACTAAATGAAATGTTTTTTTTTTTTTTTTACTTACCTTGTAATTGAAGACTTCCGGTCTTCTCTCTCTGCGGCGGCGGGCGGGGGTCTCTGCGTCGATCGTCGTCACGCCGCACTGTCTCCTGGGATCTGGTGTCATTGATCCCAGGAGTCAGTGCGGGCATCTTCCGAAATCTCGCGAGATTTCGGCCACATCTTCCGAAATCTCCCGAGATTTCGGCCACATCTGCCGGAATCTCGTGAGATGTCGGCAGATGTGCCGTTACTGCGCACGCGCGAGTAACGGCGGTGCATGCTGGGCCATCTAAAGTTCCTGTGGGTGTTTCACATGCCCACAGGCAAGATGGCCCCCAGCACTAAAGAAGAAGACGAGGAACTTCATCGGACGAAAACCGGCGGCGATCGAGATGGAAGATGGAACAGGTGAGTCCCCCAATAAAGGTAAGCATCCTTTATATTCCGTCCCAAAAAAAAAATTTTACAGAGTGCATAACCGCTTTAAGCCATGTGGAGGAGGGAGTAACCTGAGGATTGTGTGGAGTACAGTGTTAGGATTACACATGCCTAGGTAACATGAAATTATTTTGCAGCTGCAATCTATTAAGTCAATGAATTAGGGAAGAGCCCCAATTACCTGTAGCCAGTATGTTGTCTACTCATGGACTATTATAGTTATAACTAACATTGAAATAATATTTAACTGGGAGTAATGGTCACTTTAGAATTATGCACGTTCATAGCGGAGACTGCCTGTATGGGCATGGGCACATGCCAAGATAGCGGATCGAAGATATGTTATAGGGAAGTTAGATGGGCGATAAAATTTGTCTAGAAGAGCTGGACTAGTGTAATCTCCAGGATGAGCGTATGTGTATTTGTGTGAGGCAAGAAATAACACAAAATGGAAATAAAATATGTCAACACATATTAAAACGGATCAAAACTCAGACCTAGCCCCTTTCTGTAGTGAAAAGAGTTGGAACTGTGTCTAGAGGGCCACCTAGAGGGTCATCTTTGGTAAGGGAAATACGTCCCAAAGTAATGACTGTGGTTAGCGTCAAGTAAATAGCCATCGGGTATAGAGGGTTAGTAGGTTAAGTTACCCAATCCTATGTCTTATCCGTATGGTAAATATGTAGTGCATAGTCTAGCCTATATTAAGGGCATGGATTGTATTTACTGAAGTACGGTTATACTTGGTGGGTAGTTAGGATTGTGTGTCTTAACCGAACGGCATTCTAACAAGTAAATGCGTGTGAAGAGGTAGAGCAGGATAAGCAAATAGGGAATCCATCTTCCTCAGCACACACAACCTAACATGGCCGCCGCCGGTATTAGCTTGCTATGCTGTAGTTTCGCAATATGTCAGTGTAACAGGGAGTATTTAGAATATCATCAAATGCACAAATAGACACAACCTCAGAAATTTGCCTACATTACCCAACCTTCTTCGCTTGAAGCGAGCACCGAAACACAAGCAGATTCAGCACGATATGTAGACACTAGCAGGCTTTGCATGGTAGTCAAGAGTCCCATATACCCTATATGCAGACAAGTTAATACCTAATAAAAAAAAAAAGAAAAAAAAAAGATAAAACTATGCCGAAACATTAATGGTGACAGACAGAGGACCATATCTATGAGAGAGTAACCATTAGTGAAAGTGTTTCGGCCTTAATAGCCGCACATTGGTAGTCATATGAGGTATCCAGTTCTTGATTATTAAGGATCGTCTAGCAGGGGTATCCATGTGTGACAACAAGGAAAGCTTAGGATCTGTCCCTAAAGCACAAGTTACGGGCTATCTTCGTGGCAGCAGCAACAGTCAGAACGATAGCTTCAGGTAGGTCCAATGAACAGCGGTATGCAGCTAAACGGTACCTTACCATAGTTCAGCTGTGGGTTACATGCGTGGTATTTACTGTCATTATAGCGACAACGTGAATACCGAACACACGGCCGTGTGATCGGTATGATGGGGAAATACTTCAGTAGTCTCTGCGGGTCTTCCTTGGTTCCGGAGAGTCTGTGGGAGTATACAGGGCGAGGGTATTCAGTGGTAGTGGAGCATGAGAGTTTTTCCTGTATGGCGTGGAGATTAGCTGTCGACGATAAGGAACCGGCAATGTAGTGAGGAATCTGTATGATGGACAGCGGAGAACAGCAGTCCTGTTAAACAGTAGTCGGGTGGCGGTCACTGATCGAGGGTGCAGTCTTACAGCGAGATCAACAACGTAAGTGACCTTCAGCCTGTAGAACAGTGCGATAGAAAAGTCATCAGTGGTCCCGGCGGGTCCTCCTGGATCCCGGGGAGTCCGTTGGGGTCGAGCCGCCATCATCAGGTCTTGGGGTGCGGCGTCTGGAGCCTGACGGGGATCGCCTCCTGAAGCGCTGGGAATCGTGGGTGTCCATAGAGTCGTCCGGTGGCGGGGGTCGTCTCGCTTGATACAAGCGGAACGCTGCATACCAATTCGGGACATCCACAAGAGGGATGTCGAGTGTGCGGCAGAAGTTGCGTAGATCCTCAGGGGATTTCAGGGAGGCCGTCCGGCCTTGGTACGTGGCCGACAAACAAAAGGGAAACCTCCATCGATATTGTATGCCATTTGAGCGTAGGATCTCTAGAAGCGGTTTAAGGTCTCGGCGGTGTTGAAGGGTTATTGGAGATAAATCTTGGAAAATTTGGATTGGTTCCCCACGGTGTTGTAGGCGAGGAACAGCCCTTGCACGTTTCAGGATATCTTCCTTGATGCTGTAGTCCACTATGCAGCAGATAATATCCCTCGGGGGATCAGATTCTCTCCCTTTGGGGCGCAACGCCCTGTGAATCCGCTCGAAAACAATGGGAGTCTCTGGCGGTCTTTGCAGAATGGTGTTGAAGAGCGCCATGACTTCAGACGGCATTCCCTCAGGCTCTGCAGTCTCAGGCATACCGCGGACCCGCAAGTTATGGCGGCGTCCACGGTTCTCGAGGTCTTCAATGTGTCGCTGGGCTTCCCTTAGTTGAAGGGTATGGTCGTCAATCTTTCTGGTGACCTTGTGTAGGACTACATCATGTTGTGAGGTCGTCCTCTCCACTTCCACGACCCTGTCAGAAAGCGCGTGAATGTCTACCCGGAGATCCGCAATGGCGGCTGAAAGGGTGTCTTTGATATCAGCCGCAATCGTTCTAAGGTCCTGCATGCTGAGTTGTGGCTGCGGGTTAAAATCACGGTCCCGGGATCCGTCAGACAGGATGGGCTGGAGCGATAGTGTCGGCTCAGTTGCCGGAGCTGTTGAGGTCCGTGAGGTGGTGTGGCGGGACGGCGCCATATTGCTCCTCGGTGCCCGGAACATTTCTGGGATGTTTTGGCCTCCCGCACCCGGATTTTCACGGGGGGAACGGGATCTTGAAGCTGAGGAGTGGCGGGAAGCCGTTCCCATAATGTAAAGATCCGTCGCTCGAAGGAAAACTCCGGTAAAAGTGCGTTTTAGAGAGGCAGCGGCGGGAGTAAGTCTTTTAGTCAGCCATCTCCTAGTTCGGCCAGGCCACGCCCCCCGATTATTAACATTATTATCACTAGTATTATTATAATATTTTTTTTATTGTTCCACGATTGTACAATCAGATTGTATAATGTTGGCTCAAGTTATACATATATACATTTTTATATATTTACTCAATTAAGGTCCACATATTACCAAAATGTATCCAGGTGCCGCTGGCTAGAGGAGTCCTGCGAGCCTCTCTCCCCCACCCATTAGTGTGTTGCTAAGAGGAGCACGGGGCTGTGTGGTCTTCCAGCCAGCCTCTCTGCCCTCACTTCCCTGATCTACTGCTGTAGCGACTATGTGAGCAGAGCGGGTTGTGTGTCCTTCCCCTGCTTGTGCCTGCTCTCTACCTCCCTCTCCTGGCAGCAGCAGCCTTCAGCCAACCAACAGCAGAGAGGACTTGGACTTGCCACAAAAGACATTGGGACATGTAGTCCTTAACGGAGCACTGTACAATGGAGTCTATGGAGGTTTGGACTTCAATACCCACGATTCCCTGCTCACAAAAGAAGGAGAGATCAATCTTTTCCCGAGAATTTTACCAGAGGTCTGGGAGACTAGTGCAGGGAGCAAGAGAGTGCAGACCTGCTGGGGTCTGTGCACTACGCCAGAGAGGACAGAGCCTGTGGGGAGGCCAAAGTGCCAAAAACTGAGCCATAAGAGTTTCATGTCGCTGGGGACTGGAGCTAGAGGGACCCGTTGCCATGTGTGCCTACACCAGTGAGGACCAGAGAGAGAGGCTGAGCCTTGAGAGGAACTATTCATGAAAACTGAGTTACTGGGGACTAGATTTCTATGGCCAACAGGTTCACAGAGTACCGGGATTGATAAGCGGATTCAGTTGTGCTTGTGCCCCCACTGTTAGTGACCCAGCACAACCAGAGACTGCCTTTTTGCCTAACCTCCCAAAAGTAGTTCTCTGCATGAAATCTTAAAGAGACAGTAACACATGCACCACTATACAGTTTGGCCCCTCAATGAGCTGGATGAAGAAGCAAAGCAGGCACCATTACTGGACAGTAGCTTTATAGTGGCAATCAGGTCTTAGGAAAATATACTGTCAGGGGTTAGCTCAAAGGGGATCACCTTCCCTGGGAAAAGGGTAATGCAAACGACAGGTTTCTTAAAATCTGACTTGTAGCCAGTTTTATTTTTAAAAGGTTGCATGAAAATAACAAAAACAAAACAGAAAATAAATCCTTGCCATCCAGGCACTAACTGAACATTGCAGGTTCCTAACTCAACAGGTGAAGGGCTTCTCCCAGTCACCCACAAAACAAAGATAATGCAAACCTTTTCTCTTACAAAGCAAACTTCCCATAAGCAGCTCTCTCAGGTTTTTTTTTGGCTTCCTGAGTCCCAGGCCAAGGGCAATTCTTTGCTCCTGTCCTGCTTTATTTATACAACCTGTTGGGGGACACAAGTCTGGTCCGGAACCAACCCTGCCAAGGTGACTGGTAAAACCCAGACCGGATTACACCTTAGTTCTCGGCAAATCAACGCATGCAAGGTAAAACATAATGTCCAACTTTACCTTTTATAATGTCACTATATATATATTCCTACCTATACATAAGGGGGATATACTGTATATACAGAAGGGTTTTGGGACTTTGAATGAGGCATGTAGTAAACGCTGAAGGCATTTGTAAACATAATGGCATATTTATTCAGCATGTACACATATCAGAGCATAAAACGATTTGTACAAACACAAGTAAAACATATTTAATTTATATACATACCAATGGCACATAATAATTAATCTTTATACATAGACACTAAACAATATATATTATACATTAATGTGAGCCAAAAATGTTCCATGTTGTTAGATTGTAGTATAAAAAGTAAGGTTGCACCGATACCACTTTTTTAAGACCGAGTACAAGTACTGATACTTTTTTTTCAAGTACTGATTACTTTTTTTATAATGTTGTGTGACAGTGGCACTAATATACAGCACTGATGGTCACTGATAGGTGGCACTGATGAGGCGTGGACTTTTTTTTTCTATTTATTTTTTACAATTACATTTTTTACAATTTATATTTTTTTGTTATTTTTTTACAATGATTTTTTTGGGGGGAGGGGGCTTTGGACGATGTCAGTGTTTTATTTTTTTATTTTTACAATTTAACCTTTACATTTTTATTTAATAAAATTCTTTTTTTTTTTTAATCAGCCCTGTGGGGGGGGGGGGCTTTGGTGAGATATCGGGGTCTAAACAGACCCCTGACATCTCCCCTTTGAGACAGGGAAAGGGACTGAGGATACAGAATCCCCATTCCCTTTCTCTGCAGCCCCAGCTGCACTGAAGATGAATAGACAGAAGACGGAGGCTCCTGTTCATTCATAAACTGAAGTATTGTAAACACAGTTTACGATGCTCATGGACAGAATGGACAGAGTCTATGATCACTGATCACTGCATTCGGAAAAGGAAGGAACCGGTAAACGATAGATGGCGGTAAATGACGGTAAATGACAGATTTACCGGCTTCTTCCTCAGCTCTCCATCCTGACAGATCCAGGACGAGGGGGGGACCGGAAGAGGACCGGGACAGAACGAGGAGCACACGGGGGAGCCAGAGGGGGACCCGACAGAGCGAGGAGCAGACGGGGAGCCGGAGTGGGACCCGACAGAGCGAGAAGCATACGGGAGAGCCAGAGGGGGACACAACAGAGCGAGGAGCACATGGAGGAGCCAGAGGGGGACCAGACAGAGTGAGGAGCACATGGGGGAGCCGGAGGGGGACCTGGGGGAGGACACAGGGGGACAGTCGAGAACGATCAGTGCAGCGGTGGGGTGAGGTACAAGCACCGATCCCCCTGTAAAGCATCTGACAGCCATGGGAGGGATAGGAGGGGAGAATCAGCTGTCAGATTAAAGATATACAGGGAGATCGGTGCTTGTACCTCTCTCCAGCGCTGCACCGATTACCTGTGAGGCTGCCTTCCCCACCTGCTACGCTGAGGTTGCTTGTCCCGATACAACAGGTATCGAGCATTTGCACGAGTACTAGTATTGGTATTGGTGCAACCCTAATAAAAATATCAAAAAGTTAAAATTGCACTGTATCTTGAAAGCATATATGCATCTATAAAAGCTTGACGCATTTCATGGATTTGTTCCACTTCATTAGGAGAGGATGCATAGAATGTATACATTGGCTCAGTAACATGTAAACTGTAAGCTGAGGGCCATCAGGAAGCCCATCTCAGCAGCTAGCTGCTGATCTTGGGTCTATTGCACTAGGACCATGTTCTTATATGGGAGCACAAGACACCCTGGACACTATTGCTATGCACCACTAATAACTCTAGAATGGAGACTCTCATCCTCCTGGGGCAACTGTGTGTGAATCCGGATGTCCCTTGGGTCCATACCCCCTCAGCTCTTGGGATGGGTCTTTCTGGAGCCCCTCACACCCTCATCAGTGACACTAATACAGTGATTTTATTATTTTTATTTTGTTTTATACAATACATATTATAACAAGCCACACAACGTGGGCTGCAACCGCCAACAAACTTGCCAGTACATTACAGAAAAACAATGCAACATAAACGTTATCACAGAAACTTGTGATACATCCCCCCCCTAACTTTGCCCAGACAGGTACACAAACGTTCCTACCTCCAGCCGGAGGCAATCTACCATGACACAAGGATACAATTCCATGGCTCCCCCGTGTTCTATCAGATTTCTTCCATGGGATGGTTACGATCTCTGCCCCCCCCCCGCGCTCCCCCCCACTCCACGGTGACATGGCCAATTAAGGAGAGTTGCCCATCCCCAACTGTGCAGTGTGCAAATTCTACAATCACTCACTAATCTTCTAGCCCTTCAAAACAATCGCCCTTCCGTGTTACCATATCTACAAAGGATCTTGGGTTATGTCTCAGTGTGTTTAATCTGATACCCTGTCCATGGAAGCCATCTACCCCCCCCCCCACAAACCTTCTCAAATTTGTTCAGAGCCCCTCTGCTCAAGTATGTAGCCTTGTAAAACAGTACTGCCTTGTTGACCAATGTTTTCCAAAAGACTCCAAGGTCGTTGACACAGCGCTCCTCCATGAAAGGATAATGCGCTTTTTAGCGTAGAACAGTAACAGGGTAAGAAGGGTCCGTATGGCCCTGGTAGTGGCCAAGGGCTCAACTAAGTGTATAAGACATACTTTGATGGACATAGGGATAGAAATTGAGGTGACTGACCTTATACAGGAGGCAATGGCTTGCCAATAAGATTTAATTAGTGGGCATTCCCAGAAAATATGCATGAAGTTAGCTAAGGGTGCAGCGCATCTCCAGCACAGGGAGTGCTGATTCCCAAACATCTTTGCCAGTCTAGCCGGGGTGAAGTAGATTCTGTGTAGGAATTTGAAATGAATCAATCTATCTCTGCTAGATACTAGATACTGGAACGCGGTCCCCCACATGTCGTCCCAATCGTCTCTGTCCAGCCCCGGAGCCATAGCCTCCCAAGCTCTCCTGCAAGGCCCCAACATGAGGGTTGTTTCATGGAATAAGTCTTTATATAGGCAGGAAACTGGTAGTGATTCACTGCGGGTTACTAGCTCTAAGTCACTTGGCTCAAGGTCAAGGGGCTCCATACCAAATTGCAAGCAAAAAGCATGCCGCAGTTCGATATACCTGAAAAAAGTGTGAGTTTGGCATATTTTAGTTTTAATTCATCAAATTACAATAAAGTACCATTTGATACAATGTGGAGCAAGGTTTTGATACCATATTTGGTCCATACCACTGGATCTAGAACCAAAAAAGTGGGTTAAATTGGGGTTCCTCCACAGCGGGGTATTAGGGGATAGTCTGGTTGAGCTAGGTGATCGCCCTCCCTGGGCCATGACCCATGCCTTCATCACTGAGCGCATGGAGGATGTCAGTGGGTATGGAGCTTTTAGACCCCTGTATACCAAATGAGACAGCGCCTCGTAGGAGCCCACACAGGCTGCTTCCAGGGATACAGAGGCATCATCCGGAGGAGCAGTCAGCCAGCGGTGGGCCACCGTCAACTGTCCAGCCAGGAAGTATTTGTGGAAATTAGGAAATTAGGCCCCCCTCTCCCCATGGCTGTTGTAGTATTGCTAATTTGAGACGGGGGATTCCTCCCTGACATAAAAAGGAGGAAATCATGGCATCAATTGATTTAAAGATGGACTTGGGGATCCAAACCGAGGAATTCCGAAGGTTGTACAATAAAAGGGGTATAATTTTCATTTTTATCAAGTTTATCTTCCTGAGAGATGTGTTGTTTACAAGTTAAAAACATATTTTTTTGCTAGAAAATTATCTATAACCCCCAAACATTATAAAAAACATTTCTAACACCCTAGAGAATAAAATGGTGGTCGCTGCAATACTTTCTGTCACACTGTATTTGCTCAGCGATTTTTTTGGAAAAAATACACTTTTTTAAATTAAAAAATAAGTAACAGTAAAGTTAGCCCAATTTTTTTTATATTGTGAAAGATAATGTTACGCCGAGTAAATTGATACCCAACATGTCACGCTTCAGCCCCCGTTCACACCTATGCGAATTAGATGCGGCTTACACACTTCCAATTCGCAGGACATTTCAAAATACATTAATATTAATGAGGCTGGTTCACATATCTGCGGTGCATTCGCACTCCGCATTGCACAAAAAACGTGTGCGTTTTCTAGGCAGTGCGGTCCAGCTCAGGTGCGAATTCAGGCCCATTATCTTCTATGGGCACGCATCTGATTCGCAGATGTGTGAACAGGATAAAATACTGATGCAATCCTGAGCTGATACTGTGGCAATCCTGAGCTGATACTGAGCAAAAACTGACATGAAATGCTGAACAACTGAGTTTTCTCTTCGCAGGGAAACCTGAGCTTCAATCACCGCACATGTGTGAACCCAGGACCAAATATGGTATCAAAACCTTGCTCCACATTGTATCAAACGTACCCTTAAAAATCTCCATAGGCGACGTTTAAAAAGTTCTACAGGTTGCATGTTTTGAGCTACAGAGGAGGTCTAGGGCTAGAATTATTGCTCTCGCTCTACTGAACGCGGCGATACCTCACATGTGTGGTTTGAACATGCGGGTGCTACTCACGTATGCGTACGCTTTTATTTTTACACTGTTTTTAAAAAAAAAATAAAAAATTGTGTCACTTTTATTACTATTACAAGGAATGTAAATATCCCTTGTAGAAGAAGAAAAGCATGACAAAAAAGCTTTTAGAGTCAACTTGGTGGCAAAGTAATACAAACCTTTCCATTTGATGCCATGCCACTGCCAGAGGGATGGCTTAATGGGCAGTAATTTGAAAGCGTCTGAAATTTGGACAGCCATGCTAATAATGGCTTGAATAGCTAGGTCAACAGATGCATATTTAAGGGAAAACTCCTCGGAAGGAATTAGGGAGTTTAAACTTGGGATGTGGGAACAATGAGGTGCAGACAAGTCGTACACCAATCAAAGTTTATTTGAAAACTTCCCCTTGACAAGCCCAATAGGGCTTACTCTCCAAGTAGTGAAAGGTGACTCGGCAAAGGGGCCGATGATGATATACCCCCGGTCCACTTCAGACTTCAGCAAAGTATCTATGGCCAGCTCGTCGGTGGCAGCTGAAAGGAGGTTCCTGCAATTGTGGGTCGAGTGAGGTAGTGCGATGAGGCTGGTGTAAAATCCTGACATGAATCCATGTACTAGGAAGGCCGCCAGTTCGGGAGTCGGGTGTGAGGAAAGGTAAAACCCAGCCACCGAACATCCACTAGGCCTAGTCATGACGTGGCTTGAGGTTGCACGTGACTTTAGGATGCGCTCTGTGGCACGAGACATAAACATGAAGCAGCTGGCATTGGCTAAAGTTGCATATCCCGTAATTGAAGTGGTTGCAGATTGATGCAGCCCCCACTGACAGGATAGGCCGTCCCAACTTGTTCACCTGGGGTGGCTTTGCGAGGGGCGGCAAGCCTTGTCTGGAACCAGAGGTGGAAGGGAAGTTGAGGGGGTATCTAACACCTGTATTGGAGCACCAGTTCGCAGTATGGGTGGATGACTGACAAATGGCACAGAGTGGGAAGCGTAGACCCGCAAAGTGGCGGCAGAACAGCTCTGTAAGATGATACTCCAATTGGTGCTGGCCTTAAACTGCGAAAGCCTGGCTGCTGCCTTAGCTGAAAATGGCTGGTGGTAATCGTAGAAAGAAAACCCCCTCTTCTTGTAACCTAGATCCACCACTGCGTGGAGGTACAAGTACAGCTCTTCCCTCCTGCTGGAGTTGGCTGAGCAAAGGACATCCCTAACCATCCTAAAGGCCAGCATAAACTCGGTGATGGATAGCTTGCAGTTGAGCCTGGGGTCTTTAGATTTAGTGGCCACTGAGACGTCCCCCCCAGGTATATGATTTGTTCTCGGCCACTTCGTGGACCGATATGAGGAGGGTAGCCAGATTAATGACCTTACCATCCAAGATGTCCTTCCTGATTCCGGCTGGGATGAGATGAGCAGGGAAGATGATAGTGCAGATCTCTGGCATACCTGTAGGTGGAGGCATCAGGACAGAGACAGCGACTGAGTCCAGAAGGGCCCCAGCTGGGCGTACTTCCAGGACTCCCACTCTAGCCTGGATGTCGGAGACTGCTGTGGACAACGTGACACCATGGAGTGGAGCTGGGCAATAGCCGAGAAGATCAACTGCAGGGATGTCTGCTGGGTGCCAGACTGAGCTGCCACTGGCGGTGGGAAGAGCAGCCTAAAGAGCTTGGCTTACCTGGCTGTGGCAGGGTAGGAATGCCCCTACGCCGCAGCTCTGCTGTGAGCTTGGGGATGGTCAAAGTCCTGAGGGATTGAACGCTGCCACGCTCTGAACCTGCGGAGGGTGACAGAGGGGCAGAGGTGAAGTCTTTGCTGCCGGGCTGTGACATGGCTCCAGCTAAAAGACAAGGAGAGGGGGAATGCATATGTTTAAGATGAGTTGTAAAGACAGGAAGGGACAGAGGAGTTGCGTACAGAAAATAAACAAGAAGGAAAACTAAAAGGACAGAAAAGGGAATGACAGGTGCAGTGAAGAAGCCGGTTTGCGTTCTTAAGCCTTGAACGCTGTTGAGTGGAAATTTAGAAAACTCGAAGAGTGTGTGGCAACCGAGGTGAGCCAGGAGGTGACTGGCCAGGTAGTAGATAGCTCGGGTGCACGTCTGTGCTGAGCACAAACCTGTGGACCAGAGCCCCAGGGAGTACTGGGGCGAGAAGCTGAAGTCTGGTACTGGTGAAGTAGGAATGTTGCATGACGTTTGCTTGGCCTGCTAACACTTGCACTGCCAGCAAGCTCAACATTTAGCGACCTTGTCTGTGTAGACGCCCTTCGAAAACAGAATGTAATGCGAAGAAACGTGTGACAGTAACTAACGTCCGATGAGCAGCCCAAAATCGTGTATGTGAAGTAAACGTAGGAAAAGGGTTCTGCAGGATAATGTGAGGGTGGAACCCGTGTACTACACACCTGACTCATCGCCAAAGTTTGCGAAGTCCTGGTTTGGGTCGAGAACTCAGTCGACCAGGAACCTGTAGCAAGGTGACATAGAAGTCCAGTTTTAACCTGATAACACGACCTAACCTGCCCCTTGAAAGGTGACTGGCTCCCTGGTGAAGATGCGAGCCTTATGTCTGTTTGTGTATTTCTTTTTTATTTATTCATTCATTTACTTCATGTAAAGCCTTTATCCCAAAAAAGGAAAAAAATAAAATGTTGCTGTAACTGCATATATAAAGTGTTATCTGCAGTTTGGCTTCAATTTGTTAGTATATATAAATCTGCTAGTACATCTAACACCCCCCCCCCCCCCAGATTAACAATGCAGCTGTCCAAATGTGTCTCTTTTGCTCCTTCATCCAGAGTGAATGCACTCTAATACAGAAGGTGTGTTACTGGCCAGAGGGGAAAACACCTAAGAAAAAAGAAAACAAATGCAGCCACCACATCTATTTATAACAATTTAATGAAGCAGAAAAACTGCTTTTAGACGGATTTAGTACAGTACTATGTGAGTCAGACAAGGTAACGGAAACACCAGATACAGAAACAATGCTACTTGAAGTAGAAATAGCCCAAATGTTACCAACCCCAATATTATTAGTGGTGAAAAAGAAAAGTACATTGGTAGGAGAGCACACTACTTCACCCAATTTTCTAATACACTCTATTAGCAATTTTACCCACAACAGGTCCCTGTCCTTGGTCCATGCTGCAGTGTTGTACCCAGGGCCACCACCGATAAAGGGGTACCGCCGGCCCTTTTGTATGGTGGCTGGGCCCTATCAGTTCAGCAGGGGGGCCAGAGCAGCTGACAAGCAGGGGTAATCAGATGGTGGGTAGTTGATGCTTGGGGGGGAGCATTTACTGGAACTAATTCCCCTGTTTAGCTCTCCGTGCAGCAGCTGAAAGCCAGAAACTCCTCCTCTCCCTCCCGCCAGCTTTCAGCTGCTGCAGGGAGATCCACACAGGGCAATCGTTCCAGGGATTGCCCCCTTACTGGCCACTCCGATCACCCTCCCTGTCCACCGTTTTATTCTTCCTGCTGCTCGGACCACCCTGTGTGCTACCTTTCTCCTGCAGCACTGCCAGCTTCTCCTTCTCTCCCTACTGCTGCAGGGCACTGGGAGATAGTTTTAGGTTGGTCAGCGACGGGGACAGTAAATATGTAATATTTACTGGCGATAGTGATAGTGATTGGTACTGATCGAAAAACATATAAATACTCGCACTGTGTATAAAAATTCTATTCCCTGCAGCTTGGGGATGGTCCAAGCCCTGAGGGACTGAACGCTGCCGAAGGTGAAGTCTTCGCTGCCGGCCTGCGTCATGGCTCCAGCTAAAAGACAAGGAGAGGGGGAATGCATATGTTTAAGATGAGTCGTAAAGACAGGAAGGGACAGAGGAGTTGCGTACAGAAAATAGACAAGAAGGAAAACGAAAAAGGACAGAAAAAGGAATGACAGGTGCAGTGAAGAAGCCGGTTTGCGTTCTGAAGCCTTGAACGCTGTTGAGTGGAAATTTAGAAAACTACTGTACACCAAGTGCTAAATCACTTAACAAACCAATTTTCAATATTACAGCGCTTAGTGTTGCCAAATCATATAATACAATAAAGATATAATATAAATAAATAATAAATTCAGGTGACAAAAAAAATTAAATTTAAAGTCCAAATATTGTGAAAAATGTCTTAATGCAAATAATGATGCAATCAATAAGTACAGTGCCTTGAAAAACTATTCATATCCCTTACAATTTTCCACATTTTGTCGTGTTACAACCAAAAATGTAAATGTATTTTATTGGGATTTTATGTCATAGACCAACACAAAGTGGTACATAATTGTGAAGTGGAAGGAAAATAATAAATGGTTTTCAAAATGTTTTACAAATAAATATCTAAAAGTGGTGTGCATTTGTATTCAGCCCCTTTACTTTGATACCCCTAACTAAAGTCTAGTGGAACCAATTGCCTTCAGAAGTGACCTAATTAGTAAATAGAGTCCATCTGTGTGTAATCTTATCTTAGTATAAATACAGCTGTTCTGTGAACAAACAGCATCATGAAGGCCAAGGAACACACCAGACAGGGCAGAGATAAAGTTGTAGAGAAGTTTAAAGCAGGGTTAGGTTATAAAAAAAATATCCCAAGCTTTGTACATCTCACGGAGCACTGTTCAATCCATCATCTGAAAATGGAAAGAGTATGGCACAACTGCAAACCTACCAAGACATTGCCGTCCACCTAAACTGACCGGCCGGGCAAGGAGAGCATTAATCAGACAAGCAGCAAAGAGGCCCATGATAACTCTGGAAGAGCTGCAGAGATCCACAGCCCAGGCGGGAGAATATGTCCACAGGACAACTATTAGTCGTGTACTCCACAAATCTGGCCTTTATGGAAGAGTGGCAAGAAGAAAGCCATTGTTGAAAGAAAGTCACAAGAAGTCCGGTTTGCAGTTTGCGAGAAGCCATGTGGGGGACACAGCAAACATGTGGAAGAAGGTGCTCTGATCAGATAAGACCAAAATTCAACTTTTTGGCCTAAAAGCAAAATGCTATGTGTGGTGAAAAACGAACATTGCACATGACCCTGAACACACCATCCCCACAGTGAAACATGGTGGTGGCAGCATCATGTTGTGGGGATGCTTTTCTTCAGCAGGGACAGGGAAGCTGGTCAGAGTTGATGGGAAGATGCATGGAGCCAAATACAGGGCAATCCTAGAAGAAAACCCATTAGAGTCTGCAAAAGACTTGAGACTGGGGCGGAGGTTCACCTTCCAGCAGGACAACGACCCCAAACATACAGCCAGAGCTACAATGAAATGGTTTAGATCAAAGCATATTCACCGGTTAGAATGGCCCAGTCAAAGTTCAGACCTAAATCCAATACAGAATACGTGACAAGACTTGAAAATTGCTGTTCACAGACGCTCTCCATCCAATCTGACAGAGCTTGAGCTATTTTGCAAAGAAGAATGTCACTCTCTAGATGTGCAGAACTGGTAGAGACATCCCCAAAAAGACTTGCAGCTGTAATTGCAGTGAAAGGTGGTTCTACAAAGTATTGACTCAGGGGGGCTGAATACAAATGCACCAGTGGCGGCTGGTGCTCAAAATTTTTGGGGGGGCGCAAACAAACAGCCTCACTGTGCCATCAAACGCTGCCACTGTGCCCATTAAATGCTGCCACTGTGCCCCTCAAACGCTGCCACTGTGCCCCTCAAACGCTGCCACTGTGCCCCTCAAACGCTGCCACTGTGCCCCTCCAAGTGCTGCCAGAGTGCCCCTCCAGTGCTGCCAGAGTGCCCCTCCAAGTGCTGCCAGAGTGCCCCTCAAGTGCTGCCAGAGTGCCCCTTTAAGTGCTGCCAGAGTGCCCCTCAAGTGCTGCCAGAGTGCCCCTCAAGTGCTGCCAGAGTGCCCCTCAAGTGCTGCCAGAGTGCCCCTCAAGTGCTGCCAGAGTGCCCCTTTAAGTGCTGCCAGAGTGCCCCTTAAGTGCTGCCAGAGTGCCCCTTAAGTGCTGCCAGAGTGCCCCTTAAGTGCTGCCAGAGTGCCCCTTTAAGTGCTGCCAGAGTGCCCCTTTAAGTGCTGCCAGAGTGCCCCTTTAAGTGCCCCTCCAAGTGCTGCCACTGTGCCCCCTGCCTGCCCTCTGCACTTACCTTGTCTCGATGTGCAGCTGGTGACGGCGTCAGGCGGCGAGCGGTGTCTCATCGTCCGATGTCTTCTTCTCCCGCGCTCCTCCTGTCTTCTGCTATCGTCCGTCCGAGGTCTTCTTCTCCCGCGCCTGTCTTTTGCTATGATTGGACGCCTAGCGTCCAATCACAGCGCCTGTGACTTCAGCCAATCAGGTTACAGGTAACAGACCTGGCAACCTGATTGGCTGAGAGGCGGGTCTGTGTTAGGGAAGCGATGTATTCGCTTCCCTAACACAATACTGTGTAATCAGCGAACGCACGGCCGTGCGCCCGCTGTTTACACTTAGGGAAGCCTATTAGAGCACACCGCTCTAATAGGGTCCCCTATTAGAGCTTACAGCTCTAATAGGGGCGCTTCCCGCAACACCCCCCCCCCCCCCCCCCCCCCACTGTAATTCAGATGCCCGGCGCCCGATCAGGGGCCGGACACCTGAATAGGGGGCGGCAGAGGTGACAATAGATAGATTCATGCAATGCATGAATCTATCTATTGGTGATAGAGCGGTGCATACTGCACTGTGCCCGGCGCCCTTAAAGGGACATGTTTAAATAAAAATTTATTTTTTTTTGAACTTTTTTTTTTTTTTTTTTTTTTTTTTTTTTAACTGCAAGGAGGGGGGGGGGCGGCGCCCGGGCGCCCCCTATGGACGGGCCGCCACTGAAATGCACGCCACTCTTTTCACATACCGTATTTATCGGCGTATAACGCGCAATTTTTTTCCATTAAAATCAGGGGAAAATCGTGGGTGCGTGTTATACGCCGATCCCCGCTGTCAGGTGGAGTGAGCGCCGCCGATATACACATAGCCGAGTGTACTCAGCTCGGCTCTGCTCGCAGTCACGCCCAGTCCCGCCATTGGACCTGAGTTATGTCCATCATAGGAGCCGGGCCAAGGGATGGGACTGGGCAGGACTGCGAGAGGAACCGAGAGGAACCGAGAGGAGCCGAATACACAGGACATCCGGCTCTGTGTATCTCGGCGGCGGTAATTTCAAACGATAAGGCTGCAATGACACTGGGCAAGAAGGCTGTAATGACACTGGACAAGACTGCAGATGGACACTAATCATTCTGCATTGATGGGCATTTAAATGTAAGTTTTTTTCCTTAAACGGCCCTCCTAAAAGTTTTTTTTCCTTAAAATTCCCTCTTAAACTTGGGGTGCGTGTTATACTCCGGTGCGTGTTGTACGCTGATAAATGTGGTATTTATCTGTAAAAAATATTTTAAACCATTTATCATGTTCCTTCAACTTCACAATTATGTGCCACTTTGTGTTGTGCTATCACATAAAATCCCAATAAAATACATTTATGTTTCTGGTTGTAACATGACAAAATGTGGAAAATTTCAAGGGGTGTGAATGCTTTTTCAAGGCACTGTATAAAAAATAAGAATAAATGGATATGGGTGCATTTGGGTCCATTTTTTCTGGTGAGCATGGATGCAAAAGGGGAGTGTGGCACTCTACGCGTGTTTACCTGGAAGCACTTCAGCACTTTTCTCTATGAAATTTGGAGCACCGAGCACTTTATAGGTGGATAATATACTTTTTGATTGCATCATAATTTGTATTAAAAAAAAACATTTACAATATTTGGACTTTTAATATATTTTTTTGTCACTTGAATTCATTATTTATTTATATCATATCTTTATTGTATTATATTATTTGACAACAATGTAAGCGCTGTAATACTGAAAATTGATTGGTACCGATCACTCGCTGTGTTCATTCATAACTGAATCAGAGTAAACTGTGGGTACTTTGCTTCAGTTTACAAATGAACAGAGAGCCTCTGTATAGAGCGTTTCCAGTGCATTCATTCTGCAGTGCAGATGAGGCTGCAGAGATGGGGATTGAGGAATATATTTCCTCAATTCCTTTCTATGTCTCAAAAGTGAGACATCAGGGGTCTATTTGGACCCCTGACAAGTCACCAAAGCCCCTCCAACAGTGTTGCGATAAAAATAAATAAATAATAATTTAAAAATAATAATGAAAATAATGAATATATAATGAAAAGGGGTAAAAAAAATCATTTAAAAATTGAAGGGCTCATTCACAAGGGTTTTCTGGCCCACAGTGTGAATAAGGGGCTGGAGCCACCCGTTACTCTATGAGGATGCAGCAGCTGTACAGACACGGCCACAGGTCCTAATTTGACAGGTGCACAAGTGCGGGTGAGTGGCCCCAAATGCACACTGTCTCTGTTCAGGGTCATACATGTGCATCCACACACCTGTCAAATTAGAACCTACGGCTGTGCTTATACAGCTTCTGTGTCTTTATAGCATAACGTAGGCTCCAGCAATATAAAAAGAAATGCTGATTCTCCCTGCACAGCCCACAGCGCTCATGTGAATGAGCCCCTAGGCCTCATTTACACACAGAGCTTTATTTAATAACTCAGTACAATTTTATCTCTTACATTTAGTAGGAGTTTTGTAGGGTTTGTGTCCACTAAAAGTGTATCCCAGCATTTTTCTTCTCCCTCAGTTTCTCTCCCTCAACGTGACCCCAGCAGTGTTGCCAATCGTCAGTATTTTTACTGGCAGCCAGTAAAAAACAGACAATTTTCTCCTGCCATTAAATGCCAGTAAAAGTAGAAGGTTGCCAGTATGGCTATGATGCTCAGCTTGGTCCAGAGTTGGCTGAGACCATCCAAGTGCCTTGTACAGTGTGATCAGGCAACTCTGGTGGAGGCGGTGCCTGAGCATGTCATTAGATGTCAAGGTGAAATGGAGCCAAGCAGAGCGGCCAGAGCCTCGCATGTGGGTCTGCGGTATGGGAGCAAGGCAGGCTGGGACCGGGACCGTCAGTGCTGTTTAGACTGGAGTGGACTGGAGGGACCACTTGGCTTGAAGAGAGACTGTCACTGTGACTCAGGAGGGGCCGTGTTGTGTCAGTGAGGTCTTATCATCATCTGTGCTGCTACACACTGCTGCCAGTGTCACTGTGAGAATCAATTTTACGTGTGTGTGTGCCCTTTCTAAATTTTTCTGAGTCCTGAGTCCTGTCCCTAAGCTACTTACTTACTATAGTGAAAATAAAATAAGAAATATGTTTTTTGCCTTATTATCTACTTTAAATCATATTGCTAATTGCATATTGTATTTGTTTGTAGCCTAAATACTCTCATTTGCACTTAAAACTATAATTTTTGTAACTTTTGGAAATGCCAGTAAAAACTTGATGGTGCCAGTACATTTTGGTTGTTGTGTCAGTAAATTTCAATCTGGTAGGTTGGCAACACTGGACCCCAGTGCTGATAGAGAGCGGCCAGTGGGGGCAAACAAGGATGCTTGTGGGTACCTAAAGTCCTCCTTATCAACCTATGACACCATCAGTTGTTAGGATGCCAGTAGCTGACCTGTACGGTGACCGAGGTTGTAATGCTGCACAATAAAACCCATGACTTTGTGTAACAGAAAGAAGGCGGGCTCAATCCATCCGCTGGCATGTTGACAATTTTTTGGCAATTTGGGACAATTATTTGGCATTTTGCAAGGCACCTCTGAAGAACCCAAAAAGCACCTCAGTGAGCTACGACACTGTTTGAAAAGGGTCTGTATAGGGTCTGATAATAAAGGTGGACAGACAATACAGAAAAGAAGAACACATGACAATGAATGCAGACAATAGAGTCAGTAAAATGTATAGAAATAATGCAAACACAAAAGCCTTTAGCAAGAATCAGACTTTCCTATGCACTCTGCAGCATCAGATTACAAGCTATACAATATACAATTTTCCTGTGATCTTAGTTTAAATGTGACTGTCACGTAAAGGCAAAGACAAGGAGAATCAGAGCTACTGGTGAGTATTATTATTATTATTATTAATAATAATATTCCAAAATGAAATTTTCTCAAAAAAAAAGTATTTTTTGCTTTCATTACAGTATAGTATATGGTTACTGTTTTCTTACTTGTTACCATATTGGGAGCTTACTCCACCAATAAGTATACACAGCACCTTTTTAGTATGCTAGTATGCTGGGGGACAGGGCATATATAGAAAAGGGCTTTTGTTTTTGTTTTTCCTTTACCCCTCACCCCTTTGCCACCTCTTCCTACTATACCTATCCCTTCTCCCAGACACCTTGCAAGTTACAAATTGAGTATCTGACCTAATAAGACCGAAAGGCAAGTTAGAGGCTTAGAAACTTATGCCAATTGAGAAATGTTGAAGTTTCTGTTCTGTTTTGTAACATGTACCTTGATATTTTGATATTTTTGTGATACTTTTTATTATATCAAGATAAAGTCCTATTGAACAAATTTTTCCCTCTTTGTGAACTGCAATTTGTCTTTTCAATAAAATGTTTATGGAAAAAAAGAAAAGGGATTTTAAAAATGTATGCGTGTGTGTGTGTGTGTGTATGTAATATATATATATATATATATATATATATATATATATATATATATATATATATACATACATACACAGTACATCCGAAAAGTATTCACAGTACTTCACTTTTTCCCACATTTTGTTATGTTACAGCCTTATTCCAAAATGGATTAAATTCATTATTTTCCTTAAAATTCTACAAACAATACCCCATAATGACATGTAAAAGAAGTTTGTTTGAAATCTTTGCAAATTTATTAAAAATAAAAAATGTAAAAAATCCCATGTACATAAGTATTCACAACCTTTGCTCAATACTTTGTTGAAGCACCTTTGGCACCAATTACAGCCTCAAGTCTTTTTGAGTATGATGCTACAAGCTTGGCACACCTATTTTTGGGCAGTTTCTCACATTCTTCGTTGCAGGACCTCTCAAGCTTCATCAGGTTGGATGGGGAGCATCAGTGCACAGCCATTTTCAGATCTCTCCAGAGATGTTCAATCGGGTTTAAGTCTGGGCTCTGGCTGGGCCACTCAGGGACATTCACAGAGTTGTCACGTAGCCACTCTTTTGTTATCTTGGCTTGGGGTGTGCTTAGGGTCGTTGTCCTGTTGGAAGATGAACTTTCACCCCAGTCTGAAATCCAGAGCACTCTGGAGCAAGTTTTCATCAAGGATGTCTCTGTACATTGCTGTACTCATTTTTCCCTCGATCCTGTCTCCCAGTTCCTGCCACTGAAAACATCCCAACAGCACGATGCTGCCACCAACATGCTTCACTCTAGGGATGGTATTGGCCAGGTGATGAGCGGAGCCTGGTTTAATCCCGACATTAAGCTTGCCATTTAGGCCAAAGAGTTCAATCTTTGTTTCATCAGACCAGAGAATTTTTGTTTCTCATGGTCTGAGAGTCCTTCAGGTGCCTTTTGGCAAATTCCAGGCAGGCTGTCATGTGCATTTTACTGAGGCGTGGCTTCTGTCTGGCCACTCTACCATTCAGGCCTGATTGGTGGAGTGCTGCAGAGATGGTGGTTCTTCTGGAAGGTTCCTATCTCCACAGAGAACTGCTTGAGCTCTGTTAGAGTGACCATCGGGTTCTTGGTCACCTCCCTGACTAAAGCCCTTCTCCCCCGATCTCTCAGTTTGGCGGGGCGGCCCGCTCTAGGAAGAGACCTGGTGGTTACAAACTTATTCCATTTACGGATGATGAAGGCCACTGTGCTCATTGGGACCTTCAATGCTGCAGACATGTTTCTTCACCCTTCCCCAGATCTGTGCCTCCATACAATCCTGTCTTGGAGGTCTACAGACAATTCTTTGGACTTCATGGCTTGGTTTGTGCTCTTATTTGTCAAAGCATTTGTCAACCCCAAAAAATATAAAAAGGATTTCCTGGTCCCATAATAGCAGATTAAATCTCCCTGAACCTGCCACTTCCTGTATCCCCTCACTATACTGAACATAAAAATCGGGGCTACTAAGCCCTGACCACCATGATCAAAGTGCGTCCCTCTGTCATACGCTGCCCTGGTCTCTGCCCTGGTCTCTGCTCTCCTCTCCCCCCTCACCCACCTCCTTCCTGCCTGTCAGCGCGTGTCTGTGTGTCTCCGTCACCGCCACCCCGCCGCTATTAGCAAAATAAAAAATTTGTAAATGCTCACTGCCAGCCCCTTAAACCACTTTCAGACCGGACTATTTTGCTGGCTTAAGACCAGAGCACTTTTTGCGATTCAGCACTGCGTCGTTTAAACTGACAATTGCACGGTCGTGCAACGTAGTTCCCAAACAAAATTGACGTCCTTTTTTTACCACAAATAGACCTTTCTTTTGGTGGTATTTGATCCCCCATGCGGTTTTCATTTTTTGCTCTATAAACAAAAAAAGAGCAACAATTTTGAAAAAAAACACATTATTTTTTGCTATAATAAATATCCCCCAAAAATATATAAAAACTTTTTTTTTCCTCAGTTTAGGTCGATACGTATTCTTCTAAATATTTTTGGTAAAAAAAATTGCAATAAGCGATTATTGATTGGTTTTCACTAAAGTTATAGCATTTACAAAATAGGGGATAGTTTTATAGCATTTTTATTAATATTTTTTTTTTTTTTACTAGTAATGGCGGCGATCAGTGATTTTTATCGTGACTGCGACATTATGGCGGACACATCGGACATTTTTGACACATTTTTGGGACCATTGTCATTTATAGTGTAAATGACACTGGCAGTGAAGGGGTTAACCAGGGGGTGGCAGTGTAGGGGTTAAGTGTGTCCTAGGGGCGTGTTGCTAACTGTGGGGGGCGTGGCTGTGTGTGACAGTCACTGATATCTGCTCCAATCACAGGGAGCAGAGATCAGTGTCACTTGTTGCTAGGCAGAACAGGGAGATGCTGTTTACTTCTGCATCTCCCCGTTGGTCCTCCCCGTGAGACGATCGCAGGAATAACCTCGGTGATCGAGTCTGCGGGACCCTCGACCGGACTCACGGGGGTCCCGACCGTCATGCGTGCGCGCTGTCGGCGGTGCGCACGCGATGGCATGGCGGCATATTCAAAGGGACGTACCTGTACACCCTTATGCCTGTCCGTGCCATTCTGCCGACGTATATGTGTGTGCACCGGTCGAGAAGCGGTTAACCACTTGCCTACCAGGCACAAACACCTCCTTCCTGACCAAGCCATTTTTCAGCTTTCAGCGCTCTTGCATTTTGAATGACAATTGCACGGTCATGCAACGATATACCCAAATAAAATTTTTATCATTTTTTTCCCACAAATAGAGCTTTTTTTTGGTGGTATTTGATCACCTCTGCGATTTTTAGGGATAAGTTTGAAAAAACACTATTTTTTACTTTTTATTATAATAAATATCCAATTTTTTTTTTTAAACAAAGTTTTTCCTCAGTTTAGACCGATACGTATTCTTCTACATATTTTTGGTAAAAAAAAATCACAATAAGTGTATATTGATTGGTTTGCGCAAAAGTTATAGCGTCTACAAATTAGGGGATAGATTTATAGCATTTTTATTATTTTTTTTTTTACTAGTAATGGCGGCGATCTGCGATTTTTATCGTGACTGTGATATTGCGGTGGACATATCGGACACCTTTGACACATTTTTGGGACCATTCACATTTATACAGCGATCCGTGCTATAAAAATGCATTGATTACTGTATAAATGTGACTGGCAGGGAAGGGGTTAACACTAGGGGCACTGCAGGGGTTAATATGTTCCCTATGTGTTTACACACACAGATCCACGTCCTGCTCAGTTACTGGGCAATCGCGGGTGCCCCCCCTAGTGGCCGCAAAGTTAGCGCCGTCATATGACGGCGGCCCGCCACAAGGGCCGAACCGCTCCGCCGTCAATTGACAGTGGGCGGTCAGCAACAGGCTAATATATCTTGGCATAGCACACAGCATTCGTTTTTCATAAAAACAAGCTTTGTAAATAACCATTTAGCGCTGTCTTCAAGGCGATCACGTGACTCTCAGACAGTTTCCAGGGCTACTGCAGGAGAGGCTGAGTTATGAACTTTTGTGATTTATTTCGTTTTTTATTTTTAATAAATTTGCAAATGTTTTTAAACAAACTTCTTTCACATTGTCATTATAGGGTATTTTTTGTAGAATTTCAAGGAAAATAATTAATTTAATCTATTTTGGAATAAGGCTGTAAAATAACAAAATGTGGAAAAAGTGAAACGCTGTGAATACTTTCTGGATGCACTGTATACAGCATATATACTCTATATATATATATATATATTGTACAGGACGCCAAGGTTGGGTCCTGGACGGGTGCTATATAGCACCAGTATTTGGGCTGTGGTCCCTTTAAAGGAGTCGCAGCATTGCTCAGGGGGTCACCCAAAATGGGTGAGGGGTTCCGGGAGTAGCCAAGCAGGAGAGGACTGACTCGCAGTCCTCTCTAGGTTAATAATAGTTATTTGGGACCCGGAATTTGGGAGGCTCTGAAGAGATATTCGGGTGGGAAAAGAGCCTCCCTCCCTGACCACAATGATTCAGCACACAGGGGGTTAAGGGCCTCCAGGAAGACAGCTCAAAAGACAGGAAGTAGGGAAGAGTTGTTGGTGTGAGGAGGAGTAGGTGATTACACCTGTTAACTGAGCTGTGTGGATGTCTGGAGGCTGCTAAAAGAACCTGCTGCAAAAACTGTATGTGTTTTCCTTAAACTTTGTTTTTGTGCTGAAGATAAGCTGTTTTTTTGTTATGCTGAAGATAAGCGGACTTTGTTTTTGTACTTTACCTGTGCGCTGAAGAAAGCCTTATTTTGATTTTTCTTTCAAATCAATGTCTTTTATTTTACAACTGACGGTTTATGCACTTAATCCCGTGGAGCTATTGTCCCCAAAGTTCACAACTGGTGTCTTGGATGCTGGCAAAAGTGCATTTGCAGCCGCAAAAACCGTTTAAAACTAAACTGACATTTAAAGAGACAGTGTACAAATGGCATGTCGTGGGTGAAGTCAGCTCAGACGCTGCAAACAACAGGTAAAGGCATGGAGGAGGTCATCAGGGCTTTGGCGCAAGCCACCGTGACCCAGCAGCAAGCCACCGTGACCCAGCAGCAAGCTTCAGCAGATGCAAACCGTCGCCATGAGGAAGCGATGGCTCAGCTGCAGCAGGCCCTGGCACAGGCTATAGCTGCACAGCAGGAAAACACACGGTTGCTAGCCGCCCAGTTTACTGCTCAGCAGGAGTCCACTCAAACACAGATGACTGCCTTACAGGAGGCAGTGCAGCGGCTGGCTCAGGGACGAGAACAATCGGTCGTTGCCGTTGGCAACCAAGTGTCTGTGAGAGCCAACCATTTCTTACAAAAACTGACACCCAGCGATGACGTAGAGGCCTTTCTCACCACCTTTGAGAGGATAGCGGAGAGAGAGGGGTGGCCCCGTGACCAATGGGCCGGCATTATCTCTCCTTTTCTCACCGGTGACCCGCAAAAGGCCTACTTTGACCTCCCAACTGAACATATCAGCAACTATGAGCATCTGAAGACAGAGATCCTGGCCCGCCTAGGAGTGACCATGGCTGTCCGGGCTCAGAGGGTGCATCGCTGGCGGTACAAACTTGACCGACCACCCAGGTCTCAAATGCATGAACTGATACAGCTGGTTAAAAAATGGCTGCAGCCAGAAAAACTGTCAGGCCCACAAATGGTGGAATGGGTGGTGATGGACTGGTACCTGCGGTCCCTGCCAGATGACCTACAGCGCTGGGTAAGCCATGGAGACCCTGCAACCGCTGACCAGCTGGTTGAGCTGGTTGAAAGGTACACCGTGGTGGAGGACCTGCTTGGGCCTGCCAAACGTCGGGAACCCACACCAAGGGCAACAAGACCGGCCACGGCACCTAGGAGAGAAGCCCTGCTAGACATGGGAACCCGCAACCCTGCACCATCTTCTGCAGAACCTCGAAGGTTGGTTCCTGTTCCTAGGATGGGAGGCCTACAGTGTTGGCGATGTCGGTCCTGGGGGCATACCCGGGCACAATGCCCACTTCAGGAGGAGCCGATGGATTGCGGGACTGGTCGGAGAAGCTCCTTCTATGTGCAAAGAGCGTGTACCACTCATCTTGATCTGGCTGAAGGACGGTTCGAGTGTGAAGTGTGGGTGAACCACCTTCCTGCCAGGGCCCTACTAGACTCCGGGAGCATGGTAACACTGGTACATGCCAGGGTGATTGGGAGACTTGGCCCCGTAAATAAAACTCTGCGCGTAGTGTGTATCCATGGGGATACCAGGGAGTACCCCCTGGTTCCTGTGACGGTTTCTTATGGACGTACCTCAGTGACACAAGAGGTTGGGGTGGTAAATAGTTTAATACATGATATTATAGTGGGGCGGGACTGTCCGCTATTCCTCGAACTGTGGAACCAGGCACAGATGGGGCTGCCAGGAGAACTGGGGACACTGGGCCTGGAAGAGATGGAGTCTGAGGGGTCTAGGTCTGAAACCCCCACAACACACCCCTCTAAAACAGAGATACCTGTCACTAATAAGGATATTGCAGAGAATGTTAATTTGAATGACAATGTTTCTGTTTCAGGCCTCAATACCGAGTTGACTTCTGAGGGGGGGGAAGCCTTCCCATTACAGGTTATGCTGGGGGAGGATGATGAGGAGCTCTCCCCGTTGCAGTTCCCAGTTGAGGAGGGTGAAGGGGAAACATCCTCAAGGTCGGTGCATCCAGACCTGGACGTACCCAGGGGTGCGTTTGGCACCGCCCAGTTGCAGGATCCTACCTTGGTCAATGCTCGAGAGCAGGTTTCTGTTGTTGATGGGGTCCCACAAATACCAGGGGCAGAGCAAAGGTTTCCTCATTTTGCATTAAAGGGGGATTTGGTTTATCGAGTGGCTGAAAGCCGAGAGGAAACTGTAGAGCAGTTACTGGTTCCCCAACCATATAGGCGGATGCTACTTGACCTAGCCCACAATGACGCACTGGGAGGACACTTGGGGGCAGAGAAAACGGAGGCCAGGATAACCGACCGGTTTTACT
The DNA here is from genome assembly GCA_028564925.1 of Lithobates sylvaticus. Taxonomy (NCBI): domain Eukaryota; kingdom Metazoa; phylum Chordata; class Amphibia; order Anura; family Ranidae; genus Lithobates; species Lithobates sylvaticus. The sequence continues at coordinate 101,356,804 of CM053029.1, forward strand.
GGCCAGGGGTGAAGGCCGAGGTTAAAAGATATTGTGCATCTTGTCCCATTTGCCAGTTAACTGCCCCAGGGCCACACTATAGAAGCCCTCTGGTACCCTTGCCGATTATTGAGGTTCCGTTTGAGCGGATCGCCATGGATCTCGTGGGACCCCTGGTAAAGTCGGCAAGGGGGCACCAATATATATTAGTCATCCTAGACTACGCAACCAGGTATCCAGAAGCAGTTCCTTTGAGGAAAGCCTCCTCTAAGGCCATTGCCAAGGAGTTATTCCAAATGTTTTCACGAACTGGATTCCCCAGGGAGATACTTACGGACCAGGGCACCCCTTTTATGTCAAAGGTGATGGCGGACTTGTGCAGACTATTTCAGATCAAGCAGTTGCGGACGTCCGTCTATCACCCGCAGACCGATGGCCTAGTTGAGAGGTTTAATAAAACTCTAAAGTCCATGTTAAAAAGAGTGGTCCAGAAAGACGGGAAGGATTGGGATATGTTACTCCCTGCCCTCTTGTTTGCCATCCGGGAGGTTCCACAAGCGTCCACGGGCTTCTCACCGTTTGAGTTAGTGTATGGACGAAGGCCCCGGGGGTTGCTGGACCTAGTCAAAGAAACATGGGAAAGTGAATCCTCACCACACAAGACCGTGGTAGAGCATATCTCTCAAATGCGAGAGAGGGTGGCTAAGGTGATGCCGCTGGTGAGGGAGCACATGCAGAAGGCTCAGGATGCCCAAAGAAGGGTGTATAACAGATCGGCTAAAATTAGACAGTTTCAAGTAGGAGACCGGGTGGCTGTCCTAATACCCACAGTGGAGAGCAAGTTCTTGGCCAGGTGGCAAGGCCCGTTTGAGGTAATAGAAAAAGTGGGTGAGGTGAACTACAAGGTACACCAGCCAGGGAAAAGAAAACCATACCAGATCTATCACGTAAATCTGTTGAAACCCTGGAGAGACAGAGAACAGGTATCCGCTGTGGTAGCAGTACAGTCAGGGGACCATGCAGGAATCGACCTGGTGCAGGTGGCTGCTACCCTAACTAGGCCCCAAACCCAGCAAGCAAAAGAGTTTCTGCAAAGAAATAGGGACATGTTTTCAGGGTTGCCGGGTCTCACCAACGTCATCGAGCATGACATTGTGACGGAACCCTGTATAAAAATCCGGTTAAGGCCTTACCGTATCCCAGAAGCTCATAGAGTGGCAGTGTCTGAAGAGGTCAAGAGAATGCTCGAGCTTGGAGTCATTGAAGAGTCGCAGAGCGAGTGGTCGAGTCCAATCGTGTTGGTACCCAAACCCAACGGCACCCTCCGCTTCTGCAACGACTTCAGAAAACTTAATGAAATCTCCAAGTTTGATGCTTATCCAATGCCACGGGTAGATGAGCTAATTGAGAGGTTAGGTCCAGCCAGGTATATAACCACGCTAGACCTCACAAAAGGGTATTGGCAGATTCCCCTGACCAAGAAAGCCAGGGAGAAAACAGCTTTCTCTACCCCGGAAGGCCACTTCCAGTACAAAAGAATGCCATTTGGTCTACACTCTGCCCCCGCTACATTCCAAAGGGCCATGGACAAAACTTTGCGTCCACATCAACGGTATACTTCGGTTTACCTAGATGACATAGTCATTTTTAGCACTGATTGGGAGTCCCATCTTCCCCGAGTTCAGGCAGTCGTAGACTCCTTGAGAAGAGCAGGATTCACCATCAATCCGGAGAAGTGCGCGATTGGAGTAGAGGAAGCCAAGTACCTAGGGTACATTGTGGGTAGAGGACTGGTGAAGCCCCAAATGAGTAAGGTAGAAGCCATACAGAACTGGCCCCGCCCCCTATCCAAGAAGCAGGTCAGAGCGTTTTTGGGCATAGTTGGCTACTACCGGAGGTTTGTCCCCAACTTTGCCACCATTGCTGCACCATTGACGGACTTGACCAAAGGCAGAAAGTCAGTGATGGTACAGTGGAATGACGATGCCGAAAAAGCTTTCCAGAAGCTTAAGACGGCATTGTGCCGGGATCCGGTGCTTGTGGCTCCAGATTTTTCTAAAGATTTTGTAGTACAGACAGATGCTTCAAGTGAAGGGCTAGGAGCAGTCCTGTCTCAAGTGATCAATGGGGAAGAGCACCCCATAGTTTTTCTAAGTAGGAAGCTGACGGCAGCGGAGAAAAACTATGCGGTGGTGGAGCGGGAGTGTCTTGCCATCAAGTGGGCTTTAGACTCTTTACGGTATTTCCTCCTAGGTAGAAGGTTCCGCCTAGTGTCCGACCATGCCCCACTGACCTGGATGAGACAAAACAAAAACACCAATGCCAGGGTGACAAGGTGGTTCCTTTCTCTCCAGGAGTTCAATTTTGTGGTAGAGCACAGACCAGGGAGACAGCATCAGAACGCCGATGCCCTCTCCCGGGTCCATTGTATGATGTCGAGTAGTGCCTCCAACACCTCCGCGTTGAGGCAGAGGGGGGGGATATGTACAGGACGCCAAGGTTGGGTCCTGGACGGGTGCTATATAGCACCAGTATTTGGGCTGTGGTCCCTTTAAAGGAGTCGCAGCATTGCTCAGGGGGTCACCCAAAATGGGTGAGGGGTTCCGGGAGTAGCCAAGCAGGAGAGGACTGACTCGCAGTCCTCTCTAGGTTAATAATAGTTATTTGGGACCCGGAATTTGGGAGGCTCTGAAGAGATATTCGGGTGGGAAAAGAGCCTCCCTCCCTGACCACAATGATTCAGCACACAGGGGGTTAAGGGCCTCCAGGAAGACAGCTCAAAAGACAGGAAGTAGGGAAGAGTTGTTGGTGTGAGGAGGAGTAGGTGATTACACCTGTTAACTGAGCTGTGTGGATGTCTGGAGGCTGCTAAAAGAACCTGCTGCAAAAACTGTATGTGTTTTCCTTAAACTTTGTTTTTGTGCTGAAGATAAGCTGTTTTTTTGTTATGCTGAAGATAAGCGGACTTTGTTTTTGTACTTTACCTGTGCGCTGAAGAAAGCCTTATTTTGATTTTTCTTTCAAATAAATGTCTTTTATTTTACAACTGACGGTTTATGCACTTAATCCCGTGGAGCTATTGTCCCCAAAGTTCACAATATACACACATACAGTGGGGAAAGTAATGATTTGATCCCCTGCAGATTTTGTACGTTTGCGGACTTGCAAAGAAATGAAGCGGCTATCATTTTTATCAATGATATGTATTTTAATGATAGAGACAGAATATCAACCAAAAGTCCAGAAAAAACACACGATACAAATGTTATAAATTGAGTTGCAGTTCAGTGAGTAAAATAAGTATTTGATCCCCAAGTACTTGGTGGAGAAACCCTTGTTGGCAAGCACAGAGGTAAGACGTTTCTTGTAGTTGGTGACCAGGTCTGCACACATCTCAGGAGGGATTTTGGTCCACTCTTCTTTACAAGTCTTCTTTAAATCCTTAAGGTTTCTTGGCTGTCGCTTGTCATCTCGAAGTTTCAGTTCCTCCCATAAATTTTCTATAGGATTAAGGTCCGGAGACTGGCTAGGCCACTCTATGATCCTAATGTGCTTCTTCTTGAGCCACTCCTTTGTTGCTTTGGTGGTATGTTTTGGGTCATTGTCATGCTGGAAGACCCATCTTCAGTGTTTTGGATGAGGGAAGAAGGTTCTCATCCAAGATTTTACAATACATGGTCCCATCCATTGGCCCCTCAATGCGCCAAAGTTGGCCTGTACTTTTAGCAGAGAAACAGCCCCAAAGCAAAATGTTTCCTTTCTTGTTAAAAAAAAAAAAAATTCCACCTCTATGCTTCACTGTAGGGATGGTGTTCTTAGGGTCATAGTCAGCATTTTTCTTCCTCCAAACATGGCGAGTCGAGTTAATGCCAAAGAGATACATTTTGGTCTCATCTGACCACAGCACTTTCTCACAATCCTTCTCTGAATCATTTAGATGTTCATTGGTAAGCTTAAGATTGACCTGTACATGTGACTCCCTGAGGGGGGACCTTGCAGGGAGCTGCAGGATTTCAATGCATAACGGCGTATTGTGTTGCCAAAGGTTTTTTTGGTGACTGGTCCCAACTGCCTTGGGATCATTCACAAGCTCCTCCCATGTAATTTTGGGCTGATCCCTCACTTTTCTCATGATCATCCTTACCCCATGAGGAGAAATCTTGCATGGAGCTCTAGACCAAAGACGATTGATGGTTATTTTGTATTTCTTCCATTTGCGAATAATTGCTCCAACAGTTGTCACCTTCTCACCAAGCTTCTTGCTGATGGTCTTGTAGCCCATTCTAGTCTTGTGCAGATCTACAATCTTGTCTCTGATATGCTTTGACAGCTCTTTGGCTTTGCCCATGATCTGTGGACAGGTGTCTTTTATACACATAAATTGTCGTTAGAAGCACCTTCTTAAATTGACAGGACTAATCTGTGTACCACATGAGCACATACTGTAGCCAGTCTGTGGGAGCCAGAATTATTGTTGGTTTTAGGGGATCAAATACTTATTTTACTCACTGAACTGCAACTCAATTTCTAACATTTGTATCATGTGTTTGTTATCTGGATTTTTGGTTGATATTCTATCACTATCATTTAAAATACACCTATGCTAACAATTATAGACCTTTAATTTCTTTGTAAGCAGGCAAACCTACAAAATCTGCAGGGGATCAAATAATTATTTACGCCACTGTACACACACACACACACACACACACACACACACACACATCAACAATACCATTATGACCACCCACCTTATGTTGAGTAGGTCCACCTTTTGCTGCCAAAACAGCCCTGACTTATTGAGTCATGGACTCCACTAGACCTCTGAAGGTATGCTGTGGTATCTGGCAACAAGCAGAAGCAGATGTGGCCTCTATGAATCAGCCTTTTTCAGCACATCCCACATATGCTCGATTGTATTAAGCTATAGAGAATTTGGAGGCCAAGTCAAGACTATGAACAACATCCATTGCCCTGTGGTCCAGTTTTGATGTTCCTGTGCCCGTTGTAAGAGCTTTTGGCTGTGGACATGGGTCAGCATGAGCACGATGACTGGTCTGCAGCTACACAGCCCCATAAACAAACTGCAATGCACTGTGTGTTCTGGTGGATTCACTGGTGGATTTTTACATTGTAAGTAAAATGATAGTCTAGTCTAACAGGATGCTTTAATTTTGTTGCACCGTGAATTTGTTGTATTTTTTATAACAATAGAAGGCTTTTTTTCTGTTCTAGGTGATAACATTGACTCTAATACAAGCCTATACAAGCCTATTATTATTATGTTTGATATCTTTTGATGTACTGGATGTTTCCTTATGACTGTGAGCACACATTTAATTTGAATAGTATCCAGTGCCACTTTTTTCTCTGTCCTCTGCTTATTTTATTTTTTTTATTGAATAATTGTTTCATTGATGTTATTCGTCATCATGTGAGGTTTGCAGTATATATATATTCTGTCTTTTACCTTGTGAATGTGCTGTAAACAAGGCTGTATGCCAAAATGCGTCAACTGTGTTTTAATCTTGACTCATATGCAGGGCCGCTGATAAGCCAGTACAACTGACCCTGTTGTACTGGGCCCGGCCAGCAGGGGGGCCTGCAATCAGAGAATAAAAGAATGCAGAATAAAAAATAAAATAAAAAAAAGTCTTTCTCCAGCCAGCATCCCCCCGCCCCACTCCACTTATCTGAGTTTTTTTTCTTCTTTCTGGGTACCTCCGTATTCATGTTCTTGTGCATGTGTGGGGGGGACTATTTTTTCTATTTTGGGCGCTCCCGTGGCCGCTCCGCAAGCTGGCTCAAGTCCCGGCCTGCATATTCCCTTCCCAGGCAGAGTGATTCATCTCCCTATGCTCATGGCAGGGGCAGACATATAGGGGTCACAGAAGTCACCACTGAGACTGGCCCCCCCATGCCTGAATTGTTAGAGAGGTGACTGCCCGATCCTCAGCCGATCTGTAAATCGGCAATGCAGGAACTCGATCTCACTGTTTACAGTTACACTGAAAGTGAAAGCAAAGGGAGAGATGTCTTGCAGTGTGTGCTGTGCTCTCTGCCCCCCCCCCCCCCCTACAGCGCAGTACCCGGCATGGAGAGTGAATGTACAGTGTTGCTGACAATTTTAAAAAAAGCAATCTGTATATGTTTGTATGCATGTGTGTGTGCTCAAAATTAGGGGGCAGGGAAGAGGCATATAACT